>VZRO01003608.1:527027-560514 GCA_013397915.1 Daphoenositta chrysoptera | reverse complement strand
CGCCCAACCACCGCGCAAGCCGCCCGGCGCGGCGGTTCCCTCCGCTGCGGGAAGCGGGTGCAGGGGGTGGGCGGTCACCGCCTGCGGTGCGGAGGCGCGCACGGGGGTGGGTGCGGGGCTGTTGTCCCAGGTGCGCGGGGGCGGTGGGGGTGCGTTTCTGTGCCTATGGGGGGTGCGCGTATGTCGGGCCCCGCGCTGTGTGCGTGGGAGGTTTCCCTGCGGGGCGGAGTGTGTGTTTGGGTGCGCGTGTGCCCGTGAGGGTTTGCGCTTGCACGTGTGAGTGTCTGTGTGTGTGTGTTTGCATGTGCTGCCGTGTTGGATGTGAGCCCACGTGTACGTCACCGTAACTGTGCGTGTGCCCCCGCGTGTGCGCAAGTGCCTGTGTGATTCTGTGCGGGTGTGTGCGCACACGTGTTTTGTGCATACGTGCACACGTCTCTGTGTGTGAGAGTGTGCACAGATTCTTTCCAGTGCGTCTGTGTATGGGTGTATTTTGTGCACGTGTGTTCGTGTGAATGTGTTCTTACATGTCAGTACGTGCGCCTCTGACGTGCTTTTGTCTTGCACGTGTGTGCACATGGGTGTGTTCACACAACTGTTCATTCACACAGCTTTGTGTGCGTAAGTTTTTGCATGCATGTGCATATGGTGCATGTGTGCACATGTGCATGCGTGTAAATGTATGAGCTGTGTAAATGCATAATCTGAAGTGCTGATGGACATGAGTGTGTGAGCAGGGAAATTTTGGCAGCCAGTCACAAAGCATGGATCTTTGCAGGCGTGTCCACACAGGGGTTGGCATTTCCCTGTATTGAACAGTGTGGGGGGGCGTGTCTTACGTGCATAGAGTGCATTTGTGGAAAGATGTGTCTTGGTTAGGAAGTTTGGAATGTGGTCTGAGGCTTTCTATATAGGTGTAGGTGCATGTATGAATTTGTATGACAACATTATTTTATATATACATGATATATGTAATATTACCACAACACTATAGATAATGGCATAGAAGAAATCTGGAAAGGTAATGATTTACCCTTCACTTCCAAAGCATAGTGTAAAAGAGGAGGTTTACATGGCTGTAATTTTACTCCCACGTGGGTGTCAGGGTGAGCAGTATGTGCCTTCCTTCCACCTGTACTTACAACCAAACCCTCTTTCAGTGAGGCCAACAGCAATTCAAAGAGTGTGGCCCTGTGTATGGCTGGCTGAACTCGATTCTGTAGCGCTAATGCATGAGGAAGGAATACCTTCAGCTACAAGCACTGACACTTACCAGCCCCGCTGGATCCATGCGGGTTTGTTTACTGGGGAGAAGCAAAGGTATATATTTCACAGCCTATCTGTACTATCCACAGCCTTCTCTTGCAGACACATAAATCTTGAAGTGTGACTGCTGTAATTGAAACTTGGTAGGCCTCTTTGCTTCCTCTGCAGCAGTACAAGAATGTGATCGCACAAATGATGTGAGCCTTGTGTTGGTGTTAAGGGCAGTACCATGTTAGGATCAGAGTTCTTACAAAATATCAGTGGTTCCTGTTTTAGCTAAAATGGAATAGGTGAAAATCACTATTCTAAACCTGTCTACTGTACTTATTAATTCTGGAATATCTCTCTTTACTATATACATATGTTTATATTTATTCATGTATGAATGCATATAACTGGAATCCATTTTTCAAGAGAAATTCAAAACTGGAGACCTGTACTTTCAGAACAGCCTAGATGGCCACACTTTGAGTACTTATATTTTAGTGTGTGTGTCCTTGGAATAAAATTCTGCCTTTATTCCCCCAAGAACACTTTGCTGTTCTGAAACTCAAAATCCCTTGGGGTAAATACTTTATCAGTTGTAGAGGATAAGAAATAGATATTGAAGACATTATTTCTAATTTATGCATTGCATTACTCAGTACTTCAATACCTAATTTATTTAGAGGTCTTACTTTAATGTCATTAGCAGTCACATCTGTTTGACATCCAGCAAGATTTATGCTGTGAGTTATCTGTATTACTTCTGAAAATGAAATTTTGGCTCATCAGTTAGATGTTAAACATGAACAAAGAAATGCTTAACAGGTAAAAATGGGACCGAGGATTTTTTGTGGTGAAATTCCTACTAATTTTCAATGACCCTTAGGTTTCCAAGTAATTTAGATGCATCTTAAAAATAGCACTTCAGCTACTAAGGTAAATGTTAGGCACATTTGATAATATTAATGCTAGAGATGGACAGCCTTTCAGCACTGTGATGGTGCATTTTTTTTTGTTATTGATTTGTTGTTCAATACTAGCGTCCCATAACCTTTTGTGGGATTCTGGATTCAAGCTGTAGATTATGCTGTATGTTTCATATTCATAATGTCCCCTCCTCCTCCATCTTAGTTTTCCTTCCTGTCCTCTTTCCCTCTCTCCCCTCTTTCTCTGCTCAATTTCTTCTTTCTTTGCTCCCCTTCTTCCCTTCTTTTTCTCTATCCTTCTTGTGCTCTCTTACTCTGTTTTTTTTCCTTCCTTTGTGTTTTTTCTTCCTTTTTGTTTCTCACCCTCTTTTTTTTTCTCTCTTTCTCCTCTCTCCTTTCTCACTTTTGGCATGGTCAAGCTTATTGATCATTTGGGTATCAGTCAAGGATGAAAGTGACTTGGCAAGGACCATTAAGTCAATCACTATGATTAAATACTCCCAAGAATTTTAAAATGTGCTGAAATCAGAAATGGGCAGATACTTAACTGTCTGACCTGTCAGGCACATGAAAATCAGCACTGCTAGTGGAAAAGTTGTATCACACACCTGACAGGCTGTGATGCCTTAGTTACACTATCTGTAAGCAGGCACTCTTGCCTCTGAGTCTCCAAGAAATAAATACACCAAAATAGTTCTACGGAATAACGTGTTACTATTGGTATTCACATTTTCCCCGTTCACAGTTCCCTGTTCACTTTGCCAAGGCAGATCAAATTTAAGTTTGATAATTACATTAGGAATTCCTCCTACATTTTCAGCTGCATTTGTTATTCTTCATTCACTGTCATATACTATTGTGTAAGGTAGCTGTATTTTGTTAAATAGCTCCTACATTTTGCTTCCAGGTAACTTCACTCTAATTGTGGATAGACTCATTGCTTTGCTTTAAAAAAGGCAGTGGGGTCTTCTGTGACAAATAATGCTGTGAATAATATGGTGCACAGTGCTTGCAAGCACAGACAGCATATGTAGGCTTGTGTAGGCATGTGTAAAGCATATAGGCAGTGATATTTAAAAATTAGTATTTGACTTGGGATACAAAACTCATTCACTCATATCACATAATTCTTTTGAAAATCCTGACCAAATACAGAATATTCTGTACTCCCATAACTTAGTCCATCTGGTTATAAACGCCAGTATCATTGCTAGTCTGAACTCTGACCCAGAACCCAGACCACATGTCTATCAGTGAGACCTAACATTCTTGAAAACAGTAGGAGAGTATTACAAATATGCTGTAAACTTCCATTTCCTCACTTAGGCTTTTGAACATGTGTTGGAGTCCTTCAGGAGAGGTCACAAAGAGGAGGATACCGTAGTGCCACCCCCACTTCACTCAGATTAGAATAGTTTTACTGCGTGAAACAGATAATGAAGTTTGGATGGGAAAGAGTTAGTGGAGGTCATTCCACAAATATTGGGTTACTACCATGTGCTGCTGTTACTGCTTCATATTCCCAGTACAGGATACAGCCATGGTATGAAGATTGAGGACAATACAACCCAAACAATGAAAAGATGCATTAAAGCAAACGTAGTGATGGAGACAGCTGGAGGGGAAAGTGCCATAATATTGACCTCCTCTTGACTACTTAAGCTTTCACAAGTAAGGTTCTAAGCTGCCTCTAGCACAAAATATCTCTGTTCAAGAAAACTAAACAGCAGCAGTATTCAAGAATACCCACTACAGTTCTGACTTTAAAAAAAAAGAGTATTTCCTTCAGATGCACTGTGCACAGGGAGATGGAGTTCATATGTTTCAGTATTACAATTAGCTGTGATTTTGTTGACTCCCTGTTAAATGTTCCTTGTATTCTGCTAGAGGCCACGTGTGAAATCTGTTTGGAGACAAGAGAGAGAATGCAGTTCTATTTTATGTTACGTTTCCTGATTTAGATGTTGTACCATGTAACACTTAGTTTTCAAGTGGAATCCAAGGAATTAGTTCTGGTCTACTGCTACAAGATTTTGCTTATCTCAGTGACTAAATTTATTGTATTGTATCAGTCATGATCAGTCAAGATGATGTTGGCGTGTAGTTGTGTTTGTCTGAGATTTAGACAACTGGCATTCTCAGCAAAAGCTGTCACTTCTGTAATGTTCTGCCACCTCTTGTCAGCAGAGTTTGATGATTTGGGAATCCTATAGGGTATGTGAAAAGCAGAAGTGTCTTGAGTGTCTTTACACAGGCAGAATGACTTTTTACGTAGTATGTGCAGTGCAATCAGCTTTGGCAGAATTTATATCTTGATCCCCCTGTCTTTATTAATGGAGTGGCATCTGTTCAGATACCTATTTGAACATGAGCTGTATTACCCCTTAGCTCCAGTGATTTAGGACTTTCAGCCTGTGACCAAAAATGCCAGTGTTTATTCTGCCCAATGCACTGCTTTGTGGAGATATATTAGTAAAGGAGAGTGTAACAACATTATAGCTCCCACGTGAGTTTGATACAGTACAGCATTGTGCAGTGGACGCTTTCCAAGGGACTCTTGAGTGGTGGAAGTTTAGAAAATACATTTAATATGATCATTGCACCAAATAAAATTATTTAGTACATACTTCAAGGTAGATTATCACCTTGAGTTCTGTATACCATGGACATAAAAAAGGGAATTTCCATAATGGGAAATTACTGTACACAGTGTCAGTATAACAAAAGAGAAGAAAAGGTAAATATTGCAGGGAAAAAAATGTGCTAGGAAATTGCTATGCTTTGTCACTAATGTAGTAAGAAAAGGGAATTATCCAAAATTGCATCAAATATTATTCTTCTGTCATAACAGTACTACTACAGTATGTAGAGTAAAAGAAATCAGGAAAGGGTAGTGAGGTGCTGAAATGGGAAGAAAAAAATTTTGTTTATTTAGTGAATTGTGTGGGTCATAAAGTCAGTGAGCTGGTGGGAGGATGTTAAACCAAACTTCCAAATTCCTCTTTTCTCTTTGCATTGGATTGAGATATAGTTAAGGTATATTAAACATGTCAGTTATTTACTGTAATTCAGTAATAATGAAATGCAGCATATATACAATCATTCTTCATTGATCAAATCTGAAATGCATTCCACTGGTGAGCGTAGATTTTCTCAGTAAACTTCTGTTTGTTACCTGGTGGGGTGAAAAGAATTGTTCATACAAAAAAGTTTTCTTGCATCTCTGGTTTTGCTTTAATTATTTCTGTGACTGGTTTTTTTCTGTATTATCTGTTGTAATGTTTTCAATGTCTTTGTGTGTTTCTTGAAGTTTCGGGGAAGATAAGCCCTGTAGATATAAAATTAACCATTATTCTTGATGATACTTGCAGAAGTTGCAGATACAAATATTCTGGCATATGCCAGAAAAGAGAAACAAATCTAGACAAATTTAGAAGGCCTCTGTTTTTCTGTTATTCTTCATGAAGGATTCTCCTTGGCTTGAACCAGAATTCTGTGCATGGAACTGAACATAAATTAAGCCCATAAAATATTGGTAACCCTGACTCTAATTTCAGATTAAAAATTACATGAAGAACATTTATAAGTAATTTGTAGCTAGAAAGAAGATGGGCATTCTATCTACTTGCCATATATTCTTTAATAAACACTTAAGAATATAGAGACTATTGACATTGCAGACAATTGATAACCTGGTTTAGAGGCATATTTCTGGACACACAACTAACATCTACTGATGGCTTTCAGATGCCATATGCTGAGATTATAAAGTTACAGATAGGTTAGGAAATTTGGTAGCAAGTGTTTGTAATTACTAATCTTGAAGAAAAGACAGACAAAACTGGAACTTAAGTATATCTGACAAACAGCTAAGATTTAATTTCTGTTCATAACTGCAATATTAATTTGTTGCAGTGTTCAAGGTAGCCTAGTAAAATATTTCAGACTTTTCTTCGTATTATTTAATGTTAAGCATTGATCAGAAGCTGGGGAAGGGTCAAAGAAAGTGTGTGGAAAAGAATATTGGACTAGTATCAAGCAATTTTGTTTCAGCTAGATACTTGGTATGCATGGACATAGCTAGACCCTTTTGCTATCTATTTCTCTCTGTACTCCACTCTAAAATGATTTATAATGTTTGAATCCCTTCCTCTTTTTAGCCAAGTGCAGGATTACAGCAAAGAGTATATTGGTGCTGATTTTGAATAGCATTTCACAACCAGCTGTGTCTCTTCTTTCTCTTTGTGGGCATCACATCACTTGAGGAATGATGAGCTAAAAGTAATGAGTGGTGAGCTAAACGTTGATGTGGTGATGCAATAATTTTTTGTGCAGCTTGAAATGCAGATCTGAGCTGACCTGTGTTAAGGGATGTGATCCAAAGCTCACCTTGGCCCACACAGTGGGGCACGAAGACACGAGCCCTTGCCCTGAGCTCCTCAGCCCCAGGTAAGACACAGCACCACCAGTCCCTGGGGGTCATCCTCTGGGACAACACACAGGCTGGGGCGTCCCTGCCCTGGGGGACAGGGCTCATTATGGGGTATAGGGAAAAAGCATGCTGGCATCGTGTGGGACTTTCTGTGGAATGTTTACGGGAGGAACCAAAGGTGGGCAGATGAAGGGATCAGTCTGGTTTGGGTAGGAACAAGTGTGCAAAAATGGAGAGAAAAGAAGATAGAGGGGACCTGTTGACAGTTTGCTGGTTGGTACCCTAGTCTGTGTTTCAGATGGTGGGCTGCATTTTTCAGTCCTATACATCTATAGTTCATGTAGTTTGGTGCACTTGAATGTGCTCCTTCTTATCTCTTTATTGGTTTCATAAGTAGTAAAATTTGTTGACATTATATGTGGACTAGTTTTGATTCTAGAACTATTCTGTAACTACTGTTTTTTATATTAAAATGTAGAATGTATAATATTACCCATTCTCACAAATGAACTATTGTTTTAAGTCCTACAAATTCAGTTATTAGAAATAAACGACTCCAATAAATAGAAAGTATAGTATTGGTATATAGAGGCACTAATTTTTTACTTTCCATACTGATGTATTTTTGCTGCTTTAGGATTTCCAGTTTCCCTTGAAAGTGTTAGCTACAGTTCTGGAAGAGTAATCAGTTACATTTTTTTATTTCAGGCATATTGTCTATCCATGTATGTGTTTGTCATTAGTATAGAAACAAAGAAAAATAAGACTGTAGTGTATTGTCTTACTGAATGTATGACTATATGCATCTCAGTCTATTCATCTTTTTAAGAAAATTGTTTCATTTATAAGCAAGTACTTTTTTGTCTGAAATCCTAATAGCCTCTGGCAAAAGTATTTTAGAGATCCAGTAAATGGCATACAAATATTTTATACTAAATGAGAAAAAAGATTTGCACTAGAAACATTGAATGGCTACAAGTAAAGAAGATAATGAGATCCTTGGATATTGAATATATCGAAAATTTGACCATTAACTCAGGTGACTGTAAAATAATCTAGCAGCTCTACAGTCATTAAATGGATAAAATTAAATTTAACTGTAAATATTTCAGAGTTATTTCACGAAAATATGTTGGAAATAATGTGGAATATTTGAAAGGCTACTCAAAATAATTAATTTGGTTTCATCACATTAAAATGTTGGAGTATGCCTATAATCAGATAGAAAATAAATAGCAAACTACAATATATACCATAGGAACTTTGTAATTTTTCAGTATCATTAACAGATAGTATAATGAAGCAAGCAGGTGGTGTAGAAGACCAACTTGCCTGAACACAGAACTCCTCTTGGAGATCAAGAGGAAAAACAAATTGTATGATCTCTGTAAGCAAGGTTAGGCTTCACAGGGAGATTACAGAGATGTAGTTCACAGACACAGGGAGAAAACACAAAAGGCCAAAGCTCTCCTTGAAACTGGCCAGTGTTGTGTCCAAAAACAAAAAAGACATTTTGAAATACACTAATAGCAAGAGAGGTCTAAGGAAAATGTTTGATTGATACTTGATGGTCATCTAACAAATAAGGATGAAGAAAAGGTGGAGGCATTCAATGTTGGGGTTTTTTTCCCTCAGTCTTTAATAATACTGGTAGCCCTTGGACTACTTGGTCCTCTGAGTTGGAGGACCACAGCAACAGGAACAGTGATTTTCCACTGATGGACACCGAAGTTTTAAGGGAGTGCTTGTATCAGTTGAATGTCCATAAGTGCATGAGCCTGATGGGATTTGTCCCAGAGTACTGAAGGAGTTAGTGGATGTTAGGGAAGGACCCCTCCTGATCATCTGCTGAAAGTCTTGGAAGTTTAGAGGGGTCCCTGCTAACTGAAAGCTGTCCAGTGTTACTCCAGTCTACAAAAATGGTGTGAGGAAAGACCCAGGGAACTACAGACATCTAAGTCTAACCTCAGGGCCTGGAAATATTATGGAGAGGATTATTCTGGGTGGTATTGAAAGGCATTTAAAGAACAAGGCAATCATCAGGCACAGTAGACTTGGGTTCACAAAGGGAAAGTCCTACCTAATTAAGTACCTTTCTGATTAAGGTCACCCACATAGTGGATTATGGGAAGGCAGTGGAAGTAGTTTTTCTAGATTTCAGTGAGGCTTTTGATACTGTCCCTCACAACATCGTTCTCAACCACTTGTCCACCTGTAGGATGAGCAAGTTCAACAGTGAGCTGAATGAAGAACTGGCTGAACAGGTTGCAGTGAGCGGGGCTACATCTGGCTGTCGCCAACAGTGTTCCTCAGGCTTTAAATCTAGGGACAGTTCTGTTCAATATTTTTATCAGTGATCTGGATGCAGGAGTTGACTATACGTTAGTAAGTTTCCTGATGATAACAAACTGGGAGGTGCCATTGACTCACATGAGGGACAACAGGCCTTGCAGTGGGATCTACATAGATTGGAGCATTGGGTGGTCACCAGTGGCATGAAGTTTAACAAGACCAAATGCAGGGTTCTGCACCTAGGACAGAGTAACACTGGACACGTGTATAAACTGGGAGAGGAATGGCTGGAGAGCAGCCCTGCAGAGAGGAATCTCCTCAACAGGAGCCAGCAGTGTGCCACGAGTGTACCAGAAGTGTGCCAAACTGGGTGTGAGAGCAAACCACGTCCTGGGGTGCATTAAACACAGCATGGCTGGCTGGGCTGTGTGCACACATTGCCAGCTCAGTCTCTTTTATCCAACAGCACTCCCAGGTCCTTCTCAGCAGGGCTGCTCTCAATATGTTCATCCCCAGCCTGGATTGATACTGGGGATTGCTCTGATCCAGGTGCAGCACCTTGTACTTGGCCTTTTTGAACTTCATGAAGTTCATGTGGGCCCACTTCTCAAGCTTGTCCAGGTCCCTCTGGATTGGATCCCATCCTTCAGGAATGCCAACAGCACCACTCATCTTGGTGTTGTCTGCAAATTTGCTGAGGGTGCACCCAATCCCTTTGTCTATGTCATTGATGTTGTTAAATAGCACTGTATAGACCAATATGGACCCCTGAGGGACACCACTTGTCACTGATGTCCATCGGAACACTGAGCTGTTGACCATTACCCTCTGGATGTGACTGTCCAACCAATTGATCATCCATTGGACAGTTCACCCTTCAAATCCATATCTCTCTAATTACAAGAGAAGTATGTTATGGGGACTGTGTCAAAGGCCTTACAGGAGTCCAGGTAGATGACATCTGTAGCCCTTCCCTTGTCCTCTGATGCAGTCACTCCATCATAGAAGGCCACTAGTGTGGTTAGGCAGGACTTGCCCTTGGTAGAAGCCATGCTGGCTATCTCAAGCCACCTCCCTTTTTCTCTATGTGCCTTAGCACAGTTTCCAGGAGGATCTGTTCCACGATAGGTATCATTTAACTGACATATGTAAAATGCAATTTCACAATAACATTATAATAATTATAATGGCCTTACTTCCATCTCTTCCCACATCATTACATATAGAATTTAGGGGAAACAGAATGAATACAGAATGGAAAAAAAAAGATGAGGAAATATTTCTGAATACAGTGAAAAAGTTGGAAGTTACTAACTTTTACTTTCTGTAATGACGGTTTAGTAAGACTTTTTTGTCATAGTGACTAGGACTAGACACATGTTACTATTCTCTAAAGTGAATTAATCATCTAATACTTATTCATGAGCCTTTCTCAAGGGGACAAAGCATATTTTTCTCCTTTGATCAGTGTCCATACTTTCTAGGTAGTCTGTCTCCTATACTGAGCATCCAGTCTGACTCCCAAATCCTGGCAAGCTGTCTGCTCCTGAGATTTTTACTAAGCAGAATTCCTTCCAGGCATCCTTTGGATTAAATGACTCATCTGTGTTTCTTAAAGAAATTGTTTAAGAACCAAAGTCCGTGAGAGTATTCTAGGCTGATAATCCTCAGAATAAAATAATTTCCCTTTGGATGAGAATCAGGTGTGTAAACTCTTGATGCATTTTTTCATCATTCTATAATTGCTAATTCTGGAAACTCTGTACTCAGAGGACTGGCTGTTGTGTGTCTGATTTTTGAATGCCCAGGTCTCTTTGTGCATTTTGCCTGGAGCTAAGACAGTTTAAATAACTTGTCTTGGTGCCAGATACCTTGTAAGCCAATGCAGAGGTCTATGTCAATGAGAAACTATATGTGCTGTAATCTGTATTAACTTTCCTTGAACTCAAGTGTAAGGGTGCTAAAAAAAGCTAAAATAAGACATTAATATTATGTATTGGTTAGTGCTGTGATGGTAGAACGAGGCACTGTGCATAACCACAAAGTATGTGAGGACTGTGCTTATCAAATGGACAAAGATGTGTGGTTTTGCATACAGGATGATTTGGGGAATACACAAGAAGCATGACTTACAAAATGAGAAAAAAAACCCAATATAAACAGATTCAGGAGCAGTTGAGACCCTGCTTACCCTTGGGAGAACAAAAGAGCGTAGAAATATTAGACAGAGTGAGAATATAAAGAAGAAAGAAAATTAATGCCCTTCAGTTATAAATTTTCTCATCAAGGTCTCTTGATCTTAATTATTTTAATCTCAGCAACTGAGAAGCAAAGATGGCCATAGCCAACAGTGTCATCCTGAGACACCTGATCCTGGGTGTTGTATACTCATAAAGTAGCATATTAATGTTACTGACTGACAGTTTTGTATACATAGGGGTGATCAGTAATAAGGAAAAACTAATTATTAGCATAAATTGTGCCATTAATGAATAAATTTAGTAAAGTTTGGGTTTAAAGCTTAAAACTGCCCTGACTCGTCAGTCTTGTAAACACTATATAGCATTATCTTAATTAACTGAAACATAGAGAGACGTATGTTTATTCTATATGTGCACATAAATATATGGACACGTACGTGTTCAATAGCAATGGCCTAAAAGTTGAACATTGAAGCACTGACTGCTGGAGAAAGAGCACTTTCCTTCAACCAACTCATCTTCTGCAGGTATTGTTTCCACCTCTGGAACCCCCAGGTTTTAGTGTGTACCCTTCTCTTGCTTTCTCACCCAGACTCTTAATTGCTGCTCTCACCTCTTCCCCATGCTGTCACTAAGGACCTGGAAATTCTTTTTTTGCTGGTAATATTCATTAAAGTAGCAGCTGTTCAGCTTGTGGATACTTACTTACTCAGGACACTGGTCCCATGCTTAGTGCTGAATTTTCTATTCTTACCAGTCTTCAGAGAATCCTAGATCCATAATTTAATAATTTCTAAACTGAGAGGTTTGTTAATAGAACCATTGAACATGACAGCTTTCATAGCATCTCACTGCACAAAGTGTTTGAAAATTAGATTAAATGGACCTCTGATCTTCTACATCAGATGCTGTGTTCCTGTGAAAAAGATATGAGTCAAACAGATGAAAATAATGTTGTTTTGTATTTTTAATGGATCTGAGAAAAACCTGTTCAAAGCAAAGCAAATCAAATCAAATCAAAACTAGCATATCTAATTCAAAGGTAGTAAAAGTGAAAATGTTTAGCAAGTTATGAGTTGTTGAAGCCTGTGGATTCCAGGGCCAGGGTTTCTTCTTTGCAGTTGCTGAAGCCCTCTCAGATGCAGCCTGGGAATGCAGGGGTCTCTCTCTCCTGCTTCCATGGCTGCTGCTGTTCCTGTTTGCAGGTTTGGCAGCCACCGAGGCTGAGCCTGTGTCCCAGAGGGTTCCCATGGGAGCACGTGCTCGTACACACACACACAGAGGACTCAAACATTTGCCAAGAAATGACACACACACGTTCAGGATTAAATTCCCTGGGGAAAGATAAGCACAGTCAGGTCCCTCTAGTTGCTGGGACATTTATCTGTGGACATGGTGACTTACAGCCCCTTCTCCATTTGCTGCCACTCCTGTGGTGTGCAGCACTAATACACAGGATAGAGAATGAGAGAACACCAACAAACTAGGTAAGAAAAGGATTTAATGAATTCGTGTGAGGAAAATAAGAAATCTGAATAGCAGAAAAAGTTGTTACAGTCCTCACTAAAGAGTACATAGTCTTCTGCTAACATGTATTTTTTCCAGAAAAGGTGAGATTTAATTCCAGTGGAAGGGTTTGGTTTGTTGATGATATCCTCTCTTGATCTGACCCCTTTTTGCCTTTGAGCAAGGAATTAATTAACTTCCCTATCATTATGGAGATGGCATTGAAGAGGTTATATTAGGGATGCAGTTTAGGGTATATCTATTCTCTGTTTCAACTTTAGGTCAACAGATAGTAATCATGGACTGGCTCTGTATCACTCTGTAGATTGAATAATGATTATTTCATGCTGTTGTATCTTTCCACAAGGACTTCTTGCCTTCCAGTTTGGAACTGCAACAGCTTTTAGCCCCTTAATGAATCCTTGCAAAGCCTTTTGTCTGATAGTGATGCTCAGTGAAAAGTAGGAAAACCACAGAAGAAAAATGCAGAATTTGCTGTTCTGGGTTAGAACAGGAAAGAAGAACCAAAGACATACATTATCAATTAGTTTTGGATTGGTTGCAAACATTATCGGTAATTTGCTTCTGAAGGTTCTACTGGTGTGAATCTAGCAATTTTGATGGTTGGTTTTGCAGGAAATTGAAAGGAAATGTCAAATTCAAAGGGACCATAAATCCCTCGGTGGATTTGAAGTAGATGTTGTTAGATGCATAAATGCTAGGACCTGTGGAGTCTAATTAACAAGGGATCTTTTTACTTCCATACTTGGAAAAATAAAGTAAGAAGAAAGGGGAAACTTTAAATGAACATCATTTAAATCATTAAATGCTGACATATGAAATGAGTTCATTGAGTAAATTAATTGCTTTAAATTTTACTTTATTTTTAGTGTCTTTGTATACTTGCTCTAAGCATAGAAGAAATGCACTTTCCATTACTTATCACAATGCATCTTTTCATCAACACTAAATTCTCTTCAAATGCTTTAAAGAAAAAGAGGAGAAAAAAGAAAAGGACTTTCACAAGGCACTTAAAAAAAGTATTCTACTTTAAAAGCCTGAAGCCAACATTGTAAACCTTAGAGTCACACATCTTTTTTCCTCAAGTGTGAGACTGATGCTCATTAGGGAGAGTTTCCTAAACCGGCAAAATAATAAAAAAAATTATATGTAATGAAAAATCAAATTATCCAGTACTTACAATCCCTAAGTGTAGATTTTAATAAGAGATGGCTATTATTGAATAATTTACCTGAGCATATGTCTAAGAAATAAAAGCCACAGAAACAATTATTTCCATGACATGAGTAGTGTCCACTCAAATATGGTATAGGCACAGACTCGGATTTCAGAACTCTTCTGGAGTAAGTTATGATGCTCAAGGGCCTTAAAACAGAGTTGAAAATTTCACACATTTTTGTGTACCATAGCTCGATGTACTGTAGCTAAAAATGAAAGGAAAATTACTTGGTTTTTTGTGAAAAATTGTCAGAAAAAAATAAACAGGGCAAAATGTATACAAAAAATTAAAAATGGACTAGTAAGTTGTGCTCAAACTTTCTTTGATATCACCAAATTTCCACATTTTGTGTTGCGTAACTAGTATCTTTTATATAAAGGATTCTATTCTACACAAAGTTATTCTTCAGTAACTAATAAAAAGTTCTGGTACTCTGGGGTTTTTAATTTTCTCTCATAATTGACAGAGTTTTCAATATGAGTTGATAATCATGAGCTTTCTTTTGACATAGGAACATGTGTTTGTCCTGTATCATTCACGTATTGAGAATATAAAAACCTAAATGCTCCATATTCAACTGTTAGTTGCTACTTAGTGCAAGGTTTCAAAGCATACAAAAACATATACATTCTTAATTTAAGATGGTATCATACTAATTTAATTAAAATAGTTTGCTAGATAACTATCATAAATCAATATGCTCCCAGCAGAGTCAAAGAAGGTAGATTCTAACTAGCTGGTCTTTTTCATAATATATTTAATTGTGTCTTTAAACAAAAAAAAAGTTGAATAATGTATTCTCTAGTAAGCATTTTAAAGGACAATCAAAATAAATCATACTCTGTCATAAGTAAGTTTGTGGGTAATACAAAACTAGGAGGAGCTGTAGACTTGCTAAAAGGCATAGAGACCTCAACAAATTAGAGGATTGGGCAAACACCAACCACGTGAAATTTAAGGGCAAGTGCTGGATTCCGCATCAGCGATGGGGCAACCCTGGAGGTAGAGACAGACTGGGGAACGAGAGGCTGGAGCAGCTCTGTGGAAAGGGACCTGGGGGTCCCGGTTGATGGAAAATTGAACGTGAGTCAGCCCTGGCAGCCAGGAGGGCCAAGCGTGTCCTGGGGGCATCAGGGACAGCATGGCCAGCTGGGCAAGGGAGGGGATTGTCCCCCCTGCTCTGCACTGGGACAGCCTCACCTCGAGTGCTGGGGCAGTTTTGGGTGCCACAACATATGAAAGATATTAAGCTATTAGAGGGCATCCAAAGGAGAGCAACAAAGATGGTGAAGAGCCTTGAGGGGAAGCCTAATGAGGAGCAGCTGAGGTCTGTTCAGCACTTGGTCTGTTCAGCCTGGAGGAGATCAAAATCGCCGAGGATCCTGCAGCTTCCTCACAAGAGGAAGAAAAGGAGCAAGCATCAATCTCTTCTCTCTGGTGAGCTGTGATAGTACCCAAGGGAATGGCATGAGATTTGGGGAGATTATAGTTATATATTAGGAAAAAGTTCTTCACCCAGAGGGTGGCTGGGCACTGGAACAGGCTCCCCAGGGAAGTGGTCATGGCACCAAGGCTGCCAACGTTTATGAAGCTTTCTCTCATGCTGTGTTGACTTTTGAACCTATGTGGATCCCACCAACTTCTTAAGCTCTACTAGAAGGACTACTGAGTGCCACAAAGTTCATGTCACACTGTAATTTCTTATTGCTCTAGACATTTTTGAATTATAAAAGTTTTGTTTCACTGTGGAATGTGTTGTGTTTTTTTTAATCTCCTGTCTAACACCTCTATCCAGTACAAAGACATTATGTACTAAAAAGAGCAAGTGTTGCTGAATCTGTTTCTATATATTGAGCTCCATAGGGGACAGTGGATGTGCATTTTTCCTTCCACAATTACACAAAGACAGAACTAGAACTCAAATAAAATGGTCAAAAGTGTCTTTCACCTGCTGCCTCTGGCTTGATGATAGGTGTGTTTCTCACTAGTTTTGTCCTTAGAGACTGTCACAGAAAACAGAATTTCAGCATGATTTATTATGGCTTGACAAAACACTGAAAAATTGATGAAGGAAAAACAAGTACAAATACAATTTGTGTTCATATCGTGTTCTTGCTATAAATATTGTTAATGCTAGTAGAAATGAATTAGAAAAAGTGGTCTGAACACTTTCAGTACAATGTGAAAATAACATTAAGGTGTATTTTCAAAGGGATATTATAAACAAGCAATCATTCCGTGTTATGCTGGTTTTGGCTGGGATAATTTTCTTCATGGTAGCATGTATGGGGCAATGTTTTAGATTTGTGCTAAAAATGTGTTGACAATACAGGAATGTTTCAGTCCATGCTGGAGGTCTGTTGTATGTGTGCCCATCTCCGATCTTGTCTCCTGGGTGGGATCTGCACTGCAAATACCTTTGCTCCTGGATGGACCCCTCATACCTAGGTCCTAGATTGTCATGTATTATCATGTATTACCATAGGCATTACATAGCATAACCTATTCTATTCTGTTCTATCCTATTCCCTGAGCTTACCATGAGTCAAATGATGAAGACTGTTAATTGTCTGAAATCCCAGGGTTTTTTCAGCTCCAAAAACATTTTCAAGGACACATATCATAAAGATTACAAGTGGAAACTTTATTTTGTTTTATTTTATGTATCTTATTTCTCTGAATCTGTTTCAGAGCTGATGCTCATTAGCATTAACACAAGGTGATGTAGCCAAGAGCAGGCTGATTCATTCTTCAGTTTTGCTTGAAAAAAATATCTCTTGCAGTGTGACAAAGGCAAGTCATAGAGCAACAAAATGCAGCAGCAGCAATACAAGACCAATCTGCACCTGTTTCCCAAAGAGTGGAGACTTGAAGAATGAAAACCAGGACTGACCACAGTGAGATTGAATAAATGTGTGGTTCTCTGGGGTGTTTTTGAAAGTATGACACATACTGGTGACAAGCATACTTTTTGCCTTCAAAAACTTGCTCTGCTATGCATCTTGGCCAGTGATACATGAGAAGCGCTGTCATGCCTGCCCTGTGCTTGTACTGCATGCAGAGAGAGCTGAAAAGTGGCAGCTCCTGATGGTGCAGCAAGCCTGGAGCCCATCCAAGCACAGGCTGTTTTACATGAGTAAGAACACCTGGGAAATGGAGCCAAAAGAAGTGCAGAGCTTGCTCCCACTACAAAAGGCTGAGATACAGGCTTTTTTTTTGTCTCATGGATGCCATGAAATCCAGGATTTAAAGTAGACAAGGAAACCTGTTTCTTGAACAGTAGTTGTCTGCAATCTAAATTCAGAAGACCTAACCAGGAACTTCACTGTCACCTACATCTGATGACATCCGATCATGAAGGGTGGAGCCTGAGGTGTGTTAAGGGTATCGTCACCCATCAGAAACCTGCGGGAGCCCAGCTCCATGTGGTCATGACCAGCGGATCCAGCCCTCCACCAGCTGGGCAAGCACCCACTCTGGGGGCGGACTCTGAACATGCCACTGGTGATGTCAGTCTAGTAACTTTAAAAATGGGTGTTTCCCCCCAGGAAAGAAAATAACCACAGCTGACATTAGCGAGCTTCCATTTGGAAGTTTAATTGAGAAAAGTGCCAAATCAGCCCAGACACTGAAAAATCTACAAGAGATGAAAAAGTGGTGGTCAGCGTGATTCAGTTAGTGAGAATGTTCTTTACTCTCTGGAAGTGTGCATAAAAGTTGCTAAATGTTAAAGTAATTCTGCAGGCATTTAGTGAAGAGTAAGGTTCTCGTTGATAATACTGATATGGGTGAGGAGGTGGCTGGCAAGATGGTCACCTGACACTGAAAAGCATCTGCTTCTCTGTAAGAGTCCCTATGCATCTGTAAGATATCTTCAAAGAAGGACTGAATATTTTGGTTTTTATATACCCACCTGAAGCCACTTGAGAATCTCGGTGTGATGAAATTACTGATGATATTTTTAAGATACAAAGGAATTTTTTGTTTCTTTTTTTTTTCAATTAATAAAAGTAAATAAAACAATCTTCTAGCATATACATAGTAATATGTTTTCAAAAGAAAGCAATCAAACTATGTCTATTCAGTTAAAGACTCTCAACATCTTGATGCAAGCTGATTGTGACAAGATGGGCCCTTGCATGTACCCAAACACAGATCTGATACATCAGCAGGTACAGTGAGGCTAGAGATTAATTCCCTTGCCTTGAGTGGCCACTATTCAAAGGGCTTTGAGAAAAAAGAGAGTCTTTTAGCAGCAGGATTTCAAACATCTTGCAATTTATGAGCTAAAACATATGGTTTGAAAATGGAGTCCTAGCCAGTGTATTTTAAAGCCATTCTTTGTTCTGCAGAGGGCCATACAAGGCAAATTAATTCTGATATAGCACATCCTGAAACAATTAGTTATAGGTGTACTAATTGCATTTCCATGCTATAGGGAATGCAATCCCATACATTGCACCCCCCAACAAAAAAGGATGTTAAGGTACTTGAACAAATCCAAATGAGGGTTACTAAGCTTGTGGGGGGGGCAGAAAGCATGTCTTCTGGGAAGTGACTGAGGAAACTGGGTTTGCCCAGCTTGTGGAGGACAAGGCTGAAAGGCAACCTTGTTACTCTCTACAGCTTCCCGAGGAGGGGGAAGTGCAGAGGGAGATGCTGAGCTCTTCCCTGTGGTACCCAGTGACAGGACACCCGGGAACGTTTCAAAGAAGCTCCAGGGGAGGTTCAGATGAAACAGTGTTGGTAATTCAGTGCTTACACAGCACCAAGGCTTTCTCTGCTTCTCACCCCACCCCACCAGCGAGCAGGCTGGGGGTACAGAAGAAGATGGGAGGAGACACAGCCAGGACAGCTGACCCCGACTGACCAAAAGGGTATTCCATAACCTACAGCATCATGCTCAGCATGTAAAGCTGAGGAAACAAGAAGTAAGGGTGGGATATTCAGAGTGATGGCATTTGTTTTACCAAGTCACTGTTACTCGTGATGGAGCTCTGCTTTCCTGGGGATGGCTGAACACCTGCCTGCCCATGGGAAGTGGTGAATTAATTCTTTGCTTTTCTTGTCTTTTTTGCAAGGCTTTTGCTTTACCTCTTAAACTGTCTTTGTCTTAGCCTATGAGATTTCTCACTTTTACCCTTCCAGTTCTCTCCCCCACCCCACCATGGAGGGAGCAGCTGTGTGGGGTTAAGTTGCCATTTGTGGTTAAACCACAACACCTATCAAATTTTTCAGTAAGGCTTATTTTAAATTCTTAAATTGCTCCTAAATTTTCCCATAACAGTGTTAGCTATAGAGATTTTTATGTTTCAGCATGTGCCTAAAAATATTGGAGTTTTACTACAATCAATATTTTTTGGAACAATTTATCTGCTGTAACACAACCTCATTGAGCTTACTCAATAGGCTAAGTTCACAGCCTAGGATTCAGATGATATCTTATGTAAGAATGGTAGCTGGGGGTAACATTGCTAACTGAGCACAAACAAATATGTTTCAGAAAAGCATACCTTTGTGGTAGAAAGCAAAGTGAGTTTAATAGAGTTTTCTTTAAGTATATATTCAATGATAACTCTGCTCTGTTCCTGGAACAGAAACGCATTGATATGTTCCTTTAACAGAAGTAATGACTGAGAATTCAGAGAAATCTACTGGTTTCCAGAAGGCAGAGTAGTTTGTGGTTCCATTGACTTTTAATTAAAAATAAACATAATATTATATAAGGTAATGAATACCAGCAGAGTGTGAGCTTTTGCAGAGTTTAAGGAACAACATCTAAAATACTAAAGAGGCTCCTATTCACTGGTCATTGGAGTTGTATAATTGTCTTTATAAGGTTAAACTAGGGAACGATGAAATAGAACACAGACATATTTGTTCTGAGACCTAACTGTCGCAAAATAAAGAAGTGTTACAGGGGTTAAAGGTAAAATATTACTGATCTAAAGGTAAAATACCTGTCCTTTGCAATAGCTGAGCTTTTTAGAGGGGTTGCAGTTACAGCAATGATCTAATCAAATGTGTGAATTTCTTTAATGAGATGGAGCAATGTTGAAAAACTCCCCCAGAGAATCTCAGAGAACCACATAATCAAATTAATACTTTTTGTTCTTTTTTTTTCCTATGTGGGATGGATTCTACCTGCTGATGCTAAAGTGATTATAATAACAAGGAATTTTAGAGCTCTTTCATCATTAATACCCTGAGGGAAGAATCATCCTCACTCCTTTCCTAAAAATATCACTTACTAGACAGACCAGTGTTATTGCTAGAATGGAACCAGAATTCTATTCTGAAGATCTCAGAATAACAATGTGAGCTTTTTAATGAGATTTAACAGCTAATTACACGAATTCATTGAAATATGCCTACAAAACTTTATGGTCTGTAATGGCAAAAGGGCTGCTTCCACAAGCAGGTGTGTAGCTCAAACCATTAAGGTTTCTGTGCGTACATACCTAAATAGGTACTTGTAGGTATACATATCCTTGAGAGAAGGCATTTATTCAAGATCCATTTGATCATTCATCATAAATTAATACTTAGGTCCAAGGATTTATTTTATTTTATTTATTTGTACCTGCTTCATTTTAGCAATTGTAACAAGGATGCAAGACATATCTTTTTTTAAAAAAATACACAGCACCCCGTACCATAGCATACCATCTAAAATGCAGAGCAATAGCTCCTCTCTCATCACCTCTTGTTATGACTTCAGTAGTTTACTTTGTCATCATCTTTCTCATGTAAGTAAATAAATTATCTTTGTTTTGCAGAATACAGAGTGAATTTTGCTTGACACAATATATGAAGTTCATAAACTGAAAGCAGAGAAAAATACACAAATATTATTTAAGGTCATATGCTTTAATATCTTTCTGTTATTGTGAATTATGTTGTTCATCTTATGATTGTACCTAAAGGCTTCATCAAAATCATACGAATCTTCTTTGTCTTAGAGTGGGAAACGCCCTCTCCCCCTCCCCTGGGATATTTTTTTAAAACTGACTGCAATTGGAGAAGATAAATCAAAGAAATTGTTGCAGAAAACTAAAAAATTAATCAATGTTTAGACTGATTAAGACTTTTTTTAACTTTTAGGAGTTCACTAAAGAGGTAAGGATGTCATAGAGATGTTCAGGGTTAGTTAATAGGAGCAAAAGAAAAGCCAAAGAAAAACGAAATTGGAGAATGAAAACAGAAAAGACCACAAAAGAAGCAGAAAATGGAAACATAAAATCATTGAATAGTACAGAACAATCTTTACATTCCCATTCCTTTTTAGAATGGATTTTCCCATATTACACACATGAAATGAAGTAATTTCAGGTCCAAAGCTGGTAAGTAAATTGCCAGTTCTGAGCTAATAAGAGCATTATTGTATCCAATTATGCTTACAGTTCTTCATATTTTATTTGAACACTAAAATATTGTATTTCTCTTGTAAAACTTCATCTGTATCTTCAGTAACACCCTATGACTTTACAAATGCAGGAGATTTAGAAGATTTTTGTTGGGCAGACAACATACTTGCTTTGATTTGATAAATTTCTCACCTGAATTTTTTTTTCATAACTAGGTGCTACAAAGCCCATACTTTCATCTTTGGAAAGTGTTTAAAAAGAATTAACATCTAAGTTTCCAAGACCTTTAAGAGCAAAGTATTTCTTCAATAAGAAATTTCATCTAGGAGGTCAAAGACTTCCTGTTGCAAAGATGATGGATTTTTGTTGCTCAACTTAAAAATATGAATCACTCATCAAAAATCGGGAAAATAAAGCAATTCTTTAAAATAGTTTGAAGACGCCTTTTGAATATTTTTGACATCCACTTGATTTATTTTTCTGACTCAGATAAAATGCCAATTGACTTATTTTCTTTCTCTGGAGAGCACAAACACAGAGATTGACAAAGTTAGAGGAAAGAAAATATTAATTAGCATACTGAATATGGACTGCCCAGCCAAGTGTGTATTTTCTAGGAGTACATCTTTGATGGATCAATATGTTTTATCTGGAAATAATTCTAGATGGGTACCTAATGAGCTTATCCTCTGGGCTCATAGTACTGTTAGCTGAAGCATGACAGAATACTTGTAAGGAGAGCATAGATTACATTCTTAAATGTTACCAGACATAAATCATAGAGCCACTAATATGACTTTTTATCAAATGGATGTTTCTTTTAATTAAGGTTTGTTTAACTGAAGAAGTTTGCCTCATAATACTTTGAATTTTTTCAAAAGTTACTGAGTACGGTACAAATTTCACTGAAATATTTTGAGTCTTTAGATGAAACTGAGATACATCTGATTTCCTTGCACACATTCAACATGTGAAACTAATCAAATAATTGCTTACTTTTCTTCTTGCATCTGTAATTTGTATAGGTCAAGTGATATCAACTGATACCAAGTTTGATATCAGATACACTAAATTGTACACAAGTATATGCATACATGCATTCCAGTAAAAGGAGACATCCACTTCATAAAAATTAAAGAGGAACATTAACTTTTCTTTCTGGAAAACCAAGAAAGTCCCCTAATGGGGATCTCTTCAACCATTATATTATCTATTTCTTTCCTGCTGGAACATGTTTAATTCAACAGCACTCTTAAAGGCTCTGTGGAAATAAACCTTCTCTCTCTTTTCTTGAAGGCTTGCTTAGCCAGACCTTAGAGAGTAGTTTATTAAATCAGTAGACCACCCTGCATAAAAAAGAATATCATAAATTATTATTTATTTAAAGGACTTTAAAACTAGCCAATAACTTTTAAATTAAAAGAAGGCCTTCTAGTCCATGATGATATGATCCATACAGCTAATAAGTCTGATGCAACACAATATAATTGTAGGGACACCCTTGGAATAAGTAACTTCTTTTTCAGAAATCCTGGCAGCAGTACTGTAATTAGAGGTCCAGAAGCTCTAAGGATCTTAAAAATTTAGGCATTGAACCAGCTACCTTTGCAGTGTCTGTTTGCTAGCAGCCTGTTCTGTGAATTGAATCAATATACAGTCTCTGTATAACGACTTTTAAGTATGCCTATAATTTCATTTTTATTAGGGTAAATAATTCTATTAAAAAAAAAAATTTGTTATGTAAAAGAGAATAAATTGTTATGTGAAGAGAAAAAACCCACTCCTGTAATCTGTGTTTGAGGATTATTTGCTTAAATACCCTGATGTCACTGAATATCTTTTCTTTCTTTCTGCTGAACAGTTCAGATTAGTAAATTCATACTTCAGGTGTTATTGATTAATTATTCCCTCTTCACTGTTATTGCTTCATCTTTGGGTAGTTTGGCTAATCGATTTGTTATGTGTATAAGGACTATGTGAATCACTGAAACTTTTAAGAAAGGTTATTAATTTGTGCAAATAATTAGCACACAAAAGTGCAAAAGAACTAAATACCATATTCCTATGGACATTAATATTAAGAAATTGTTTTTTTCTTTACTACAACCACTCAACTAATAAATTTTTGAAATACTAAAAAATTACAGGACCTCTAAATACACAGAACATGATAAAATATTTGAGATGGCTTTTTTTTTGTTGTTTAGAAAATATTATCTTTGAAGTTTCATTTTAATTTCTTTCTGAATAATTTCTTCTAAGGATAAAACTTGATATTTATGCAGGATTTATTGCAGTAAAGATTCTGTTTGCACCTAATGATGCTTTTTTTTTCTGGGGCATCTGTGTTTTGAAGAAACCCAAAATAAAATCTCGTAGACAACTTTCATAACTTGTTCCTCAGAGTACCTGTAAATTGTTTTCAGTTATCAGGACTAGCAATGCTACAACATTATAGCTGTTCTCTGTTTTACAAAATGATGAATTCTGTCATGTGCTAAGTATCATTTATGTTGTATTGAGTAGTCTTGTTCAGCTCAATAGGACACGTAAGTATGTGCTCAGCTTTGTGCTGAAACTAGTGTATATCATGAATGTCGATGAAATCAATTTATTTGAATGGCATTAGGGATAAACAATTCATTACTTTCCAATCATTCAAAAATAATTTCAACCCACAGTTTCCAGTTTCTGAAAACATACATCCCTCTAATTTCACATAGTTCATGCCTTACTTATAGGTCACCAATCTCTCTGTAGAATCCTTAGAGGTCTGTTACCTTCATATTTAATGCAAAGATATGTGATGACAATATTTAGGTGTGCAGGTGTTTTATATAATAGGACAATTACGTATTTTCTCACAGTTCTTGAAAATATCACAGGATTTTATAAAGGGGATAACTAACATTTTTTGGTTGTTCAGTGTGATGCCTAAAAAACTTAAACTTTTTAAAAACCCAGTGGATTACAAGATTCTTTCTCTAGTGCCGCTTGTCTTTACAGAAATCTCTTGACACTGGGAGGCAAGGCAGTTTTTCAAAGCATCAATTTGTTTTCAAAATTCTATACTTTCTTTTAAATAATTTATGTTGTTTATTATAAAACAAATCATGGCTACATCCAGTATCTAAAGTATAAAATAATCTAAATTTTAAATACTCAATAGAGCTCTGAAAGGTCTCAAGTTGATAAAGTGGCACTGTGATGTTACAGATTTTTTTATTGGTCGTTGTCCAGGACAATGGAAAAACATAACTTACCTTTAGTTAAGTCTTTATCTTGAAGACATTAACGTTAGATTTCATTGTATCTCAGCACAGCAAGAAAAACTTGTTATCTACATGTTGTACACTTGTTCTTTTCCTCTAGGAACATAGGTTTCGTGTCTCATAGCATGCTTCCTTCAGGATGTGCCAGAGTACACTTTCATTAAGTAGATGAACATTTACTGTGCTGGATGTAAGTATTCATTGTACAATGGAAAAAAAGTAACATGGCATTAATGCATTCTCAGACCATTGCTATCATCCTGAGAGGAGACACAGTCATAATAAACAAAGGAGATTAAGTGAGGATTAACAAGACCTTTAACTGCCTGGAAAAGCTGGCTCTAGGAGAGAACAACAGTTATTCTTTGATTACAGTCTTCAGGCAAGCAGTTCTCTGAATTCATACATGGCCTAATTATCATTAGAACCATATTTTTATGTGTTATGTGCATTCTTACAATCTTCAATTTACTGTAGAAACTCCATTTTAATCTATGGAATCTCACATAGAAATTAAGATACTCTTATTCAAGTTGAAGGAATTTCATAGTACTTTATTCAAGAACAACATACTATTGCTTACAAGTCCATATTCTGGCTTCTTTGCTTGTATAAGGAAGTTAGGAATAAAAACCTGATTATTCTGATGATTGTAAGATCCTGGACTAAAAATAACTGTAGAATAGAAATTTTTATTATTTTAAGAGAAATCTGGCAAAATGAAAGTTAATTGGTGTGCCTAGACTGATTAATATCTGTGTTATTTTTATTATTATGGAATCTGAAAATTTATATTGGATTATCTAGATGTAACTGGTAAAAGTAATGGAAGATATATTTCCATACAGTTTTACCAGTAACTGCACTCATAATCTGCTTTGAAGCGGAATATAACAAGATCCTGTTAATTCCAAGAGCAGGAAACCAGGAAAAAATGAGGACAGGAAAAAAAGTAAATTGTGAGGTCATGTTCCTGTATTTGTTGAAAATCTTGCATTTTACAAGTATATTGGAGAAATTATTCATAGGTGTCTGTCTTTGCTATGGTAGTGGGAAGCAGTGTTTAGACTGATGTTTATAGTCAGTATTAAGTAACAAATCAGAAATATGTATTGATGATTGTACTGGTTTTAAAAACTCACTGGAGAAAAGTTAAGACTGCTCAAGCCTCACCCCTGGGGAGAACCAAAGACAAGACTGTGAGAGGTTAAAAATGTTAAGAGTCACAATTTTGCTGAAGGAAAACTCGCAAACAATTCAGAAGGAAATGATTTACCTACAAAACCAGCAAAGGCAAAACACCACCTGGCCCCCCACCTGTCAGGCAAAACCAAAATTGCCATGTGCCTGGGAGATCAAAGAATGCTATTTCATCTTGTAAAAAGTACATTTTATAGTATTAGCTTTCACAGATGTGGGGTGCATTGTAACGTTGGCTTTGTGGGAGTGGTTTTGTTCTTATGAGGGGAGGGGACTGGGTGTTGACTTTCACTGGGGCTTAGAGTTATTTTTAACATGGACATTGTGTGGAGATAGGAAGATTGTTGTAACTGGATAACATCTACCCAATGAGGGAATCAAAACCTCTCCAATGTATTGAAAAGTAAAAACTGCCCTCCATGAAGACAACTGCACATGCTCTTAAAAGGCTGGATAGGGGAGGAGCTATGTTAACTAGGTTAAAAAGGTTTTTAATATGAAAAATTGTTTATAAATATGTAATTAGCTGATGCAATACCCAGGTATATGAAAGAGGGGTTGCTACTGTTGACTGTGTGCCTCTGGCCGTAGCTATGCACCCAGCACTGTTACCTTTTGCTTTGTTGGCTTTGTCCCTTATTAAATTTTTCAAATTTTAATTAAAGAGTGAGGCTTGTTTCTCACACTCTGAAGGGATTTACTCTGCCGAGGTGCTGGTGTGAGGCCCAGTGCAGGTATTGCTGCAGCAGTGGCGGTGTCCGTGTGGGCAGGGCTCTCCCAACACCACGGCGTGGTCCCAACAGCGGCCACCTCTCCTCGACCCCGGCCAGCGAAGAATGGCCACCCCTCTGCTCCTGCCTGCTGCCTTGCAGAGACAGTCTGTCAGCAGCCAGGTAACACGGCAGCTGACAGCTGTGCAGATCTCCTAGCCTTGATTCACTGTGGGACAGATAAAACTCAAGGCAAGAACAAGAGACAAACACGGGACGGACAGGACGCCATGACCTGAGCCTCTGCCGCAATAGGACGATTATCCAGGACACCGCTGTCACAAGAGGATGTCCACAGGGACTTGGTAGTGTTGCCATGGGAATAAGGACCAGGGGAGGTCTAAGTGGAAGAATTTGTCCAGCAGTTAGAGAACTATAAATGTTAGTGATTTCTGTAATAAAGTGGCTTTGCTTGCTAGCACTCCGCAGAGTCTGTCTCTGAGTCTCTTCAATATCCACAACAGACCATTAAGGTAATGTAGAGGGGTGTGGAATACACAGTTTGGGCACCCCCACATAGTGCTAAACTTTGCCTCCTATCCCTCTGACCAGGACAATGATGAAGAGAACTGAAGATGTATATCACAAATGCAGGTTTGAAGAATGAATTTAAAAACATTTCTGAAAGTTATTTCCTTCACTGAAGCTGATGCTATTGTAGAAATTGCATGTATCACAAGGCAGTCTTCAAAGAAACTGCAAATAATGTATAATAAATATCTTAATGTACAGAAAGTTTCAGTGAATTTTTGGTTTTGTGGGTTTTTTTCAAATCTGCTAGTGACAGGTGTAAAAGGAATCATATCTTGAAATTATAAAACCTGGTGAAATTAGAAATAAAAGGTACATTTTTCGATGAAGGGAAGATGCAAGTCAATCAAGTAGAAAATGGTGGAGTGGAGTCCCAGTCCTCACTTGGCAAGTTTATTTAAAAGGGTCTTGAGGTCCCTGAGGTGGGTGCATGGAAGAAATGCAACAACATCCTCAGGAGGTTAAAAATCCAAATTTTACTGGCAAACTTCAGAAGATCAGAAAATTGCCAAAACTTACAAATTAACACATTAAATCAAAATAAAGTATTTCACTTTGAATTGACTTAGCAAACTCTACTTAAATTACCCATATTTCAAGAAGAGGGAATTATGAGTAGAAAAGAAGAGAAAGAGAGAAAAAAAAAAAAAAGAGGAAAAGGCAAGATACAGATAGTGTCTGGGATCCTGGTATGGTTTCAGCTGCCATAAAATCCAAGGACAATAGGGATGCAACCATGTGTGTCTCAGGGCAATGGATTTTATGTGCTCTGGCCTCTTGTGGCCACCCCCTCCGGGTGGGCTTTTCCAGACCTGTAGCCCCTCTGGGGCTCCACTGGGGCTGCAGGGGTGGGCTGGGGGCATTGCTTCCCATGTGCCAGGTGTGCCAGCTGTTCCGGGCTGGACTGCAGGCTCCAGGGGGATGGGGTGTGGAGCAGTGCACGTCCCACTTCCACAGAACTTGCACTGCTTCCCCCCACACACGCACTTGAGTTGTTTAGAGCCAATAATCATTTTCTCCAGTCTCTCGCAAATGGTAACGCTTCCTCTTTCTTACTCTTTGAATAAAGACTGGATTTTTTTTTGAAAGAGATGATTTATCATTATGCAATCACTGAGATCAATAAAAATTACCTTTTACAGAAGTCAAGCTGATAGTCTAAGAGCTTTATCTGGATCAATCCAGACTGAGTTACAGTCTTCCAACAAGTCAGCAGACAGATGCTATATCACTGCAATGGGCTACGTGTCATCTTAACCTTGCCAAAAGATAAGGTAAAATTTATACCCCCATGAAATTACTTTAAACTAATGCATTTTACCTCAGAAGATAGGGTGAGCGAAGAGTGCACATATGGTCTATTGTAACTCACCTTATGAACAGTGACTTGTAAAGCTGCTGTAAATGGTTAGCTTTTGATGCTCTGCCCCTATGCTTCCATGAACAGGAAATACTCCACACTTAAAAGCTTTTACACGGGTAAAAGGTTTTACATGGCCCTCCATGGATTGTTGCATTTTTATGAGATGTGATGGATCTGTAATTCTGATGGGAATAAGTACTTTTTAAAATAGGAATAAAAATCAGTTTTAAGCCCCTCACTACAAGAGAGACCTTCAGGGGCTGAAGTGTATCCAGAGAAGGGCAGCAAAGCTGGTGAAGGGTCTGGAGCAGTCTCATGAGGAGCTGCTGATGGAGCTGGGATTGTTTAGTCTGGCGAAAAGAAGACGCAGGGGAGGAGGTTGTAGCCAGGTGGGGGTCAGTCTCTTCTCCGAAATAACAAGCAATAAGACAAGAGGAAATGGCCTCAAGTTGCACCAGGGGAGGTTTAATTTGGATGTTAGGAAAACTTTCTCAACTGAAAGGATTGGAAGAGGCAGCCCAGGGAAGTGGCTGAGCCACCACCCCTGGAGGTAAAGATGTGGAGATGTGGTGTTTAAGGAATGGTTTAGAGCTGGACTTGGAGTACTTGTCTATGTAAATGGTTGGACTCAATGATCTCAGAGGTCTTTTCCAACCTAAACAATTCTGTGATTTTATAATTCTAAGTGCAAATGAATGTAGGTCCTTATCTATCTAGTTACAAGATCAGTTTTTGCAAAAATCATATGATTCATAGATGGTAATAATGCTAGGAATTTGATAAAATTTGATACTTTAAGACTTTTGATAAAATAATTTATTTTTTAAATCAACTGTCTACTCCTTGTGAGCTTCTAGAAAACAATCTTTCCCCTCACAAGATGACCTCAAGGGTAAACAAAATTAATGAAAATATTTGATCAGAAAGGGCTTAAAATTCAAGAATACAGACACTACAATGAAAATATTTTCCAACAGTGTAAAATATATAAAAGTTCAAAAATACAAGCTCTACCAACAACTTATATTACCATGGACAGATGATTACAAATTCAGGTTGAACAGATGACCTGCTAAAAAATAAAGATCCTATTTACATTAAAGGTGATTGATAACAATGCAAGAAGCAACATATTTTTTTAAAAAAGAAATTAAAGAATGTTTACATTGTTCATAAAAAAAGCATTGTCTAAAGAGAGGTAAGATGTGCCTGTACATTTGTGCATGAAAACTAGAATTTTAAAATAAAAAATAAATTATATTATCTCTATTTTTCTCAAGCTATACAGTGATTCATCAAATGTTTTTCAGAAGCAGCTGTTATTCTCACACAATAACTGGCTTCTGTGTCACCCTTTTTTGTTGAAAGAAGTCAACAACCTTCACATGCTCTCTCAGATGCACTTCTTCCAAAACAAGGCTGAAACACCTACCAGTATGTCTGTGTGAGAAGCTAAAAGTAGTGACACCTGCTCTGCAGATAAACATCAGTCTTCAGAGCTCTCACTGCAGTATCTGCTGATGCTGTGCAGTTTTATGCAACCCATTTTCTTATTTTCCAAATGGCCAAGAACCTTGAATGAAAACAGGATCTTATCTGCTTATTGTCTCTACTTGAATTAATAATCTTCTGTTTGTGATATCTCAAATTATTGCTATGAAAATGATTATAATTTCACAGAAGGCTGTGGTAAAAAATAAGATGTAAATGCTTCTAATCAAAGATACTCTTCATGCAAATGAAACTCTAATTAGAAGAGGAAACAATCTGTTTTAGCAGACCACCATGAGAAGAGCTGCTCAGCATTAAATATAGTTCGATAAAGACATTAGCTTGAAAAAAGATACTGGCGTAAGTAAAAGTAATTGAGTATTTAATTTGGGTTTTAGGATATAATCCTAGAATATTCAACCCATGGACTGAATATCGGAACTAGATTTAGGATTGAATATAAGCTGTAATCAGAATAATTTTTGCTGTTAGGGCCTTTACAAAATACAACTTTCATTTTCTTACAAGTGTTTAAAGCTGCTTCATTGAAATGGGGAATTCATGTTAGATTATGAGAGTTTAGTCTATTTGCACACAGAATTCTATCATACAGTCTAATAAGATAGTCTTGAAATACTGAAGACTATTAAACCAGGGTTCCAGGACTGTCACACTGTAGATGAAACAATAATTTAGATTAACTATTAATTTTCATATTTTTATTTTCTTTTAAAATCTCTTCTGTTGTCTGCAAAAATTAATATTTTGCAATAAGGATTCTTTATTTATGTTTCTAACTCTAAAGATGGAGTTTTTTTCATCTCAGAACCCTTCAAACCCATAATTCTGAGAAGTTTGCAGGCATGCATTTATTATTAAAGTTGGTAGACACAAGTGTTATAAGCAGACACTGGTCTAATAACTGAATGTACTCTATTAGACAATACAAGTTTGTCAAGACAAGAGATCTCCAGAGAGGAAGACTGATTTTATGTAAAATGTAACTAAGAGAAATTCTAAATTTCAGAACAAAATATTTCAATATCATGGAACAGTGAAGCTGAAGAAAACCTTGGAATAACTGAAAACATTCAGATCAAGTCTTCCCATTATTTTGTCTTCTGATGTTAAAGGAATCTCATTCATGAAACGCCTTTTGTTTGCTTTGACCCTTTGGATACTGGTTTGTCTTGCTTTTCTCAGTCTTTTTTCCTGATCAGTAGAATGTGATCACTAGATGAAGAAGAGAAACCCACAGCTCACTGGATAGAACATGTGGCTGGGTTATGGAATTTAGGTATATCCTGTTCAACTGAATGGGGCAAAGTGTTTGAAATTATGCCAGCTATTTCCTATTTCAAACCACTGGTTTGAGAGGTTCCTTATTCTACCCAGGCAAACCAGGGATGTGAATGAGGTCATAGTTACAAACTGACTGTGTGCAGCTTTGTAGGATAGTGTTGACTCAGAGGTATAGCCAGTTCTAATAGGAAAAGAGCTAAATGACCTTGATGTCACCAAGAAACCACCTCAAAAAGGCAAAAGCAGACTCAAAGGCCTCCTCCAAAACTGTGCTGTAAATCTGGGATGTTCAATTAATTTTCTTATCTGGGATAGAAGACAATTAAATTCATGGCTTTAAGCACAGAAGTTCAAGGAATTAAAAAAAACAATATAATGCATTATGCATATTCCAGTTACATGAAAAAGCAGATATATGATGAATATATATTGTATATAATGTATGGAGTGCATGGTATAGTATAGAAAAGTTTGTTTCAAATCTTATATTGTGAGAAGACTATTGGAATCTAATCATATTACCCACTGAAATACACCTGCATACTACAGCTTCTTTAGCTGATAATTATAATGAAAAAAAGTTGTCTAACCTTTAATATAACATTTGTCTATACAAAATACACATTTTAGAAATGTACTCACATATGCCAAAATGAATTCTTAAATTTATAGGGAATGCTGAAAAAAAAAGTCCAAACAACCAACCAAAACTGCCAAAAAAACTCTAAACCCCACAAAAGCTAAAATCCAGATAAAAGACATAATGTCTATATATTTTTTGTCATCAGATATATTATTGTTACTGTCAATAAAAAAAAAAAGAAAAGGCCTTAATCAATATGATCAATATTTTAAAAAATGTGTTAAGCAGTGAAATTTCTGAATTTGGGACAAATCCAATTGGCAGTGTCACCTGGAAAAAAATCCTATAATGGGAAACTCTTCATTTGCCATTGATCATGCTATTCTAGCTAAGATTTTATACTTCCCAACACAGATTTGTTACTATGTCATTCAGCAAGGTGGTTGTGGAGGTGGGAGGGAATGAGAGTCTGAACTCTATGTCAAAGATTGTTTATGAACTTAACATTTAAAGTTAATTGGATAAAATGCATTATTACCCTTGGGAATATTGGTCAGAAAAAAAGAAAACTTTTAAATCTCAGAAGAAGCCTTGTCATAGGGAAGCAATCAGGCTTCTTTTTGCTTATTCTCTGTATGACTTTCCTAGTAATGCATTTGGTTACTAAAATTATCCCCTTTTTATCAGGAAGGGCAACTGCTCAGCCCCAGGCTCTGCAGGTTGTAAATTCAGACACTTTCTCAGAAAGCAGAGCTACGAGTTTAAGGCTTCTTAGGGCAGGCAAGACTTAATGTCTCTATTCTCTTACTTCAAGTACTTAAGCTGCTATTACTAAAAGACTGCTCTGTGAAAGAACTGTTATGTTTGTTCCACTGGTCCTGTTTGATCAAAAAAGTACTTGACAGCTATTCTTAAGAGTATTTTGATGTGACTCATGTTTTCTGTTCCCTGGTTCTGTTAGTTGATACAGCATTTGGAAATGCAGGTGGAGAAATATATCGGATGAGAAAAGTAACTTTTCCAGAAGATCTTTTCCAGGAAGCTGTGGAAGCAGTCTGGCTGCCTCATTAGGAGATCCTGCTGGAGCCAGGAAACCACTTTGCTGTGGTAGGTAGGCTGCATCTGGCCCTGTGCTGCTTTTAAGCTCATGGTCAGAACCTCAGCTGATGAAAAGCTGATGTAAGTCTGGATGATGTCAGGCCTGAGCCTCTAATATTCATTGGTAACACCTTGAATCCTTTTAGTGGTATCTTGTCTTCATTAACTTTCTTTTCTGGTGACACATCAATTCCAGTATTTGGACCTACAGTTGGCTTTTTATATTGATTTTTAAAATTAATTTAGAAAAGGTTGTGAAGTTCTTCCGAGTAGATATGAAATGATTTATCACTACCAAGAACTATATGTCTCTCCAGTGGAATTGGAAAGAAGGGCTCAGCTCCCACTGTTAACTAAGAGCTCTTCTGTGTATTGAGCTACACTTAAAAAGTGCAGAAATTCTTAGAATTTATTTAGGTATATTTTGTCCTTTTAATATATATATTAGAATAAACCTACACATTTTCTATAGCCTTTGGAGTGCTTCATATGACTAAGGAATAACTGGTCACCTTGCCATTTAGTTATTTGAGTTCACTTATCTTGATTACAATTCGTTTGGAGAGAGGCAAGGAAAACACTAACCCAAACATTGGTCTAAGGTGCCTTACACACTTGGGGATAAAAGAATTGAAGTCCCAATCTAATTTTAGTTGTGACTA
>VZRO01003608.1:483701-526763 GCA_013397915.1 Daphoenositta chrysoptera | reverse complement strand
GAGAGGCTCCAGTGAACCCCTGCCCCAGGAACCTTCCCCTGGCTGGGCCCATCTCAGTTTACAGAATATGTTCCGGAGAGGCCCTTGGTGTCTGGGGCTCTCTGACCCCTCACTGCGAGGCTGCCAAGGTGTTCCGTCTCTTGGCTTAACAAAATATTAGGTCTAAGAATGTGGGCTAGAAGCACTAGGAATACATAAAAGCTATTATAGAAAAAGTATATAAAAGGGGTATGAAAGAAAAAGCAAAAAATCATCATGGCATCAAGAGCTACTGACAATGTTTCTTCGTCTCACCCCCTGGTACACCTACCCCTCACACATTTTGCCCCTTTTCTCCTATTTCTCCTTATCAATTACTTTTACTAATCCGTATCTCCTGTGTTTTTTCACTTTATCCAATCATCTTCTGTAAATAAGGTTATTGCCATTACAAGTAGAGTGCCACAGGATTTGGGGACACAGGATGTGTTTGTACTTGTCTTCTTTTAGATATATTAGCAGTTATCTAATTATCAGATAACTTTTAAAAATTTTGCTTTAGCTTATAGTGAGATCAAGTAGTAATTCTGTTCAGATTAAATTGTCTCTGAATAAAAAGTAGTACGGATGAGTGGACATGATACCAGAGGCTATTTCCTAGTACTGAAATTTTATTATGGATAAAAATGTCATATATACAGCCAAAAACTTTACTGTTCATACAGTTGAAATATTAACAGTCTATTCAAAGATTTATTTTTTATTTTATTTATTTTCAGATTCAGTTATTGCAGATAAAGAAAATAAAGAGTAATGCCATTACTGAAAAAAATATCTTTTAGAATACAGTTGAAATTTTTATGCACACATCCTGATACCTAACCCTTTTTTTCTGAGTTTCAACCATCTTTTCGCTGTTTCTCTGTATCCTGAGTTAAGTGGCTTTAATCCAATTAGGGTATTGCAAGTCATCACCATCCTAAGTCCTTTCATATGGAGGAGTATGGTGTTAATTATGATGATTTCTTCCTCCTTCTCTCTCCTGAATTTACTTAGGGCTATTTTTATGCCTTTGTTAGACCCACTTTGCAGTTTGATCTTTCTCCTGTGGTCTGTAATCACTTCATACATATGGTGCATTTTATATGTATAGTTTAGTTTTCCTTTGTTCTCTTTATGAACAAACCCCAAAAACAACTCTTATGTCTGCATTTATTTGAGTTGTTTATAGCCCTGAGGTCTGGGGCCTGTGTTCTGTCTCTTTGCCACCCCCATGCTTGTACTTCTATCTATATAAAAACTGCAGCTACACTATAAAAATATAAGTGAAAACAAACCAATTTGGGCTTAGCCCCAGTCATTAGAAAAGTTGCTGTTACAGAAAAATCAAATAAAAACAAAGTTCCAGGCAGGTTGAAGCAAATTCAGACAAAGTAAACTTTGTAATCCTCAGGCTGGAGGTCCCAACCAAGTCATTACTCGGCCTGTTACTAACAATGCCAACCATATATTTACTGAGCTACAGAGCTAAAAATTCTTAGTTCACAAACAGAAGTCACAAATCACACCAGGTATTGTTCAAGATAAAATCTGCTTTAAAGTTAACAAGGGGCATAGGAAGCCTGAATACTCAGGAATCACTGAACAAAAGGACACATAGACAACCAAGAGCACCCAGAGCCAAGCTGCTGGAAGACTTGCTGTGCTGCTCTATTGTATTTTTATATCTGCCATATTTTGATTAGACTGTTAAAATCTTTTCAATTGACTAATTTCTTGGATTATCAAATAAAACTTGTGTACTTTTCATGCCCATGACAAGATTTTGAACCTAACACTCATTTTTTTCAATCAAGAAAAAAAAGATTTAATCAATTATTCTACTAGAACTTTTAAGTGATTATTCTGAGGCTTTTTAGTGCTTAATAGCTCAAGAAGATTTATCAGTGTCTTTCTAGAATCTAAAAAAAAGAGAAAGGTTCAGTCCTAATTTACAACTTTCCAATGAAGAAATTAGTATTCATTAAGTGTTGGGATCTAGTTTTATATACTTTGAATTCAAACATCTCAAGAACTGAGCTAATCTCCACATTCCACTTTATATTTTTTCTCTGCCTTATTCTAAAGCTGAACTGCTTTATTTGTATTGCATTGTTGTGAAAGTTGTGAAAGACATAAATGTCACCTTTTTAAAGCATTCTTATCAGCTGACTTAGTCATATTTGCCTTTGTAAGCAGGAACATAATCAGAAAAATAGTTGGGAAAAGTCTCAACTTATACTACAAAAGTTCTAAAAGTATCCTTCCAAAAGTTGAGTTAGCTCCTCAGCTGAGACCTGGTGAATGGATAATATGGGGAAAACAACACAGATGAAAAACTTTCATAGTGGCGCAAAAGTTTAAATCTGGACTCATTTAATGCCTTTTTTTTTTTTTTTTTCCTGTGTGTTTGGGAGCTCTCTTTTAACCTGTCCTTCACTGTCTAAATTCACTCTGTGAGATATTTGAAACCTGCTGATATTTGTATGCCTCCTAGTTCTCTTGTTTACTCTGTAAGGACTATTATGAACAATATGATTAATGCAGTGAGCAGTATTTAGTATATTTTAAATTACTACTAATTAATTAATTACATGTCCAGTTTAGGCATTTAAGTAAAGGGTAAATCCAAGCTTTTCAAGAGTCAATTTCTTTAATGGATGAAGAAATAAGTAATTACTCTATGCAGAAAATCAGAGAACCCTAAGGAGTAGGACTAAAATATGGCATCCTTGAAGACTCCAAAAGGTCAGACATACCAAAATCAGAAAAGAATTTCAACATCATGCTAAGACAAAGCTATAAAATATTTATGTAACCAGGGAACTTTACTAGGAGCAGGATAAATTATGGTGTTTTGTCTGCTCAGGCTTTTATTTTCTGAATTATTTACTGGGGGGGAGGGGAAGTTGTTTCTTGTTGTGTGTTCTTTTTTAGTGATTTTTTTCTCTGCAGATTTTATGCTGAGAGCCAGATAGACAGCTCTCAAATACCATGTTTGCTTATCTTCAAAGAGGTTAAAAAATGTACAACAGTCTGAATGCTGATTAATGTGGTCTGTCTGCATGTTTGACTTCGGCTGTGACTTGTCTATAATGGCCTACCATTCAAAACTTGGTTTTTGAATAATTATTATGTTTACACGAAAATAAAGAGATAAAAGAACTGGACTAAGTCTTGTTGATACAACTATCTACTACTATTGTTGATGTATTTTATAATCCGTGTAGTAGTGTAAAACATACAAACTTTCTCTTTCCTTTTGGAAATACTCCTTTATTTCTTTGAACCTTGCTCCTGGAATGGTGTACTGGCTTTCTATGTTCTGCACTGTTTATTCTGCTATCAAAATCTCCAGACTATCTTATCTCTCATTCCTACTTCTTGACACCTTTATGTTTCTTTTCTTTTTATCTGCAGGGATTTTATAGTTTTTGATGATGGCACTAAGACAGGTTATTTGACGTTTAGCGTTTAACTGGGTTTTCAGATTGCATTCTCAAATCTTCTTTTCCGTGGTGATTCAAGGCTAAAGGAAACCAAATAAAACTCATTTTGTATCTTATATTTATTTTCATGATAGCAAAGTTCCACCAATTCTTTTAAAACATCTACATTCTCACGTCTACTTTTGTTGAAGTGTTTCTTATTTTTGATAGGTGTTTTGTAATTTAAACAGTTTATCTTTTCTTCGTTTTGCTTTAATTTATGCAACAGCATTTATTTCCTTTTCTTTTTTTCTTAATGCAGGTTGAATTCTTATTTTCCAGTTTTGAGTAAACAGTTTTTTGATGTATTTCACAAAGCATGAAATATTGGGGAATATTTAAAGGGGAGTTCCTCAAGCAGCCAGTGAAAACTATACAATCAGTAACGGATCAAAATACTACCACTATTATTATTAGTAGTAGTATTATTATTATTGAAAAGAATGAAAAGAAACTTTAAAATTAAAGTAGTCTTTATGCATGGGTCAATAAGCAAATTAAGCTCTGATATAATTTCTATTTTTCTGGCATAATACTGAAATAAAAAGACATTTTCATTTTAGACAACCAGATGAAAGTTTGGCTTTCAATTTATAAAGTCTTACCTAATAGAAATGTAGCATTTGGAACAGCAAATTTCAAAGTTGTAATTATCATAGCTGTCTTTTCTGACATGCAAATAAACATTTATCTCATTATCTCTCTTCTGGTTTGGCTGGGATAGAGATAATTTTCTTCACAGTAGCTGGTATGGGGCTGTGATTTGGATTTGTATGGAAAACAGTGTTGATAACACAGGGATTTTTTCATTACTGCTGAGCAGTGCTTACACAGAACAAAGGCCTTTTCTGCTTCTCAGCCACCCCACCAGCCAGGGGGTTGGGGGTACAGGAGAGGTTGGAAGGGGACACAGCCAGGATAGCTGGTCTCCACTGAGCCAAGAGATATTCCTGACCATTTGGCATCCTGCTCAGCTCATAACGCTGGGCAATAAGGAGCAAGTGGGTGCTTTCGGAGTGGTGGTGTTTGTCTTTCAAGTCATTCTGCATCTTGGAGCCCTGCTTTGCTGAGCACCTGCTTGTCCATTGGAAGTGGTGACTGAACTCTCCGCTTTTCTTTGCTTACATGAGCACTTTCTCCTTTCCCTGTTAAACTGTCTCTATCTCAACCAATGCGTTTTCTCACTTTTACTCTTCTGATTCTCTCCCCCATTCCATCAGGGGAACCGAGCTGCCACCTGGAGTAAAACCACAACAATCTCTTTGTCTGAAAACTGAGTAAAATGACACTGCCCACTCCACAGTACTGCTGTAATGATACATGGAATATTGTGGAAGATGAAATACCCTGCTGGTTGCACCTAAAGGAGTAGTTGGCATGGTGGCGTTCAGTCAAAGATTGGACTTGATGATCTTAGTGGTCTTTTCCAACCTTAATGATTCCATGATCCTATTAAATAAAGTATGTAGAACTATGTATTTGGAGATAAAAAAGTATAGAAAGGAAGATCACTGAAATTTTCTATATAATCAATTTTCTCTTTATTTATCTGATTATGGTTTCTTCTCACTGGTGGATCTTGAATGAATGTATTTTTGTTTTTAAGACTTCAATAACTTTCTAAAACACAACATTAGCATTTTCCTCAATAATTGAATAGTCTTAGAATGCAAACACCACTGCAGGACTGTGTAATTAATTACTTCTGACATACACAAGTAGTAAAATAAACACGTTACGCCCTGTGTTGCTGTATAGTTTGGTTTTTTTTTTTGCATATGATCAAGAAGATGAAGATGAATACTGAATCAATATCCATCTTACTCATTTAATCAGTTGTTCCACTTAGAAATCTAAAGAAGTATCTTTTCTAATTCTGAATCTCTAAAACTCTTCATACAGAAATGAACTTCATTCTTCAAAAAAGAAATTAATGTAGAGACATAAGCATAAACTCATTACAGAAAAAAACTCACACTGGTGATAAAATTGTGATCAGAAATACAATGTTTAGTTTCATGATTTAAGAAATGGGTTTGTATATTGACAGCAATAACTTCCAGCAGTTTTAATCAACAAAAAATACTAAGTAAATAACAAAGTAAATAATCTTAGCACCACAGGTAAATTGTGTTCACTTTAGAAAAGTGCAATCAATCATTGTATTGTAGCTCACCAGAAGCTTCCTATCTTCTATTCCCAGCACAGCATGATTTGCCGGTGTTAAACACGAAGCAAATCTATACTGAAAATGGCACTGCTTCTTAACCAATTCACACGGTCTTTGATATTAAATTTATCTACATTAATAAGAATAAATAGATCAATAAATTCTAATAGATCATCTATCTTTAAAAGCAAAGGAAAAAATCTTAAAATAACAAAGAAAAAATGTGAAGTGATGAGTCATTTGGATAAAGCAGCTCATTTTATCAATTCCATAATTTTACTGCAGCATAATCTAACAGAGAACACTTTAAAGATCTGAAAGGGTATCTGTCACAACAGACTTGTCTGTTTCAGTGATATGGTAATCATAATTTTCTATTTCATCCCTTGCTACCCATAAAAAACCTAAAATATCTCTTAAAGTCACTTGGACTCTCTATTTTAAACTCTTTCTAAGGAAGTTTATTTATGGTTGTTAAAAACATATTGTTTCCTTTTCTGAAGCCATGTCTTGATTTCCCTGGTGACCACTGATAAGAACGTATTTCCTTTCAGCTGTCAGTTTTTCCTATGGCACTTTAGAGAGAGAAAGGTCTGCTGTATTGATCTTTGTTTTTTGAATTTGTGTGTCTTTTCATTTCTTCTATGAGTTAATTTCTGCAGAGCTAAAAATGGACAAAATCATATCTTTCTATTGAGTACAATGAGTTTTGCTCTTACTAGTGTTCATCCAGAATAAGGCCTAAACCTGTAAGCAGAAAGAACCTGCACTGGATTTGGAGTGATTTGCCTCTGGCACTGTAACAAACTCCCTGAGAAATTAGGAGAATGCGGGTGATGAAAGGGAAATAAGTGAATTATAGATGACTGTGCTTTGCATCTCCTAATACAGAACTGACAGAGATATCATATGAGTGAAGAATTAAGTAGGAGCATGGCTGAGAGAACTTAATGAGACACTACAGGCAATACATGCTACAAGACTGGAGAACACCAAACTGCCCTCCCTTCTGCCTGTCCTGGAGGATTCCTTTGCTGAAAATCCAGCTTGTTCTAGCTTACATACAAGGTTTCAGAGGAATCCTAGAACTTCTTTAATTAACTAATGCCTCTGTGAACTAGAAAGATTTGCTTGTTCTGCCTCTTTCAAACCTGTTTTTCATCTCTGTAGTTCAGCTCACTTCTCGCTGTGTTCTGAACTTCTCAAGAGGAGCTGGAAGTTAGTTAGATCTTCTAACTCAAGTTAGAAGATCCGCCTCATTATTGTCTTCCGAAACAAAGCGAAAGTAAATAAATTTTTCTAATACATTGAATGCAGCAGATGAATTTGTTCTGTTGGTCCTAATTCTATGAGAAAGATGTAACTTATATCTATATCATAAGCAGACTCAAATAATAAAAATTAAAAAATTCCTTTTAATTTTCAAAGTAAAGCAGCTCTAAATTGAAATGAAACAAAAGAAATATAAGGAAATGTGCAACAGGGTTTGCTGACACATACGTGTGTGTTATATCCTTGTCTCCAAACTCATCAACTCAGGCTTTAAATGACAAGATCATTTGATCCAAGCCCACAAGCATGGGCTTTGCAAGTGATCTTAAAATCCATGCTATTTAATAATAGCACAAGAGTATTATGCATCCTGTGATGGTAGAAAAACAAAATTATAAAGCTTATACCAAATGTGCCACAAAAACTAACATTTTTTCAAAATCCTATTGAAAAGGTTATAAAATAACCTCAGTGTCATTTATCCCTCTAATATTTTAGAACTTTGTTGTAATTTCCATGTTCCCCTACTTCAACCTATTCGAAAGCATAAATTCTCATCATTTACAACTTGAACTGTAATTTAGCTCTTTCTTCTGTCATTTTAGGAAAATAAACTACAATGTTCTCTGTCATCTAATCTAATAATTTTCATGTTTTTACTGGTGCACTGAGGTTGCTTGCCTAATATGACACATGAACAAGTTTCAAAGCTGGTCAAAAGACCTTTGTTTTTCTTTTAATATCCTTTTTCTTCTGTATTCATCAGATCACAGAATTTAACTATGAAAGCCCTTCTACTTCTTAAATCTTCTGCTGTGACAGATAACCCAGTCATATAAATTATTTCACTAGCAAATTGAAGTTTATCATTAATTTTTTCATCCCCTTCATCCTTCCTTGCTTCCTTCTGATTTATATTCTTTCACTACATCATCAGTGAAATACTTCCAGAATATTTTCACTAAACTTTAATTTCTAAAGTAAATAATAATCTTAATAATAAATTGATTAAAAACATTAATTTAGTCAATAGCAAATTACAAAAATTATTTTCCTTCTACCAACGTTTTCCATTTACTCCTAATGTTTATTTCCCAGATGATTACAGTCTTTCATCTACTTTCTTCTTTGCCCTTTTTTGCTTGTCAAATTGTATTTTTTGTCCTTCTCACCCTCCTCTCCTTGTGGCTCTGATACATACAAGATTCATTTTTCAAGATTAAATGAATCTGATTAATAACTGATCATGGCTTCAGGAAACACAATTCAGATTAAACCAACAGGAATCTACCTCTAACAATGATTCATTCACCATAAATTGTCAACAATATCCAGCAGAGGTAAGTCTGAATGGGCCAGCTCTAAGGGTGGGCCCAGGATTTTTTTTTTTTTTTTGGCTTGTAAGAGGAACAAAGAATCATTGAAAAAATTGTGTTCTCCTTGTTATCCTTTATGGGATAAAATTATATAAAGTGAAACAGTGAATCAATTCTATGAGGCAGCAGAGTAAAGCTAAGTTATTGGTTATGGAAAGTGCTTTGAAATCTTCCACCAAGCCCTTATTAAATTACCAGTAGCTGCAAGAGGTAAGCATTCAGTACTTCCTCTCACTTGTTAGGTCAGTAAAAGTTAGGCATCTGTTTAAATTCATCTGTCCTCTGTCCATGGAGGCAAAATAATCAAAAGCATTAGGAAAATTGAAATGTTTCATTTTTCTATGAGAAAAACTTTTGAATTTGTTAAGATTCTACCATCCATATCTTAATAAGTCTCATTCTTAAAAAGTCTTTTTAAGAATAAGCCCTATGTTGTCTCCTTTTTCCTGTGGTTCTGGAGGAGCTCTCTTCAAGCATCGTCCTTCATTTGAGTGGAACATGATAAGATAATGCATTACTTAAAATAAGTAGATAGATGTCTTATCCTACATGAGGACTACTAGTGCTATTCCCTTTTAATACTAATGTTTACTATTTCAAGTGCTGCTGAGTCAGTAAAGGTAATGACTCACTGATTTTTTCACATTATCTTTTAATTTTGTTTGCCTTAGATATATCTACTTGAATGTGTTTAGTATATGAAAACCAAACAAAACCCTGAGATTCAGAGTAATTTATATATCAGAAATGTCAGCTGACTGAACAGTTTTTGAAAATGTGGAAGAGAGGCCAGTGCCATAATCCTTAATACACCCATGTGGCATTTACTGGCACCAACTTGAATGGCACTTCACTACGAAAGGTTGAATTAATAGCTATTACTTAGACCAGGTAAAGTTTATAGTATAGAGTCCTCTGTTAGAAGATTGAAATATCAAGGGAATAAAGCAATCAACTGGCTGCCACAAAGGGCTGAACCTTTTACAGTCAGGATGTGGTTTGACATGGATTCTTTAACTAGTTCCATTGCTGCCATTTACAGCTGCCCTGCCCCTGTTGTTTCTACTGATACAATTATCTGTGGGGAAGGATTGGGGAAAAAATTACTTTTTGTTTCACTTTTTTCTTTCTTTCAAATTATTTTTATGCAGATCAGTTCCTTCAACTGGCATTTCTGGAGCTCCCCAAAATTCCTACCAACACAGCTGGTGCTGCAAAATGAAAGACATGTGCAGGATTTGGAGGCTCCTTGCCACTTGAAATGTGGCCAGGTGTAATCCATGTCAAGTCACAGCCTTATCTATAACCAAGGTGAGAAAAGTAGCTATAAATAATAAATAAAATAAAATTTTAAAAGAATAACAAATAATAATTTTCTGAGTTACTTAAACTAACCCACTAGCTTTGGAAAATGAAATGCCTTGCACATAAGATGTGCAGGGGACAAAAATCAATTTGTACTTATTTTATGCATTGTTACTTTAACATGTTAACCAAGTTAAAAAAAAAAATCTTAAAATCCATATAAACGAATCCATTTTTTAATGCCTGTTTAAATGACAAGGGTTCCTGAAAATAAAACTCTTAGAAAGTTCCTATGATTTGACTGTCCTTAAACATAAACTTAGGAACTTAACTTTAATCATCCTTTTTTGAAAATTATGACTTATGCCTTAAAAATTTGCATTATCATATGTTATCATTCGTTGATTTAGTCCTCTTTTCTAACTTTTCAATGTTCTTTTATAGTATAAATAATAGAAAGGTATGGTACCCTATGAAGAAGTCTGGACATACAAGCTCTGACTGTAATAAGAATTAGAAGGACGATTTTCTATATATTTCACATTTTGGAAGATTGCAAGCCATAATATGCATCAATAAAACTTGATGCAATTGTTCATTTAAAACTAGAATCACAGAATTCTAAGTTTATTGTGTACCTTTGTCAAACAGGTTCACTTAGCAAAATAAAAATGGTTAAACTACAGTTCAACCTGACAGAAAAAGTAGTCAGCCTAAAGTGCTCAGTGACATGGAGCAGATCCACATCTTTATATTATGTAACATAATTTTGAATTCACAATGTGAATTCAAAAAAAGTTGTTAAACTTGTATTGTAAATGTTAAAATACCCAAAATATAATTTGGAGAGAAATCAAATAATTTTTTATGCAATAAACAATCAGTCCTCTATTTGAATGCCAGTTTATTAAGTGTCAAGAGGCATCTTACTTCTAACTGATGGAAAAAAAAAAAAACATACAGAAAAAAAAAATACTCCCATCACCTGGTTGTCTCATTTTTGCATCATTCACTTAGAAGGTATTCACAAAATACCTCTCTGGAAGGTACGTACATGTATGAAGTAACTAATAAAAAACCAGTAACATCTTAAACTTTTATAATATATAAGTTTATATTGACTATCATATATATATTATATGTATAATGATATAATGTTGACTGTCATGTGATATAAAGCAATCTACACTTACAGAGCAAAAGAATAAATGTTTTAATTTGGAACTGGATTTTACTTGATGGGGCATCTATCTAGTGGAAGATGTCCCTGGTTATTGCAAGGGTGTTGGACTAAATGACCTTCAAAGGTCTTTTCCAACTCAAACGATTTTATGATTCAAACTAGTCAAGATCCAAAGCCTTAAAGTGCTTTGTGTACCTCTAGAGTACTCTGCCACAGAGCAAACCTAAGAAATTGAGGATCTGAGATCTGAGCTAATTTAAGGGGTGTACTGAGGTACCTTCACACAGGGTGAGTCTTTTAGCTGTTCCTTGAAGGAAATTATTCAAGGACTGTATTCTGTTGTTGATGGAGATTTTATAATTGTTTAGATGTTATATGCTTGAAGGCTCAGTTAGTGCCCACATTTTCAAAGCCTCCGCTAACATCTTCCACTTGTCATTTTCTGCATTTAATTTTTATCCTAGGCTTATAAAAAACCCCTAATTGCTGTGAAGATTTATTTTTTACAGAAATTTATTAAAATTATTATGACAAGAGGTATAAAAATAGCAGAAAATTCAGCTAGAGCTAGATTGAGTTAGGTAATATTCAACCTAGTTGTTGCAGTGAAAAAAGCAAGTTACGTCTCTAGGAAGGCCATGATCAATCTGGGCAGTTTTTACTCCTGATGCCCTGAAGAGTTAACTTAGACACTATGGATATCAATATTATATTTTCAGGGCTACATTAGCTCCAAATGGTTTACAATTCATCTACCTGTGCAAATAGTAGGTATTTTGTGCAGGAGAATCTAAGACAGTCTGGAAGAAATAACGATTTCCTGATTTTTAGTTAGGATTACTCTAGGTGTTTGCAGCCCAATCAAGTCACAGTGAATCCAATAATCCTTATTGAATACATATACAATATTGTCAGTTGCAGTGCAAGGAAGGAAGGTCAAACACTTGATTTAACATGGCCTGCTATGGTTCCAGGACCACCATGTAGTTATTACCAACAAATTTTGCTCAAGAACCTAGCACAAGCCATGCACACGTGGAAAGAGCAGCTGGAGAACCTTGCATGGGGCAAGTGAGGTGCTTTAAGTGGCTTCAGCGCTGGCACCACTGGCAGTGAAACTGTTCTGAACAAATCAGATGTGCCCTTGGGTGCATGGTACAGGACTGTGAGCCTCGATACAAGCAAACTGCCACCAAACAAATCTCTAACACACTAGATGTTTAATGTAGATGTACCCATTCATGCCTTTGGGCATTATTCTGTCAGAATAAAATTATTTCTGCTTTCTTTCGTCATCATGCTTGTGAAAAAAACCAGCATTTTCAGAAAAGTTTTTTCCCCATAAAAGGATCGATACTGGGTCCAATTATATTCAAAATCCTTGTAAAATATCTGGATTGCAGGACTGTATGCCTCCTCAAAATGCCTGCAGGCAGCATCAGATTGGGAGGAGAGACAGATACACTGCAAAGACAAGCCACTGCATGGAGACACTGCAATGGGCTGGAAGGTTGGACTAGAAATAATTTTATGAGGTTTAACAATGGTAAATGGAAAGTACTGCAAAGGGGAATAGTCCCCAAAAGAAATACAGGTTGAGGTACAGTTCTGCCAAAGTGCCTCTGTGGACAGGAAAATGAACATTGATTAGCAGTGTGGTAGGGCAGCAAGGAAGGCAAACCTGTGCTGCATCTGTAAGATAAAGTCCAGCAGATAAAGGTGTGTGGTTAGTCCACTATACTTGGAACTTCATAGGCAACACCGGGAACAATGTGTCTAGCTGTAGATTCCCCCAGTACAAATAAGGAGAAAAACTGTAATATTGAAAAGGGCCCAGTGGAGGCCCACCATTCTGATGATTAGAGGACTGGAGAACTTGATGCATGAAAATATTGCAGAAATCGGCTTCACTCATTATGAGAGGAGGTTGCTGATGGACAAGTGTGAGTCTAATCACTGTCTACCAACACCTAGAACTTCATTAGTGCAGAGATGGGGATATTTCCTTCGCAAGAATATATAATGGCAACACTATGTGCATGAGTTTCTTCAAGGGAAAATCCCATTTGGATTTAAAAAACATAATCATTTCTGTGGGAATAACAAAATCTTGCAATAAGTTGTCCAGAGGAATGGTTCCATTTCTTTGCTGGAAATATTCAAGACAGTTTTGACAGACCCATGAATAGTTTAATGCCTCCTTTCAACAGAAAGGTGAACATCTGATTCCAGAGCTCCCTTCTAACCTGGACTTTTCTATGAATATGTCATTTTTCTATGAAATTTCTTGTATATATTCCAGTCGAAAGTGATTTGAAACACAGGGTCTGAAGGAACATTGGTTCAGAGCTGTATGACTGCAAGAAGCTTTAAAGATTCAAAGAAAGAAGTCTGATGGAAGGGATAAAAAAAAAGACATCCCTTCAAAGAAGCCATCTAGAATCACTACATCCAAAGTCTACAGAGGTTAATAAGAGTCTTTTCTGTGACTACAATAGGCTTTGGTTTTCTCTTTAAGTGTTCTGGCTTATTCTATACTTTTTTTTTCTTTTTTTGTTTCCTCCACACTTTTTTTTTCTTGTGGAAGTCTTGTCTAAGAATGCCTAGCATTGTCCATATTCTGTCTGCACACTGGACTGGGATATTTTTTCATTCCATACATCATTTGGACTTGCTAGTGTGATACCAGGAAAAAAAGGGCATTAATCTTTACTGCTCAGGAGACAAAGAAAAAAAAGAAAAAGACATGTATTGTTATAGAATTGAGGAGCATTAGCTATGTGCTTTAGTAACAGAACATATGTTGTATAAAAGATGACTTCTATCCTAATTTTAATGAACAAATGTAGATATTTTAACATAATTTTGGAATTATATCTGAAAAACCAGAGAACATGTCAATATAACTATGCATGATAATATATTAGCAAGTGTGATTAGTTCTAATTTAATAGGCACTAATGAAAATGCCACAAGCCACAGAATTTGAATTTGTGAGGAGCTCTGTGTTAAAAGAAATGGAAAGAGGGAAAGGGAAATTCTTTTAAAACATTCTGCTTTAAAGACCAACAAAAGGCTCCTCCTGTTCAGTGAAGCTGTCTGTGAATGTAAGGATAGCTTGAGTCTCTGTCTAGCATGTTAATCAAAAGACCATCTTTAGGAATAATAAGGTGCTTTTTTTAGCATGTACAGCAGATTATCCATTCAATAGTTCAGCGCTATCATCAATGTATAATTTACTAAGGAGATACAATATTTGGGCTGTATGTTTAGGGGATCTAGATATGTAATTCCTAAATACACAGAAGAGCCTAAAATCAACGGATTGGGATTCATTTAATAACTTTTTACTTGCTGCAAATCTAGCGACAAATACCTGTCTAGGCTTCATTGGTATTTAGGAGCAAGAGACAAGCACATCTAACCTTTCAGTCATATATATAGTGGACAGGTGTCTTAACTGACCACAGAAGCATCCTAAGTAACTAATACTTTAAAAGTCTAACATTAGTTTCAATCAATTCTGTCCTGAAGGTAAACTGGATGTGTTAAATGTACAAAAAAGTGAGATGGTAGAAATAAATGGTTTTGAGCCTAATACAAAGTCACTAAAGAAACTGAGAATACTTTCATCGACTTCAAATTATTTAAATGTATCGATTAAATACACCCACTTACAGAAAGGTGATGGTATGGTGCTAGACGTAGAATATTTTATTTTAGAATATACTTGTGACAGCAGAAGAGAGTAGGGTGTTAGTTTCCTCTTGCCTTCACAGTCTGCAGATTTTTGTAGGAAAAAGAAATCAGCCTTTTGGTATGAAAGTTATTGTAATTTTTATTTCTTTAAAATACAAAATGAAAAAAACAATGTTGAGATTGGATAATTTTCCATAAGACTGATTTCCTTAGTAAAATGTCTGTAGTTTTTCTAATTAATATGGAATCAGCCTTTAGTACAGAAGACATACACAAAAATGTATCAGTTCACACCCATAGAAAATAAAGTAAAAATATGCAGATTTGCACATTTGGTGGGTGGTTTCCTTCCATACATGACAAAAATACCGAAATTGTCATATATTACATTTAAATGCAACAATCTATACTCTATTTGAATGACAAATGTTAAAAAATCTTAAAATTCCTATGTTCATTATATTTTTCATTCATAGGATATAAATTTAAAAAGAGATCTGATATCAACTCAATTTACTGTTTGGGAATAATAATAATCATTTGTAATGAGGTAACACTGAGGAATTTATATTTTAGAGGATACTACACTGAACAAGAATAACTTTATTCTTCTATTATTTCTTTCTGCAACACTCAGACAAGTGATCAAGAATAACAACAGTAAAATCAGATTAACTGAGTAAGTCTAGCCTGTTTCCTATTAAATTTATGCTTGATGCTTATTATGTGACCACATGACTTCTACTGATGCCATAATGATTTTTTTGCCCTTTTTTTATACCTCTTTTGTATGCCTTTGTGGCCTTTTGTATTCTTGGTGTTTCTTTTAGCCTACATTCCTAGACTTAATGTTTTGTTGAGTTAGGAGACTAAACATCTTGGAGGCCTCAGACACCAAGGTCCTCTCTGGAACACATTTGGTAAACTAAAAGGTCTGACCAGGGAAGGGTTCCGGGGGGAGGGAGGGGGTGGACTGGGGCTATAATTCTATAGCCCATCTATCGTGTGGGGCATTTTTGGGTGGGTCTTTGGTGTGTGCATTTTGGGTGTGCATTCTGGGGTGTGCATTTCGATGTGCATGTTCGGAGTGTTCCACCTGGATGGAGTGAACCAGGGATCCTTAAAATAAATACCGAGGTAAAAAAACCCTTTGTCCTTTCTAACCGTGTTCGGCTCTGATTTTAGGAACAGGGATAAGGCATCACTACGAAATAGAAAGGAGCAAAGTTCAAAAATTGCAATTATTTTTTTTTTATTATTGTTTGGTTTTTTTTACAGGATACAGCAGGGTGTAAAAAAAGGAAAATGTTGATGGTTAATTGTCCTGGGTTGACTTGTGGCGTATAGATCTCATTATCACAACAGTGGCTGTATGATACTGTATTCCCTATCGTCTGCCCTATGCTAGACATGAATCCTGTGCCTTTCTGTGTCTTTAAGCTGGGTCCGAGAGAAAGGGAGAATAAATCCCGAGCGTTTTTTTGTTCAAGGGCACAGATCCACACTCCCCTGCGATCCTGCAGCGGCGGAGCGGAGGAAAGCACCTTCCCGCTTTTCCCAGCTCTTGGCTCTTTTTCTCGGGAGAGAGACGGAAAGTTAAAACTCCTTGCTTTTTTAGCCAGTCTGCCAGCTGAGGCAAGAAAGTTTTTCCCCGGGACTTTGGTTTCTTCTTCTTCTCTTCTGGGCTGTTCAGCAGCACCAGAACATCGCCGGGAGGCCCGGAGGGGCCCACACAAACCCCAGCTCCGGAGAGGAGAGAGCCACCCCCACAAAGGACTCTGAAATCTACCCAGGTGCTCTCCACAGCGAGAGGTCTTATTACTTAGCATTATTCTTTTTTCCGTGCCTGCGAGCACTCTGCTTGTTAAAGAAATAGTTTCTTTCACTTTTCCTCCAAGGAATTTCTTCCCGAACGTGTGGGGGAGGGGCGGCTGAGACCTGCCTTCTTTGGAGGGGACGTTCCTTTCGGAGCGTTTCCCTTATTTCTCTCAAACCGGGAAATTAATATTACACTGAGGGCTGGGTCCCTCCATAGTTCCCCAGCCTGTTACTTGAATTCCAGAAGACTCCATTTCTGACTTGGTTGTACTGCTTATACTGTATTAATGCATGGAAACTCCGTGGGCCAGCTCCCAGGCAGAGTAATTTCAACTAGCAATGGATTGCAATATGCAAATGAAAAACTGTGCAAAATTTAAAATATTTTTCAATAAAGTATTTGCTGTATATTTTATTGTATCCATTTTATGATGGAAATGAAATTTGCCTTTTTTCACTTCAACTGGATGGGATAATTTTTCTTCTGAATAGTTTTTATTTATACATGCATGATTTTGCCAGTGTCTTAAAACTTTCTTTATTTATTGTTTTTCTCATTGAATTTCAAAAGACTTTACATCTGTGCATTAGAAACTTCCTGCTAAAATCAAAGAATCACAGAATGAGTAAGGTTGGAAGGGTCCAGAGCTGGTAATTTGGTCCAACCTCCCTGCACAAGCAGGGTCATCCCAGGGCACACTGCACAGGATTGTGTACAAATGGTTCTTGAATATATCCAGTGAGGGAGACTCCACAAACTCTCCAGGCAAATACGATTTCTTATTGCAAAGATTTGAGTACCTCAGAGTCAGTTTTTAGTTCTTCTTGAAGTATTCATATCAAACCCCCAATGCATAATATGTATTTTAATTTCTGTAACAATTACTGTTTTCCAGCTCTTGTCTTTGGCAAAGAAAATTCTTTTTAATCCAAAAGAAGATTGACAGTAGTTTCCAGCTGAGCTATAGCTCAGCTACTTGCAGCATTGTTCCTTTTCTCATTTTTCTTTGCAATGGTAGAACACTTCTGGGGAAGTATTTGACCTCTAAATTTATCAGACTCCCAGATGTAAGTTGCTATTAGTGTTCACTGGGACTGAAAAAAGTCAGAACATCATGTAGTAATTAATGTAAATAATATATATAATGACAAATCTATAAGCATCTTTATGAATTTATAGACAAAGCAGTTGTGCAGTCTTCTCAAGGTGGACTTGCAAGGTACACACACTTCGACTTTAAAAAAAGGTAAGTGAAAATATAAGGTCGGCAGCAATGTCTTCTAACCAAATGAACTCATCATTAAACCTTTAGAGATCCAAGATGCATATGATTTCCATTTCAGCTTTCTTGAATTCAGAAAAAAATTTGTAGTCATGCCTTAAAGATCAGCACCAGTAGCCTTCATGATTAGCATAGCTCGCATTGCAGATCACATCCTAAAGGGAATAGTTAATTTTTCTGGCTTGAAGCAGGGGTAATTAAACAACATGCAAAAGAGAATCCTTATGTTTTCTTTCATTCCGTCTCTCAGATATTATTCTGAAGGGATTTTTTAATGTAAAATATTCCTTCAAGGAATAACCAACTGAGATAGATAAAGTGTTTCTATGTTCTGTGTTCTGAGGATGTTTTCTGCTGTTTTTTAAAGCAATAATATACCTGAGCCACAAAGTCTGGTCCTGAATTTAGAGTCTGTTCAGATTTATGTTTGTAGTTTAGTTGTGAAAACTGAATCAGGATCCTGTTTCAACTTCAAGTTGAGCAAATTAAGATCAAGTGAACAGATTTAGACCCCGTAAAAATTCTGCACCCCCAAATTAATCTGAATATTATTCTTTTATACATAGATACACACACTCTTCTTGAAGATTACAGCCTAAAAATATCTGCATGAGACCCTGCCAAAAGTAAATGCCTTCACCCTGGCCAGAATTTGGAAATTTATTCAAATGTTTTGATAAATTAATCCTTCTCCTTTGTTCAGTACTAGTGAGCACACTGTGATTTTTCTCAAGCCTGTCTATAAAAAAGTAGGTTTTCTTTCCATACAATAATAGCAAACAGGACTTTATAAATATGCAATGTTTCAGATTTGGGTTCTGTGGATTGGGTATGACTAATTATAGACACATTATAGCTATTTCTTGATTTGACTAAATGTACAGATATTTGAGAGTACGAGACTGTGAACTAACCATATCTCTATTCTCAAGTTTTAAAGAACAACTATTCCCATTGGTGGGTCCACTGCAAGAATGGCCAAGAGGGTTTTGTTTGCCTAAATAATTTAGTGAAAACACAGATGTACAGAGCTTCAGAGAGAAAGAAGCCCCTGTCTTGTCTTTACGTGAGAGGAGCATAAAATAAGGCTATCAAGAAAGCTTCATTTGTGCAGGTTTTTAACCAGGAATTCCTCTCATTTTTGAAAGCACGAATACCTTTTGCAAACTTAGATTTTTTCATGCAGGCTGCCTGACATGGAATAAAAAGTGAAGTGGAAAGGGCTGTAAGTGATAACCTTGATAGAAATAATATGGCTAATGTAGCACAGAAATTTGGGATCTGGGTGCTTAGATAGGTCAGTGAAATTAAGCAAACTCTCATTTTATCTTTTCTTTCAAGCATTACCTGAAATTGAAATTATAACATGTTGAAGACAGAGAATGATGATGGCACTCTTAAGAGACCTGAGACAGGTTGACTGAATATTCCTCATTTGGGAACTAAACATCAAACTGTGATATGAGAACAATTTTCTGGATGGGAGAGAGGCAAATGGTCTGGTACTGGACGGTTTCTCTACTAGATAAAGCTGCTGGGGAACCAAGGTAACAGTTTTCTGATCATCTCCCTCTCCAAGATACTAGAACTGTTTTATTATAGATCCATATGCAGTAATAACGTGCTTTATTTTCTAATAATAAATTTTTCCATGTTTCACATACAGAATCAGAATTTTCTTCACCCAACTTTAACAACAAAATTAAGAATCTACGGAAGTATCCCCAAAGACTAACTGTAGACCAGTGATTTTCATCTCCCTCTGATTCCTCTATCATTAATGAAGACAACTAGCATTTATCCCAAGGGACAGTAGACTACTGAGGATACAAAGAAGATGTGGTTAATGATTTGAAAAATTCTGTCTGGATATCAAGTTAATAATGTTAGTTCGAAGATGAAAATCTACCAATTTGAACTTAATTTTTTATTTCACTGACCATTTGATCAAAGCTGTGAAGTAATATTGTAGGACAATAATTTAGAAGGAATAAAAATCAATCATTTTTAAATTAGTAAAAGTTGTAATTTTATTTTCCCGGTTATCCAAAATTATCAATTGTCACTGGAAACAGATCCTCCAAATAACTGAAGAATTTCATCAAGAGTGTGTTTATTGTATTACACTCTCATTATATCACGGTTTCTACAACCAATTTTCAATTTTTTTTAAGGATTGCTTTCATTTGTTTCTTGTTCCCTCTCTTCCTCTATACTAAGGGAAATGGAATAGAGGAAAACATGGCTTTGGAACACATTTTTGGGAGTCAGTTTGACAGACTTATCATGTGCACTTAGTTAACACCTCGTTTCATTGCCTCCCACCAACTTTTCACTTTTCATTTTAAGACTTTCTTCCAGAACTATTCACTTGGAATTATTCACTTATTTAAAAAATTCAAAAAACCAAAACAAACAAAAAGAAAAGAAAAGAATAGAAAAGAAAACAAAACAAAACCAAAAACCAACCAAACAGCCCCAAAAAACTAAAAACCCAACCTCACCAAATGGAAACACTGAGGAATACTTTTTTGCCATAGCAATCACAGAATAAAAATGACCTCTGTATTCATTGTAATATCAATGTTATTTGTTACAATAGGAGACGTAATGGGTGAGATTTTATCAGACTATAAAAGCGGTAATGTTAGATTACTGACATTATTAAACCTACTCTGGCATTCTGCTTCCATAAGCAGCTGCCTGTATTTGATGCTTCAAATAATAGCAAAAGCCACCATAAAGCACTTGTCCATTGTTTAATATCATAATGAAGGAAGAAAAGTTCTTTCCTGACTCCCACAGATTATCAATTTATGCCCTGAAGCATACAATTTTATTGTAATTATGTTAGCTTGCATAGTTGTAACTGTTATTAATGACCATAAAGTTGTAGCTTTGTCATGTAAATGTATTGGAGAAAGAAATAGGACAATGTAAAAGGTAACTAACCTTGACATCAGTAGAAGCTGTGGGAGCCTGGCAAACAGGTCATTTACTGAAGTGTTCAAGACACAGTTTTAGTTATAAGAAGTACATCTCTAATGCAATGAGGAGGAGAAATGAGTCCACATTCTTAAGAGTCATTATGGTTTTATGGATTGCCAGGAGGTCATCTAAAGGTTTGCACAGAAAATATGCAATGGCTGACATACTTTCAAATTGCCAGAAGGTTTAGGTGGTAGCAATCTGAATGAAATGGGATGAACTGACTGAATATTCTATCTGTGAAAAAAAACCCTTCTTCAATTTGGGGGTGGGGGGGTTTTTTTGGTTTTGGTTTGGTTGTGTTTTGTTTGTTCATTCACGTTCTTCTTTCTGGCATTCTGTTTGCTTTAGTTGTAGTTTTGGATCAAGAGGAGAGAAACCATACTCTATGGCCTCCAAAGGTCCTTTTGGATGAAAACTGGGTAGTGGCATGCAGAAAAATTTAGAAATTAAAAGCTGAACATTTTTTTTGGAGACTATGCAGAAAGGAACCTTGAAATAGGTGAGAAAGGGCTAAATGGAAATACGTCTCCAAAATTGACAAAAAAACTATAATCACAGGATGAATTGAGGCTTTGCATTCTAATGGAAAATTTTTTGAGTCTAATCTGAACATGTCTAAATGTCTACTGAAACCTACATAATTAAATAGATTGTCACCAGCAAAACATTTTATACAGAAGCTACATCCTGAAAGGATTAAAAGAATAAAGGAGTTTAAAAATTTTTTTTTCCTTATTCTTTATATTCAGATTTCCCAGCATGGTTCCTTATTCTTATTTTCCATCCATTTCAATATGCAAATGTACCGTGTTGCAAAGACTAAGCACATTACACAATTTAGGAATTAAAGATTTTGCATTTAACATTGTGGAAAAAGCCAACAACTGTTGGTTGTTAATAGGTAGGAATGTACAATGCTCTGTGTCTTTCCATTCTAAGTTATGTTAGCACAGTTACAGTTTTCCTGCAGTGTAATTGTGACTAAGTGAATAAAATGTCAGTTGGGATAATGAAATAAGAGTAGCAAGATGGTGCTGAAAATTAACTGCCAAACTAGCAACTGCATTAGCATATTTATGTTTGTTTCAGTCTTTGACTTTAACACGTTTGAAAAATAGCAAAGAAAAGCACTTCTGTACTCTTTGTTCCTGGATAGACCCTTCAGGAGGAGTCTAGCAGTGCCCGTTTGGAGTAGACATTTATGACGGAGGTAGCACATTTCTGAATACATGTTATTTCAAGAATGTTTGACATTTTGCCTGGGAAGCTGTTCCCTAGTCCTGAAAGAGTAACAAGCATGTTTTTGTACCAAGGAAACAGAACCATCTTGTTTCATCTCTGGGGATGCTCAAGACTACCAGCAAAAAAGTAATGAAAAAATTTTCTTCACAGAGTGTCCAATAATTGAATGTATGACACTGTAACTACATACAACATGTTTTTCTTTTAAAATCAGTGTGTGTTACTACTGCTAAGTCTTAGTGGAACAAGAATTTATTTTGGCAAGATATATGCAAATGTTACATCCAGAAAGCAACTAAGTTGTTACTCATATCAATACATGGTCATAAACTAAATAGATATCAATATCACAGCAATATCACAAGATGTTTATACACATTATTGTACTATATTGTACTATTGTACTATATATGTTGTTACATTAATTATACATGTGCAGATGTTTCTGGGCTCTGCTGTCAGAGAAAATTATTAACGTATTTGAAATAAGAATGCGTGTGACCAAATTATATAAAGACTGTAGCAGTCACATCTAACCTTGCTTGGACTTCTCCCACCCCAAAAACAGAGTTTTTGAAAGTTCAGGAGACTCTTAGGCTATTTTTGCAAATGACTTTTTACTGATATAAAATTGCATCATACCCTAATACGGAACCTATACTTGAGATTGTAGGCAGAGTAAATTCTCTAGAAGACTACAAAAGGCTCCAACAGAAAATAAATGGATGATTAGCAATATACTTGAGAAACTCATCTGCAGATTGATTACTCCTGTCTCATATTGCACTGCTGCCTATGTAAACATTGCCATTACAGGAAACTGTAGCTTAGTATTTGCTCTGCAGTTTTGTTGATTGTGTTTGTCTGGTAACATGTCGTGGTTTAGGAGTGATACTCCCCACTTTAGTACTCCAACAGACACTCTTCAAACTATGCCCTACTCTCTTGCTCCCCCCACTGCCTTCCCCCCGAGACAGGCTGGAGAGGAGAATTGGAGGCACAAAAAGTAAACATCAAAAACTGAGATAAGAAGAATTTCCTGGAAACAGCAGTGAGAGAAAACTGAGCAGTAACAGCAACAATAATAGCAGACGATGTGAGGAAAAAAATGTTATTGCTCCCTGTAAAAGGCCCTGAGAGTAGGCAATACCCCAACACTCACTCCAGCTTGAAACAACAGTTCCCTCCAGCCTGAAACCAGGGCCACCACCCCACCTCCGCCCCAGCCACTCTTACTCAGCCAGAAGGAACCCCTTTTCCTCATAAGAGACTCCCTTCCCCCTGTCCTTGTCAATGACATGAGGTGGTACAGAATAACTTCTGGGTCCTGGTCAGGCCCCCTCCGGGCTACTGCAAAAATTAACCCTGTCCTGGCTGGAACCAGGACATGAAACTACCTTTCTTTAAAGACTGGCAGTTTAATATGAATGCAAAAGCTTCCCCAACTTTATAACATTCCTTTGCAGAAGATGGCAAAGATAAGGCAAATCTGGGTGACAAGGAAGAAGGATTTATATAATTTTCCATTGCTATCACTCTGTCCATATTAATTCTACTCAGCACCTTAATTTTTTTTTTTTCTTTCAAGAAGAGAAGTGTTACCTTATGTTTTCGTTCAGTTCAGTTTTTCCTGCTTTCCCCCTGGAAATGTATTACTACCACACATACCACATTTTCCTAGGGAAGATCAAAAAATGAGAGAGTCTATTCTGGTAATCTCTGCCTATCATTGTTTCCTTCATTCTCAGTTAGCAAGGTGAAATAAAAATTTTTAGTATTTGAAAATTTGAATGTCTATGTAAATTGCAGCATAATTTACATATTTTTATATTTTTTGGTCTCTGTATATATATACACCTGTTCTACACATCAAAGCAAAGTAAATTTATCAAAACAATTTAATAAGCATTGACATTTACAGTGCATCAAGACCCTTAGCTACTTTGGCTTATATGACACATTTCTGCTGAGATGTTGAAATAATACAAAAGTGTTATAAAATACAGTGAGAAATCTGAGCTCCCATCAGAAAAATTAATCTGCTGCCAATACTGAAACATTTTTGTGTAAAGTCCTTGTGTAAAGGCTCTTGTGTAAGTTTGTCATATAAACATAATAAATATGTGCCTAATGACCATTTCAAGTTGAAATTTAAGAAAATTTTCAGCAGTGAAAAACTGTGAGCCTTGTTAGGTTTACATTACTAGCAGATTTTCCAAAGTGTGTTAAAAGATTTTTGGAAACAAGTCAAGAGCATTTTTCTCCCTACAGAAATCCATCACAGTATACCTAGTACAATACACAACAATATCTGACACCAGCTGAAGCAATGAATACAATGAAGATTTTCACTGGGAGTTGTAAGCAACAGATCATTTCCAAAGGAAAAGTTGTGCCTGCAAATGTTTTTTGAAGTTACATTATAAAGAGGGTTCAGATTCAAACAAACAAACAAAAAGGTTTTCTGTTGTTTCACAGAATTTTGAGCTCTATGCTCAATTAGTTTTCAGATATGTCACCTCAGATATTTCATGTAACTGTAGTCTATATTTAACTCTAGTACAATAGTGAAGGGAAGAAAATCTGTGGAAATTTGGGTTGACTGGAAAAGGATAAGATCTGTAGTTAGTATTCATTTGTGCCAGTGCAAACATTATCTATGGTAGTTAGAATTCATACGTTTTAGGTATGGAACATATAAAATTATCTGTGTAATTTGAATAAAGGGAAATGTGGTACTTAATGTACCATGGATAATGAATTCATTATAACCAAAACTTCAGTAATACATCCTTTGCTACTTGAACACATATGAAAGCAACTATATAGGCTACTGAGAGGAATTTAAAACTCTTACTTTCTTGGTACCTAGGGCTAATTCTTGCCAAGATTTTTCTTTGAGACTCCATTTGTTTGTGGGTTTTTTTTCCAGTGGAAAAAAGAAATTAATATTTTGTATCCATTATCCAAATAAGGTATCATAGAAGTTTTTCACCAAAGTCATAGGTAACAGAAATATATTCTAATAAATTTTAACATTCCATTTTTCTAAGCAGCTTTAGGAAGAAAACTAGTAAGATTTTGTGCAGATACTGAAAAATTATTAAAAATATTGGTTTTCTATGAAGCAACAAAATAAAGCTTGGGTTTTTCCCCCCAGGTGTAGTTTTCTGCAGAGGCTGGGCATAAACCTGCATAAATGTGTTTCTCATTTCTATGGCAACTAACCACCAACAACTATTTTATGGCAGTAAACATTCAGTAAACATTCATTAATCATGAACGAAAATATCAGAGGGCAAATGCTAGGGTGAATAAAATGTGGAAGGGATACTTGTTTAGAAAACATTTATCAGTGAAGAATTAAAAGTAAAAAACCCACAAAGATGATGTAGAGCATTTGCTAACTATTCTTATCAATACAGAGTTGAGATAAAGTTGTTACTGTTTTTTTTTTATTTTTATCCATTTTATGTTCTTTTTTTTTCTTCCTTTCTTTGGGCCCTGGGTTCATGGGCCCTGGCAGGATGGATCCATGAGTTTTGAGAAAGCTGGAAGACACTGTAGCTGTGCCACTCACAATCATTTTGGAAAGGTCACGGTGATCAAGAGAGGTGCCTGAGGACTGGAAGAAAGACTTGCTGGAAAGCAGCTTTGTGAAGGACCTGGGGATTCTGGTGGACAACAGGCTGGCCATGAGCCAGCAGTGGGCCCTTGTGCCCAAGAAAGGGGTATGGTTTGCTAGAAAAGAAAGGCAACAGAAGAGGGACCAACTCAACATTCTAATAAAAAGAAAATATTCTTACACTGAAACTTTAAATGGAGCTTTTGAAAATGTTGTGGGTAATGATTCAGGACAAAAGGAACATTAACGTTATAGGAGTCCCCATAGATCAGTACATCTGAGAGATCACATGAGTTAGGCTTTTTGTAACCAATCTCACAAAACTACAGATAGACACAATAAAGACTGTTGCATGGGACCTGGTAATTCTAAGCACTCTTCCTGGCAATAGAAGAAAACTACTGCTCACTCTCTGCTGCAGTTTAGTATGTGCTGAATTGCATTCTAAGAGCATCTGATTCACTACATTACCTATACAGCAAAGTGTAGTCATAAAAAACATTTGCATATTGCCAAATTAATTAATCCCTCCGAAAAAATGTAGTAATCGATCATTGGGTTGTCTGTTAACTGACTGCAATAACAAGAAGGCATGAAGAGAATGAAAAAGTTGGCTTACTGATACTGGGCCCACTATTATGAGAGCAGGAAATTGTTGGCAGATGATTATAAGAAGGTCAACGTGCTAAGTAATTTTTCAAAGAATTTTTGACTAAAATATCAGCTGTAACCAAGAAGTAAATATAGTTAAAACAAACAAAGGAAGATTTCAGCCTTAAATAAATCAAGAGTAGGCTAGAGACTACTTATACAAGTTAGGTGTTTTCATATTGTAAGAGTGATGGGTTTTAGTCTATGTAGTTAAGGAATTGACTGGTGAAATCAGAGCACAAATAGTAGTTATTTTGAAAATTTACAGATCAAAGATCAAAAAGGCAATTATTGTGCCTCATTTAAAGAGAATGCAGAGAAGGAGGAGCTGTGGAACTGTGCATCTTTCAACGTTAATTTCTAAATAGAAACTGGAACAAATAATCTAACAAACCTGGAGTAACTGCAAATAAGAAAGAGCAGAGCAATAGCCAAAAAAAGATTTATCAGTAACAAACCACCTCAAAACACTCTAATTTACTTCTGCAATAGGATAACAGCCCTTGTAGACAGAATAGAAGTAGTAGAGTCATGTAACTTGGCTTTTAAAGTCTTTTAACATTGTGCTTCATGATAGTACTAAGAAAGCTGAGAAAAAAAAATGTTTGAATGAAAAAGCTTGAGGGTGGAATTCCAGCAAATCTGGCAAGGAATTTGTGTCTGTGTTTTAGTCTTGAGTTCACTGCCAAAAAGATGGGGGTTTGCAGGAATCAGTAAGTACAACAAAACACTAAAAATCCTGCTTAGGAATGAGTTGGATTCTTCTTATTGTATCTTCAACAGTGGAGTAAAAAGCATCTCACAAATTTAAATCTACACAGTCTATACATAATAGAACAGAATGTCCTGCCAGAGGCAGCTGGGAAGATTGGATAGTCTCTTGAGATGCCTGCCTGTGTGTCTTCTTTCCTTAGCACATATGAACTGATGTCAGAATAGGTGGCAATTTTTTAGCCTACAGGTTTTATTTGTCTATTTGCTTATGCTGATGACAGTTTTAGCATCAATGGGATTATTTGCAGTTAACTGCATTCATTTCTGGAGTTTTTGTAAATGCCTCTAATTGTTGGTTAAAGACAATGTGTGATTTAGTACTTGCAGGGAATTCTAAGGTCAAAGGCAGAAGCAGATACTTAGTTACGTGAATAGTTAATTACTCAGACATAAATTAAGAAGCATCAGCCTCGTGTTTTCATGAACAATGCTATTTATAGACATCAGAAAGAGATGGACTGTTTTTCGGAGAATTTGAAGATTTAATGGTGGATTTCTGTGTGAGGAGCTTTTAGGATTACATCTATGTTGTATAGTATTTACTAAATTAAAAAGTTAGGTTATAGTGTTAACACTACAAAGAGTTTGAAGTCTAGTTCTAGGGAAGGTTCAAATGATGTGCCTCTAACTACACCATATGGTCTAAATGCTGAGTATTTTATAAACATGCTTGAGACAGCTCTAAATTAGGTCATGGCTAAAACAGCAAAATCAAAGTCAAATTTGGGTCAAAAGGACCTGCTTGTCCTTTCTGTGTAACACAGAAATAATTCAATGCATAAATCATGTACATCTGCATAGATGTCTAATTTGTGAATCATGTTTTTATCATTAAAATTTCACGTGTTGTGTAAAGCCACAGTGTTCCATCAGTATCAAGTTATGCTTTACAGAGAGAAAAAAATGTCCTACTTAGAAAGAAAAATATGTAGGCATAAGTATTAAATCCATAGTTAATAGGTCCTTAAGGTTTTTTGAGATCTTTCAGCTGAAGCTGGATTTAAATTCCCATGTTCTGCAGTTCATGACTAAATTCATTCTCTGCATCTGTTGTTATTACTTTTTGCTGGGTAGTCTAGTTTTCTGCAATACTGTATATTAATCCAGAATACTCATACAATACATTATACATATGCAGTAGCTGTTAACACTGTAAAATGTGGTAATTTGTTTCCTCAGAGAGTCTTAATCTTTTGATGAATATCACCAATATGATACCATATTGATCCAGAAACGTGGGACAGCCAACTGCAGAGGAAAGCTAACATCTCAAGAATGTATCTGAATTAAGCTCAGTTTCTTAATAAAGCATGTCTCTAGTGTTTTTGAGTGGCTTAGCATAAAGGTGGTATTCAGCTCACCTAAAAGTTAGATTATCTAAAAGTTTCAAATCTAATGAAACCCTTGGGCTTTGACTCCTGGAAGGAGAGCTGCCACTGGGGACACAACCTTTTCCTACAGTGTGTATCTAAAGCTGAGTCAATGCTGACCAGGGCAGCACACAGTGTGCCCAGCTGTGCTGGTTCCCTACCACTCCCCTTGGGATATGCACTGGCTCCTTTACTCTCCACACACCCAGACACATTTTTTTACATTTCCAGGGGGAAAACAACCTAGACTGACCCTGGCATGGCTGGGGAGCAGTGAGGTTCTAAGGAAACACTATCCAATGAAACAGAGGCATACTTGGGTCCTATGCTAAGCTGGTCTCTGTAGGTTCCCAGCTCTTTCTAGTGCCTAGACTTAAACTAGACAGCTAATCAGATAAAAATATTTTTGGTTATTGAATGCTTTCTTCTTTTTTTCCATGTCTTAAATATATTTCCCAATCTGTTAATTTCCAAACAATCCACTGGGCTAAAACAGTGAGGAAAATAAGTTTATCAAGATATCAAGCATTCAGTTTTGTTTCAGTTTTAATTTCACTAAAAGTTCTTTATAGATCTGGGAAACGTATTTGTCATTTGTTTCAATTTTTATTAGTAACAAATGAAGCTTTTGATGGCTTGGAAAGATTATCTGGAAGATTCTCATGTTTTTGCAGTACCTTAATATTAAGTAGCTTTTGTTATTTCTCAGAAAGTAGTTTTATAAAGCAATGACTCATGAATCCTGAGTGCAGTCAGTGATTTCAGCAAGAAGTCAATATGGTATTTATTTCACATATCAATATATGGTACCATTCAAACTGCTAAGAAGAGTCATGTCTATATTCTAATTCGTAAAATCACTTTTCATCAGAAATCTTCAATTGTTTTAGTACATAGCATTTTTTTCTGCTATAAAAAATTAAAATAGGAATAATCTATAAAAATATTAAAATGCAATCTAGCATGATGTGAGACATACTAATGAATTAATATGATCAGATTTCAAATATTATGAAAAATAACATAAAACAAATATATAATCCAAATAACTTTTAACATTAAAAATGTTAACAATGCAAATGTTTTCTGTTTCTGACACTTTTTTGTGTCACTGAAAAGTGAATAATGAAAAGTATTGCTTTTCAGGATATTCATAGTGAAATTTTTGACAACATTATATGACATTTCCTCAGCCTAAATGAGATAATCTAGCACTGTGTTAATCATGTCTTGTAAAACTCCAGTGATGGGGACTCTACCATGTCTCTGGGGAGGTTGTTCTAGTCATTGACTGTTCTCCCTGCAAAATTTTTTTTTCTTGTATCAATATTACATCTGTCTCAGTCTGCAACTTGTACCCATTGGACATGGACTTTTCATGTGGCTTCTGTCATGAAGGGAGACATCCCTCTCTGTAATTGTCCTTTAAGTACAGGGATGGTGTTATGAGGTTCCCTCCAGCCTTCTCTTTCCATGAACAAAAGACCTAACTCCAGTTGCTCCTCTTAGGGCCAGTTCTCCAGCTCCTTTGGTCTTCATGGTGACCCTTCTCAGTCTGTTCATATCTTCTTTGAAATTTTGGGCACCAGAAATGGACAGAGTAGTTCCAGTGTGGCTTTACAAGCTCTGTGTAGAGTGGGATGATCACATCTCTAGCACTGCTAATGATGTTCCTGCAGACGCAGCCCAGGATCCATTTTGCATTCCCTGTTGCAGCCTCACACACTGCTGACTCACGGTCAGCTTCTCGTCCCCCAGGACCCCCAGGCCCCTTTCAGTGACACGGCTCCCCAGACACACAGATCGTGGCCTGCTCTGGGCTCTTTGGTTGTGTCACCCCAGGAGCAGAACCTTGCAGGTGTTTTTGTTAACCTCATACAGTTCTTGCTCCTGCTCCCCCAGCCTGTCCAGGTCTCTCTGTAAGATGTCTCTTCCTTCTCACATGTCTGCCTCACCACCAGTCTGCTGTCATCAGTAAACTTTGTGAGGCTGCTTTCAATCCAGATAATTTATGAAGATACTTAACATCATGGGGCCCAGTATTGATCCCTGGGGGACCTCACTGGTGACAGGCTGCCAGCCTGAGTGAAAACCATTGATCACCAACCACCCACTGAGTGCAGCCTGTTAGCCAGTTCCATACCCAAATCACAGACCACCCCCCCCAAGCTGTGTCTTGACAGTTTGTTCAGGAAAAGGCTGTGGGAAATGGTGTTGAATGATTTGCTGAAGTCCAAGGAAGCAAGTGCTCCGCTCATGTTGACAGAATATGCTATTTTGCTGTAGAAGGTGATCAGGTGAGCCTGGCATTGGTAAAGGCATATTGCCATTTCCCAATCAGCTACTTCATTGGGTTTCTACCATCCTACCAACAGACTTTCCTAAATCCTGCTCCTGTGGAGGAAAAGGATCAAGCCATCTGTGCTGTTCATATTTGAGTGAATGCTGTACATTTGCATAGGTGCTGGTGAGGCACAGTTTTTTCTCTGTGTTGCCTGTGCTGCCAGCTGTGTGCATGCTGGGTGTGTGTATGTGTGACAGGCTGTTCATGCAGCAGGCTGTGAGTGTGGTGTGAGTCTGTGTGTTCCTGATGGGGTTGTGTGCTGAGCCTTGCTGCCGGCTGGACTCTGGAAACAGGGAGCACAGCAGCCTCATCTCCATCAGGCTACCCAGTCCAGCAACCTCCAACATGGGAATATGAATCTTCAAGTCGATCTCATGTGTTATACTGGTAAGAAAAAGGCTATTTTTCTACTGCATGTGAACCTGATATGACTCAAGGGCATGTGTGTCCTTGAGGAACAAAATAGTGGTCTGGCTGCGCTTTCTGTTTTTTCTTCCTGTTTGCTTTTTTGCCTAATTGCTATTTTAATTCATTTAGAGGTAAAACAGTGTATTTATAGCTGATTGGACTGGCTTATCTTACAGTAGAGATAAAACCATTTAAGATAATGTGGGGATCAAAGCTTGTTTACTTTGTACAGACACCATTTCATTAGAATTAACATTTCAGTGTAAGAAGTTTCAGTTTTCACTGTGGTCTCTTAACAGAAATATAGATTTTCTGCAATCAATATTTTCCCTAAAATACTCAGAATAATTAAACAGTGAAGATTACTGCTGGAAAAAGTACAGCACATCTTTACATTTATCACAGAGAGCAATTCTTGGTGGCCAGACTGTGACAAAAAATTTCTTAGATGTGACTACATATATACGTAGCAATTACCAAAAGAAAACAAACAAAAAAGAAAACTAATTGCTTTCAGGAGAGCTAAATAGATTGTGAATGCTGTTGTCTTCATTGTTGTTTTTATTAGGAAAAGAGATTACTTTGGGGTTGGCCTAAACTCTTTTCTCCAGAGGTAGACTCCTTTAAAGAGTCAGGGATTTAGTAAAAAAAACCAAAGCAAACAGATAAGAGAAAAAATATTTAGTAAAATATTTCTGAGAAGAATTTGTACCAATCACCTACTCTAGGGAAGAAAAGAGTATTTAAATTGGAACATAGAGGATATAAACTCAAATCCTTTATTTGTCTGAGGAAACATGGTCTCATGTTACACATAAAAGTTTTCTAATGCCCTTATTATAAGGTATTTTGGGATTTCTCAAGCTTTATAGCATGGAACTAACTATAAATTGCACAAACTAAAAAGCTGGAGAAATTCTGTGGAGGCTAATTGTATTTTGCTGTTTTATTTTTCAAGTCAACTCCTTGTTCCAGTCATTTTGTGAAACTTGTTCACACACTCATGTGGGTGTAGCATAAAGGTACCATGGAGGAAATATGAAGATAAGAAGTGGCTAATGGCAATGAAATGGGTGTGCTTATGAAGTTCTGAGAAGTGAGATGTTTAATCATATTCTTATATACCTAAATACTGAAGCTGCAGCTACTGGTGTTCTTATTTAGTGTTCTGGTTTTTGTTAATCTTATTCTTGGGAGTTTTTTTTACTATTATTCTTATTTTTAAAATAATAAGGACAGTGAGAATTAAAGCAAGTTTTAAGGTGACCAAAAATTAGTAGCTGTCATGGTGATTACCATACCCTGTGAATTCAGCTCTTCAAGGATTTTAGTTGGATCCAACAAAAGACTACAATGTCATTTAGTCTAAAAACAAAGATATCCAGATTGCTTTCAGAATTAGTTCACATGTTGTCTGTAAGACTAGCCAATCAGTGAACTATATTGTACAAATAAACATTTCAAGTCTCACACAGAACTGTACAGAACACACTGTATTCAAAAATGAAGGAACAGTGTTTACAACTAAGTTGATAGGGAATTCTTCTTACATAGGATTTAAGATTTATCTGAATATAGAAAGATGATGGTGTGTGTCTATTGGTACAGAACTGGGACTTACCTATTTTGTAAATTATCAGTGTATTTGAGAATGTTTAAATAACACGAAATTTATACAATTAGTTACGTAAATAATGAAATACACATTATGCTATCCATATAAACAGATTAGATAAAATTGCATATAAGAACTTGCACAAAAAATTTTTTGGAAAACAATATTTTACTGCATTTTAATACCCATTCAAATTTTGACTTTTATATCTTTTTGGTTAGTGTGTCTGGTTTCATTGTACTGTGCCTCATTTTTCTGTTTCTGTTTCCTGTCTTTAAATTTGTAAAGATAAAACATTGACCTATATATAATTCCTACTGTAAGCTTCATGTAAGAATTATGATAAGAAGCACTATTATTTCAGTCAAAATAGGATTTCGGTTACCATGAACATTTCCCTGACAACTCAAGGTAGGAAACTGCTGTTATTATTTTTTAAAATAGCTTTCAGGAAAGGAGAAGAGAAATGTTTTGTGAAGGATATTGAGTTGCTGAGTGAGATTTTGTTTGAGGACTCAGGAAAATTAGTTAAAAGTAATTAGTTGAGAAGATCCTTTCTGGAGCTATCAACAGAGAACTAAAGAAAAATTACATAAATTCATTTTTAAAATAATTCCTATTGGGCTGCATAATTCTAAAAGAGAAGCTAATTTTTATTAGTTTCTCTAGGTAGTCTTGTTCCATTTTATGTGATATATTATTGTCTACCCTCTTACAATAAGTTAAATTTTTGTGTAAGTTTTGTTCTATTTTCACACACCTATTTTCTATATCATTCAGTAAGGCAATAATCGCACAAGTATGAAAGAATCTCTTTTACCATTGTCTTGGTTTAAGACAATTCAGAGAGGTGGACGTTCTAAAATGAGTTTCCTCACTTTCATTTCAATCAATCCCTTTCCACCAATAAGCAACTATTACGAGAAGATGTAATGCAAAAAATAACAGTTATTAACAAGTAAAACAGCAAGAGGCATAAAATAACAGTGAGTGATCACTAGAGAGAAAATTTCTAAATCTTAGGAACTCCTTGGGAAGTCACCCAAAATGGTGGGGCACCACCCCCTTCCAAGATGGCCCACTGCTGAGTGTGTGTATGGAGACAAAGGGAAAATGGCCTCAGGCCCTTTCCAAGATGGAGCCTGCCACAGGCAACCGCGTGCTCTGGGAAACAAAGGGACAAGATGGAGGGAAGCCCTTCCTGGAATGTAGGAGCTAACAGAGCAGTTCTAGTAGCAGATGAAGACTTGCCAGGGTGCATGGGGTCAGCGCTGCTGCCGCCTCCTCCTGCTGTCCGCCAGACTCTGCCGGTGTTGGTGCTGATGCCCCCTGCTCTCGGGGATGTCGGAGGGGGAAAGAACTGCTCTGTCAGAGCTGACACAGGGTTGGAACAGCCACCTGGGACTAGCTCATGCTTCACTGCTGATAGAGTTTGCAACGTTCACTCCGAAAACAGTTTCTAATTGCAAAATGCAGTTTTTCTGAGTTGCTCCAGTTGTGAGCCCAGAAACCAGTGGGAGGAAACCTCCTCCAAAGCAGTGCCTCTGCCTTCAGCAAACACTGCCAGGCAAAAGGGGGAGTCAGCTCAGGTGCCCCAGCATTTTAAGGGCACTGGCACATCCTGGCTGCCACACAATTCTGGTTCTGGTCATGCCGCTGGGCTTTAAAGAGAAAGTAACAATTTTTTGGGCACAGGTAGATATGGAATGCAAAAACATTTTAGGTTACCCAGGAAAATCATAAATTTTAATTGGTCTGAAGTAAACAAATTTATGGTGTTTATTTCTCTTACTGTTTTACAAAATATATATATAAAGCTATGTCTTAAATTATATTCTAGTTTCATTATAGTGAACTATATAAATGAAGACTATTTTTGTAGGAAATGTCTCCCTAATCCAAATTTATTAAAAATCTAAACTTAATGGAAGCCAAAGAAGTTTCTCCTACATGGAAAAATTTTCAATAATACAGAAAGGAAAGGCAAAACCAGCTGCAAATGTAGTTTCAAATTCTGTCTTAAAATAGATGTCATCAGATTACTTTCCTGGTGGTTTTATCCAGCAGGCAAGTCCTTTAAGACCTGTCAGAGAACCTGGTTGTACCATGTTATGGTTTCTTCTTGGACTTTATGCCTGAATTCTCTTCTCTTGCTTTATCAGGTTTGCATGACCAGGTTCGGTAGCAGGTCATGCTGTGGCTGTTGTGAGAAGATGCTGAAAGCTTCCTGTATGTCCATCAGAGCCAGTGCCAGCCAACTCCAAGACAGATGTGCTGCTGGCCAAGGTTGGGCCTATCAGAAGTGGTGGAAATGGTGCTAATGCCTCTGTGATAACATATTTAACAAGAAAAAGAAAAGTTATTGTGCAGATGTAATTGTGGCCAGAGAAGAGCAGAGCGAGAACATGTGAGAGGAACAACTCTGCAGACACCAAGGTCAGTGAGGAAGGAGGGGCAGGAGGTGCTCCAGGCACTGGAGCTGAGATTCCCCAGCAGCTGTTGGTGAAGACCATGGTGAGGCAGCTGTGCCCTGCAGCCCATGGAGGGCCCTTTGGAGCAGGTATCCACCTGCAGCCCCTGGAGGAAACCCATGCCGGAGCAGGTGGATACCTGAGAGAGGGCTATGAATCCGTGGTACGCCCATGATGGAGCATGCTCCTGGCAGGGATCTGCAGAATCCTGGAGAGAGGAGCCTGTGCTGGAGCAGGTTTCCTGGTAGGACTTGTGACCCCATGGGGGACCTACACTGGAGCAGGCTGTGGCTGAAGGACTGCACCTTGTAGAAGACTGACCCACATTGGAGCAGTTCATGGAAAATGGTTGCCTGTGAGATGGACTCACATTGGAGAAATTCATGGAGAACTGTCTCCTACAGGAGGGACTCCATGCTGGAGCAGGGTGAAGACTCTTTTTCCTGAGCAACAGCAGGAAAAACGTGTGATGAACTGACCATAACCCATATTTTCTGTTTCCGTGCACCACTGCTGGGGAGGAGGTAGATCTGGGAAGGAGGGATAAGTGGTGGAAAGGTGTTTTTAAGATTTATTTTACTTCTCATTATCCTGTTCTGCACACCTTTTTTAAATATTTTACTAGTATTTTTGATTCTGCACTTATTCAGGGGTAAGGTGCAAACACACTGGAGGTGCCCACTGCCCTAGGTACTTGCCCATATCATCACACACACCCCGCCACTCAGAACTAACCACCCTTTGGGCAGATCTCTGGCTGATGTTCTTAGTTAACTATCTGACCTTAAACAAGACCTGAAACATATGCAGCAACATGCTGGTTCCTAGCAAAAAGACCAGGTTGGTTTCAAGGGTGTTCAAAGGATATTCAAAGTCTTTAAAATTTTCAAACACTATGGTACTCAGCCCGGAGGAGAAGGAAGGAAGAAAGGAAGGAAGAGGTAGAAATGTATCTCCCCCACAGGTTGTCTTTCCGAGGAGAAAAGGCTGCAATATGATTATTATTCATTCCCAATAGATCATTCCCAGTAGATGAGTCCAAAAGTACAGAGGTGTTTGCAATACTGAATACATTCACCAGACTGGTTTACTGACCAGAAACACTAGCATATCATAAGCCAATACTACAAAATACCCCTCAATGATAATCTCAGCCCAGGCCCCAAGGACAGTAAACATTACCACAGGGAACACATACTGCAAGTAAGATTCTTCTGCTATTACAGTACAAAACCCTGGGATAAAACACAACTGTGAGAGCAAAAAAATCAACATTATAACCAGCAACTATTGAACCAATATAATGAACATATTTATAACAACTTACATTTAATACACTATGGTTAGATCTGTCATCTCAACCCATTGTGCCTCACATTGGGCACCAAAAAGGACTGTTGTAGTTGAAACTAAGCACCATGGAGCTGCGTGCTCACACTCTCCCCCTATCCCCAGTGGAATGTGGAGGAGAATCAAAAGTAAAACTTGTAGGTTGAGATAAGAACATTTTAGTGATTGAAACAAAGTAAAATATAATAATAAAAAAAAGAAAGAGTAATAATGATAATTAAAAAAAATAAAACTCAAGGAATGACAAGTGATGCACAACAAAATTGCTCACCACCCACTGACCAATGCTAGACCTTGTCCCACAACATGATTAGGTCCCCTTCCAGATAACTTGCCCAGTTTATATACTGGACATGATGTTCTATGGTACGGAATATCCCTTGGGCCAATTTCGGGCACCTATCCCAGCCATGATCCCTCCCAGCTTTTTTTGCATACCTTCTTCACTGGCAGACCATGAGGCATTAAAAAGTCCTTGATTTAGGATTAGACAACTTAGCAACAACCAAAATCGTGAGGGTGTTATCAACATCATTCTCATACCGAATCCAAAGCACAGTACAGTTCTAGCTACTGAGAAGAAATTAACTCTATTTCAGCCAAAATCAGGACAAAAATCTATTCATATATGCAACCACTTGTTAACAGAATTTCACCATATAACTTTAAATATTTATATTTATACATGAGTATTCATCCATTTCCATGTATTTATTAAAGTAATTCATACCTGTGGTCCAAGAAGAGGGTTTGTGATAGCATATTTAATAACTGAAGACAAAAGTTCGCAGCTCAGTTAGAAAGTACCACTAATCAAGCAATTACTAGCCATTGGCAAGGTAAAAAGTAATGTAGCTTGATGCTGGAAGGACAGCCTTTGAAAATGAAACACACTCTCAGTGTTTGATATTAAAAATGCTGTCTAAGGGAATAAAATGTAATGTAATATAATTAAGGCAAAACTGAAGTCAAGTATCCTTTAAACTGAGATTAGGCATATTATTCATGATAGTGCAGGCATCATTAGACATGTATAATGTCTATGAAGAGGAAGCTGTGTGAGAGGACATCAGTAATTGAGCTTGACATCACCAGTCAGCCAATTCTGACTTCTTTTGTAATATGTAAGAGATATAAATCTTCAGGAGTATTATTTTTGATGGCACTGGAAACATAAACCTATGCAACAGCAAGTCCAGGACACAAATCTCTATACTTACACAATAATTCATTTGTTATTATTTTGCAATTGATAAATGGCACACACAACATGAACAGAAAAGTGGGAGGTAAATTTGGAAGGTAAAGAAATAAATGTAAGAAAGAAAAGGATGGGAGGAAAGAAAATAAAGATGAATGTCTTTCTCCTGTACCATAAAACCCAAGTCAACAATTTCAGGATGAAATATGAGAGAAGGAAGCATAATGAGAATAAAGGTGAAAAAAATTTATGAAATTCAGTAGTTAACTGATGTAAAGTGTGCAGTCTGGTTCTGTTAAAGTGTTATCACCAGATGCTATGAAAGTTTAATATCTTATGTAAAATGGTAAATACACTTTTGAGAATAAATTACATCCAACTGTTTGGCCAAAAGAAACTAGACTCAACCTTTTTTTAGAACAGTAGTTTCACTTTGCTCATAGGGACATTTTGTCATGGAAGTCTTGTTAATTTGTGACAGGGTGCTTACAAAGGGCAAAGGAGCATATGCATGTTAATTAATATATTTTAAAAAAATAGCAATGAAAGGTGTTGGAACCACAGGTGTTGCTTAGATTTAAAAGGACAGAAACACCACCAAAGTCTTTCTTTGATTTTCTGCATGCATGTCATTACTTTTTCTTCTTATTCTTTATTGTTCTCTTAATTTATATCTAAGTGATATTTTTTTGTTGTTTTCCTCCCCTCACCCCCCCAGATTACTATTCCTTTGTCAATAGTTGACAATTGCAATATATCCATATCTATGTCTATATGTCTATATCTATATCTATATCTCTATATCTATATCTATATCTATATATATATATAACGTAGATTTTCACTTACTCGTGACATTACAGACATATATTTGACAGCATTTACAGACTGTATGAGGCCATGGACATGTTTTTTACAAAATACTTTCAGTGAAGTCTTCTTCCATGGTCAAGGAGATAACTTCTAGTATATAAAGTATTTGTTATCATTTAAATACATCTATTATATATGAGTCTGTCATCCTGGATGCTGAATTGGATATTAATCAAACACATTTCTGAGGGATGATAGAGATAGCACAATGTCTCATTTAATACCAAAAAAAGAATCTACAACAAATTAAAAAAACTCAAAGAAACACAGAGAACAATGAGTCTGTAAAAGGGCATTTAAATCCATTAATTTAACCTAGATGGTTAGTATAAAGGTAATGAACCATAAATTCATAAAAGCCTTGTTTCAGGATTTGCACAAATCAGGTTAGATTGTGAGTATTTTTTACCAAATATCAATTCATGTTCTTCTAGATGCAAATTACTTTACTCTTATTTCTGTACAGTCATACTTGCATTACACAGTAGAATAGAACACTTAAGAAAATCCATGTTAAATTAGAAGAATATGGTGATATGGATGTGAACTCAGTCAATAAACATACAAATACACGTACTTAATCATGCATATATAATAAATATACATCAGATTTCTGCATTATTATTTGTAAATTCTTAGTTTAGTATCAATTAAGGAGTAAACTGCCATCCATTATGTATTAGCTAAACAGACAGACATTTATATGGAGTAGAGAACATCTCTAGGTTCCCTCATATAACTTGTTTATAGGTCTGTATCATTATTTGGATGCGTGTGATAAACAGGAGAGGCATTAATCATTGCACTGAGAGGAATGAAGTAACAGTGGGATTTAGCCAGTGCCAGAAGATGGATTAGTGCTCTTCTGGAGACTCTAGTTTTGATATCTGACTGCTGAACACAGTGCTTACCCTGTATCTCTAAAATGCTTATCACTACTATGTAACACTTGTCAGCCTACTTATCTCTGCAAAAATTATAAGTACAATGCAGATATTAATAATGCTATATTCTGAGAAATAACAGATATATTATTTCTAATTAATTTATTTCAGCCACATCATTCGCTTTTTTATAGTTGCAATTCTTCCTGAATTTTCACTGTAGACTATTTCTTTTGGCTATTCATAATTTCTTTCAGATAAATTAAAATGCAAGTAATTTTATGTACAAGATGTAACTTTTCTGAGCTTCTTATTTATTTATAATTACTGTGCATAAGGACTAAACAGTTATATTTGAATACTTTTTATATAGTTTTTAATGTTCCTTTTTCATTTCTCAGTTGAGAAAAAGGCAGTAGGTGGGCCATACCTTCAAAAATGCAATTATGTAATTTCTTCTTGTATTAAAAATATAAAGCTGTTGAAAATATTATGTCTAGTGAAGAGGACTTGCAACTAGCAGCTAGGGCATCATTCTACAGGATCTCTAGCTGTGTTCTGACGATTTTGGCCAAGGCCTTTTGTAACGGGTTAGGTTTAATGCTCAAGCTGAAACACCAGCTGCAGCCGTGATTCAGTTCACTAATTTGTGTTTGTGAGATATAAATATATAAATTAGGAGAACATGACAAAACAGGCTTAAAAACTTTTAAAAGTATAAAGATAGTTTATTGTTACTAAGATTAAAAGAAAAAAAAACAGAAACATTAAGAGAATAAGAAATAAACATTCCCCTCCTTTTCCAGTATTTCCTCCTGCACTCAGCTTGCATCAAGGATAAAAATGATGGAATTCGGTTCAGTATTAGGGTACTTAACAAAGTTTTTCAAACTTACGGGAAAGAAAGAGGTCTTCTCTTTGCTCTACCGTGGTTTTTAAACTGTTACTTGCAAAAGTCATGCCCACCCAGAGAAAAACAGTATTGCAATGAAAACATATTAATCTCTCCCATGCAAATCTTACAGTCTTTTTTATACTGCAGTCATGGGCCAAACATGGGGTGTTCTTGTTTTAAGGATAAGCAAATTCTAGCCTGAAATTAACAATTCTCCTCTTCACAAAAATCTCTAAAGAAAGTCTCTTGTCTTGGAGTGACTGTTTCAAACTACACAGCTTCAGTGACCTGGGGTGGGTCATTTTTTCCACAGGCTGCTCGCAGAATTCTCAAATCCCCCCATATCTTGTAAATGGATTAAAGAGAAAAGAACAGTTTATGATATTAGTTTCACCACAGTCATGCAGAGAGTCGATTCAAGCTCCGCGCCATGCACAACTCCGCCCTCTTTCTTCCTCCTCCATCTTTCACTCCGTCCAGCACACACCACCCCCTCCTTCTCCCTCTGACCTCAGTACCGGGTTGAACAGCTCACTTTCGTCGGGTTGCATGTTGGAGAAGAACCCTTTTCCTCTGATGCTGCCAGCTATTTGATGTTTTCCTCAGTCTCAGAAAGCTGGAACTCGGCTCCCGCCGGGTTTGTGCGGGGCCCTGTGGAGTGGGGGAAGGGAAAGCCTCTCCCGGGTCTCAGAAACCGCTCCGGTGTCTCAGCGGCGCAGCCCACAGGGGTCCTTCAGCTGCCCAGGGGGTTCTGAGAGGGGTCTCCCATGGCATTTCAGGGATCGTACCCTGAGCCGAGGCAGGGAGGGGGGGGCCTGGCCCGGCTCCCGAGAAGCCAGCCTGGAGCCATTCCCCCCCCCACCTCCTCCTTCCACAGATGGAATACCAGAGAGAGAGAGCCTTTCGCGCCCTCCAGCAGGTTTATATATGCAAAATCACAGAAGCACCATTGGATTAAAAAGCTGTCAATTAATTTCAGCTCCAACCCACGACACCTTTTCAAGATCTTCTGCAGGAATAAGCATGACTGGTATACTTTTATATCTATCTTGTGGTGGTAGCAGATTCTCTTAAATACTTGAAAAAAAATTTTGAGAATCTGCTTCTCAAAGAGAGCAAGCATAAAGATTTAATTAAATCCAGTTGATTCTTAAACTATTTATCAGAATCTAATATCATAAAGACAGCATGTTCAAGTATTTTGAAGCACAGATAATCTTGCCTCTGACAATTGGGTTTGCTGACTAAGTCAAATAAAACACAGTAGCTACATATCAGTGAATATGAGCAATGTACTTTCAATGTCGCACTGATCAAGTCCTCAAATTTGTAAAGCAAAATTAATATTCTATCAGTAATGTTCAAATAATAGTTCATATGATGTTTTAAATGAGGAAAATTGATGTTAATTTTCTATTGATTTTTTTTCCTCTACTGTTCAATTTTTTTATGTAGTTAGCCCCTTCACTTTGACTTCATTTGTATCTTCCAAAACATGATACAAATTGTTGGTATGTTTTACAGAAGAAAAAAGAAACATCCTGAATTCTTTATTATTATGTTTTTAATTCTTCAGTGAGAAAGGTTTTTCTAAAACTAGTTTCTTCAAAACTTATATATATATAAATCTCGTTCAGCAGAAACAGATAAAACTGCTAAGCTGAGAACAACAAATAAGTGCAGACAGACCACTCCCCCCACATTACCTGACATTTCAAGACTGAAATGTAGCTTCAAGACCATGTCTTGAAGGTCTAGTGTATGTTACACTGCTTTTTCCAGCTCCACAAAATTTGAAAAATTTCTTAGCAAGAAGTCCATCAGAACCAATGTACACCTTTAAACATTTATAATTGTATGGCAAGACATGAAGATTGATCAATCATATTCATAAATATGAAGAAGGGCACTACTTGTTTTGCTCACTTAAAGAATCAAAACCAGCACAAAGTTATTTTTGCTGCCTTGACTGAGTAAAGAATTTGTGCCTATAAGTATACTTCTTTTCGTGGTCAGCACCTTGGAAATCCTAAACTGAATATCTGCAATTTAGAGAACTTATAAGGAATTTAACTTAATTGTTTTATTTGCTAGACTTAATAAAAAATTTCAAATAATTTTAATTTTAACAAAGAACGAATTAGAATAAAAGGTTCTTAGAAGCAGTGTCAAATTAGAAAATCTGATACTTATATATATTCTATATAATTTGATATTAAATCTATAAGTATAAATAAAAATTAAAACCCCATAATAATATAAATTATATAAAGTATATAAATTATATAAATTATATGAATATGGAGTTCTTTTAATAATGTGTCCAGTTTGGTATGTTTATTATTAAGTTCTGTACTAGTGATACTTCTCTAGAAAATACTGTTCTAGATTGTCTAGTTTTACTTTTCCAGTAATACACAAAATTTCCAAGTTAATATGACATGAAAAAAATTAAGTTCTAAATTGACAGATTCTGTAATGATATGACTAAGATTGCCCTATTAGAGCAGAATAAATAAGGCCAATGGATTTTTTGAAATTCAACTTGTAGACTACTTCTATAAATATTGTCCTTGGGAATCAAGCTTATCATCCATAAATTCTATCAGTTAAAAACAGAGTGTGAGCATGAAGACATTTTGTGCTCTGTGTGTAACACAGGGAGTTGATCTGTCTTTCAGCCTAAGGATATTTTTCTCTTATGTTCTGGTTCTTTTTGTCCTTTCTCTCTCATCTTTTCTCCTGGGGAAACAAAA
>VZRO01003608.1:405450-483674 GCA_013397915.1 Daphoenositta chrysoptera | reverse complement strand
AAAAAAAAAAAAAAGTATTTTGTCTTTTGTTTAATTGGGTTTTCCAACTACCCACTATCTGTATATTGTGGACAATTCTAAACCAGTCGTTCTTAATATAAAAATTAAAGACCAACTTTCCTATGCTAATCTGAAATTTTTTCTCTCATGGCAATGATTTACCTATTCATTTCTGATAGGTAAATCTTCTGTACTTTACGTGGAAGTGGAGGACAATGGAAGACAGTAATAAGCCTGGAACCAGATGTCTGCAATACTGTGATGTGGAATTATTATCAACTGGACTTAGCATGGACTAAAAAGCAAAATCTTATTTGTGTTTATGTTTATGTTGCCACTGTCTGTATAAAGAGGACTTCAATATATAAAGGAAAAGTATAAGCAAGAGAGAGAGACTTCTTACCAAAGCCTCTATAACAAGGTTAATAGGTTTAAACAGAAAGAGTAGATTTAAATTTGACATGAGAAGGCATTTTTTTATGGTGAGGACTGGACTGGGTTGCCCGGGGAAACTGTGGATTCCCCATCTGAGGTCAGGCTGGATGGGGCTCTAACAGGGGGCTGAGGCCATCAGTCATTTTCTCTGCTGCTCCTTCCTCCTGAAGGGGAGGACTCCTCACACTCTTCATCAGCTCCAGTGTGGTGTCCCTCTCATGGGACTCATTTCCTCACAAAATGCTCCAGCACGATGCCCTTCCACAGGGTGCAGTCCTTCAGAAACAGGCTGCTCCAGCACGTGTCCCCCAGGGGCCACAATTCCTGCCGGCAAACCTGCTCCAGTGTGGGATCCCCTCTCCATGGTTCTGCAGATCCCTGCCAGGGGCCTGCCCAGAGTGGGCTTCCCACAGGGTCACAGCATCATTTGGGCACATCTACCTGTCCAGTGTGGGATCCTCTAGGGGCTGCAGGTGAATTTCTACTCTGGCACCTGGAGCACCTCCTTACCCTCCTCCACCACTGACCGTGGTGTGTGTAGAGCTGTTTCTCTCACCTTTTCTCACTCCTGTGGTTCCACAGCTTTTTCCTTCTGTTCTTAAATACATTATTCCTGAGGTGCTAACACTGTCACTGATAGGCTCAGCTTTGGCCAGCAGAGCTGGCATCAACCCTCTCAGACCTGGGGGAAGCTTCCAGAAGCTTTCACTGAAGCCACCCCTTCAGGCCCACTAACAAAATTTTGCTATGCAAACCCAATGCAATGGTGCTTGTATCAGTGGTCATATTCAACAAGTGTTATTTTATTGTCAAAATCCGTGTAAAGATGGACTAGTAAAAAAGGCAATAAATGATTGGCATGTGCTCTTAGTTTCAGTTATAGTTTAGTTTCTGTCATAATTCAGTGAGTTGTGCTGAATGTCACTGGATGTCAGAAATGTCAAGATTGTTAAAACCAAAGCCAAATCCCAAGATGCAAACTGTGACATCAAGGTTCATAGCATTGGTCACCAAGGGGTCTGTTTGATCTTCTGGAACATAAGCCTTGGCTTCAATTTTCATTGAAGTAGGCGTTGTTTTCATCATTTTAAACTCTAAAAAAAAAAAAAAAAAAAAAAAAAAAAAAAAAAAAAAGAAAAAGGTAAAGAAATTCTTCAGTAAAACCTGTCACTGAAAGTAGAACACCAGCATGAGCATCCAGATAAAGGATTTATTTCTCATGTTAAAATCCATACTGTGCATCTGTACCATAATCTCACCTAAAATAAATTTTCTCCATGGTTAAACATTTCTATGTGTGAAGCTCCATCCACAAAAAAAAAAATATATGTTAGGATGCAACTTCACAAAATGGCATTAACTGATAACTTATTCTTTTTCTTAAATAAAGCAATTTCTTCTGCTGAAGTCTATTAATTACCGAGGGCACTAAAACTGGACAGTCCGCCTATCTAAATAACTTTGCATTTTGTATTTGAAATAAAATTGTTTGTACATGTTTAATGGAAAATTCCACAATCTTAGTGTGAAAATCCTTTGAAAATTTTTTGCTAAATAAAATTTTTTACTCATTTATTTTCTCCTTTGCAATACCTGAAATTTGCTGCATTTTAAAAAATTTGTATTAATTAATCATTCTGAATCTTTATATAAATTTCCCTCTATTTAAACTTCTAACTTTGGTTGTTTTCTATAATTACAGGCATATTATGCCAATAATCAAAGAAAAAAAAGTTAAGCCATGTTAGTAGATCTAATTAGTTCTTGCTTATCATTACACTATTCACAAAAAATGTATAACATTCACAATATCTGCAGTATATCAAGAATTCTTACATTATTTCTAAAGAAATAGTACAAGGAATTTATTGGAGCATGGATCTCTGACATAAATTTTTAATACATCTTCATCATTATCTTTCCAGCACTTAAAATTATTTCTTTCTCCATGAAAATAATCAACAAAGTGAGATAATATCGAAAATCCAAAAATTTTAAAATTTTATTTCTTTAAATTTTATTATTTTAAAGGGACACCAAGTGAATGCAGGCAAAAATGCGCAATGATTTGATCAACAGGGTGGTACTAATGGTCACTGACAAATATACTTGGTGTTTTTTTATCTGATCTGCAAAAGGTGGTCATGTAGCCACTGTTCTAATTTTAGATGCTGCTTTTGTAAAAGCCATGAATTTCTATGGATAAAAGTGAGACAGAGTTTGTAGAACATGGCAACAACTTCTGTATAAATAAAGTAGCTTGAAGGGGGGAAGAGAGAAGAAAAATAAAGGTTGAACAAACAAACCTTTCCACTTCTGTAAAGTCAAGAAGAGGAAACTTCAAGCCAAAAATATTGTAAATTTAACTTAATTATGTTAATGGATTAGATAATATAAAGATAAAGATGACTGGCAGTTGCAACATAAAGGGGAATGTTAGGAAGGGGAGAAAGGGATAAATTTTCTGTATTTTTACCAGGCTGTGGACAATTTTTCAGAGCAAAAAATAATTGCTTTATGTCAACTAACATCAACTGGCAGTTGAAATACAAGTTATGTTTTGAAAATATACCGAGGAGGGCTTTCCTGACAATTTCTAAACAATCAAGCCAGATGATTTAGCAGAAATAATGCCAAATAACAAGTGTTTCTATTGGCTTCAAAGAGGTATGAATCTGGCCAGTGTCTCTGGTTAAAATAAAGAGAGCAATTCCTATTCCTACCATGAGTGGTTACCAATAGAGAAGAGCTCTGTTCTTACAGAACATATTTAAGCAAATATTGCTAGACATATTTAAGAAAATTTCAGAAATTATTTAATAAATTATTTCCCCAAATTCTTTTAAATTATTTTAATAATACAATATGAATCATCAGAAAAGTTGATGACCATTTATTAGCATACTATTACAAAAACTTTTTACTATCACTGATTCCTTTTTTGCATAATGCCCTTGATGATGTTAATAATTATACATAGCAGAAACATTAGTTACAGATTACGACAGTGAAGCTTGCTGATTTTTACTCCTTTCAATTTATTTAATTTAATGTGAAAGTACTATTTCTCTTTTTTTTTTTTTATTCTGTCACCACTTCTGTGCTGTCTGATCTGCAGACAGGTCTCCAGCACAGCTTTCCCTAACGTGCTCTTCCTGCCCTCTTAAATTTGTCACCTAACATGATTTTCATACAACAGGTTGGTCCATCTCAGTGTCCAGCCCCACTGCAAAAACTGAAGTTTCTGCCCGGTGTAGTATCGTGCCTGCTGGGCACTGCCAAGGCCCATCCATGTCTCCCCACAGTCCCTTATGTGGGAATCCACTGTGACTTCTATTCCCAGGGGAACAAAACCTTTTCTACAGAAAAGATTTAAAATTTGATTAAATAAAGGACCCTCATATGGACTCGGGGTCTCACCTGTGTGAGGAACAGGCTTGTATTGTTGCACTGCAGAGAAAATTCTTGTGAATACACAACACAACTTTTGCACCTGCATGGCTCAATTACAAGAGGCTCCTTATCTCTGTACTGAACACATATGACTCATTTTGGGTTGTAAGAAAGGGCTCAATATCAGAGAGAAAGTCGTAAGGCTATCTTAATTAATGATCTTAAATAAAATTAGAATTTCAGTTAATAATGATAATCATCTAAATATTCCAGGATTTCAGAAATCTAGCAAAAAGATGGAAATGGATATTCCCGATACAAGAAGGTAAAATATTTTCCAAAGGATTTTTTTTTAAATGCACTTCATGTCTGCACATATCTGAGACCTTCACAATCATTGATTTAATGTTTTTATGCCTCATGCAAAAACCTGATGTTTCTAGCAAGTCTGTGCCCTCTAGTACCGTATTTTAGTTTCTAGCTTAGTACAGACTCAAAAGTGTTAGTAACATTTGTGTGTCACCAACTCCCTTTGTCTATAATAGTAGCAGAACCAACAAGGTTTTTCATCCCTACAGTGTCACTGGAAAATAATAGTTTTCAGAAGTTTTTGTAGGAAAGTCCTCAAACAATCCTGCTCACTCATCTGTAGCCATAAGCAAAATTCAATTCTTAGTAACATTCCTAACATCTTGTATCAGGTTGTACCACAAAATCTGTAGCATGGCATGCTTTTTCAATAAAAACAGACACATAGGAAAAAACCCTACCTATTTTTATTTATCTACCTCTGCATTATTACTTAAGGGAAATAGTAACAACAAATATTGTATCTGTAGTTGCTTGTAACTGAAACAAAGATAGTTTAGCTGACTACAGCACAAAAAAAACTGCCTTCAAAAATTTAAAACTAGAGGAATTCAGACAACGTAAAGATTTGTTAAGAGTGGAATGCCAGGGAGCAGTGAGGGACAGCTACATCTGAAGGGATGGGAATCTGTGAGCCAAGGCTGGCTCTGTGAAGGCCATTTCCCTGATGATGGCAGGGGAAAATCCTGCAAGGACTGAACAGAGGGGCAGAGATGAGTACAGGTGACAGGGCCCATCATAGGACTAGCCATGAACCAGGTTCAGGATCTCACCTGGGAGCAGAAGGAGAAGACATCAGGGACAGAGGAAGGCAAGCCAAATCACAGTTCTGGGGGGTATATCCAGGGCACCAGGACAGGGCTGCAGACTGGTTCTTATACAGAATTGTTTGGGGAGCTGCGATGGCCCCAGGGCTGAGATGAAGTTATGCCGTAGGTCTGTGTGCAATGGTGGGTGAGGGCCCCAGGTGAAGCTGTTAATGCCTTTGAGGTTGACAAGATGCTATGAATTCTCCCCTGCTTCAAGATCTTTTAAGTGATATTGGTATCGTAACTCAGCCAGATATGTCATATATTGTTTTTCCAAACACATGATGCCCTTGCTGACACAGCTTTCTAGGCACTTACAATTCTGCTTCACTAGAATTAATATATATAATTAGAGCAACATTTATAAAGTTAAATATACTGTAAAATGATATCTCTGGACCACTTTAAGATGAGATTGAGACTAATATTTAATGCAATAGTACACAATTGATCCAGTTTAGAAATGGTAGTGTCTCAATTGTTGTCTTATTGATCATGCACCAGATAAATTCAAAAACTTTTGCTGAGATGCAAAGATCAAACCTTTGCACTGGAGAAACAACTTCCTCAGCCAGGTGAAGTTCCCCAAAGATGACACAATAGAGATTTTTTATGTTTTCTATGACTTTGAGAAAAATAAAAATATAAACAATGCAGAAAACCATTCTGATAACATCAAAATGTGTTGGGCTATTGCAGTTGTCCTGGGTACAGAGGGGAAGAGGGGTGGTGTTTCCAGCACTGTCTAATTCCGTACCACCCAGGTCACAGTGGGGCCATGGTTTCAGCAGGAAGCGCCAGGGGGCTGGAAGAGGAAGGGCCTCCATCTTTTCATCAGGCTCTTTTTGTGGTAGGTACGTGCCAGGCCAGGATCAGGAGTGTGTGGCTGCTCAGCACTGGGATAAAGCCACCCACCGCCGGTGGGAGCAGCCCCAGGCCCCCACTGCTGCTGGGAGGGAGCTGGCCCGGGCCGAGCCCTGCTGGGCAGCCTAGAGTGAGCAGCTTGGCTGCAACACTCCTTATTCCAAACAGCTGCCCAGGTTTTATTTTGTCCCTTGTTTCTATCGTTTCCAGACTGGGGAGAGGAAGGTGAGAGGGAAGAGCCTGTCCATCACGCTGCCTTTGTTCTCCTGGGCGCCATGTGATGGGCAGCGTGGGCACAGATGGCATTTTGCCTTTGTGTACAAAACAATGCCAGGCTCTTCCTCTCTCCTCCCCCTCTCTCTCAGAAGTGTTTTTTGTTTACTGGGTGGTGAATACCCTCTTGTGGGTAGAGCACTCTCTCTTTGGTACCCGCTTCTATTGATATTGTTGTGTTTATTGAGAGTTTTTCAGTAAAATTGTGATTCCCACTTGGGGTCTGTCCTCTGCTGTTGGAAAGGGGCAAGGGAAGAGGTGCAGCTTGAGTGAGGTCAGTTTTTCTGCTGGGTTTTAAACCAGCTCAGCAATCATATTTAGTTTTGCCTTAGGGTTTCTTTTTTGTAAAACCTTATTATGATATATTAATATTTTATTACATTTTTACAAATACTTGTTGTATAAGACACTCTACTGATGTCTAGAATTTATAGTGCTCCTTCATGTTCATCTTTTTTATGTTTTTTTTTAATTGACCTTAAGATAATTAGAGGGAATTAGGATGGGTAAGATATTCTTAGTCAATGCATTTACTGGCACCTCTAATGCAAGCTCCAAATAGCTGCATTTTATTTTAAGCATAATTTAATAAAATCCAGATCATACTTTGTTTATGTTTTATATGAAATTGAATTCTATAATTCTCTATTGTTGACTTTCAAATATTCCTTGGAAGTGGGGAGGAGGTGTTTGATTTTTTAGGTATTCAAATATATGTTTTAGCTAGTCAGTGTTAATTTATGACCAGCATATGTGGTTGATGCCTAAATATACAGTCAAGAAGTTATGTTTAGAAATCTGTATTTGAAAACTGGGCCTTGAAATTCCTTCATACTTCATATATGACATTCATTCTATTTGATGTTACACTAAGACTTCACAAGAATTAATGATCACATTAGTGCATGCGTGTGTGTGTGTTTACATTTCTCCACCTAGTTCTTAGTGTGTTTCCTTCACATTATGTCTCTATTATTTCTTTGTAACCTCCTCCAACTCCTTTTTTTCTTGTTGTAGTCACTGAATCAGGATAAGTTCAGGAACTTCTTCCAAATGCTAACTGATCAGAATTCATATCTAAACACAGGTCTTTTAAAGATGCCTGTCACTGCTTTATCTGACAAGTTCAGTTTAGCCTTCAAATATCAATTCTGATTTCGACATTGGCTTGTTCTTTGATACTGTCTGCATTTTCTTGAAATGTTATGCTCAGCTATATCCATACAGTCTTTTTTACATATTTGATTGTGACTATGCTTCCAAAATTAATCTATTACTGTCAATGCAATTGCTACATAAGGAATACTAATATAGGCATTCCTAAAATGCATACATTTGCCTGAGTGATTCAGAGTGTTTGCCGTTTAGATAATTAAAGCAGCTGAAGGATGGAGAGAGGGGCAGAGAAAGGTGATTCAGTGTTCTAACAGTCTGATTAGTGAGACTGCACCAGTTACTCATCAGAAATGTTACCTATAAGTATCATTTCCTATTAACCTGAAATTCTTGCCCCTGCAAAATATGCCTTTTCCACCATTCTTTTCTTTTTGGCAAAGAAAAGAATAAGAAAGACAAAAAACTGTTGGATTTTGCTTGGGCCAGTTAATACCTAAAGATTAGTCAGAGGCAATAAGTCTAATAGAATAGCAAAGAAGTAGTAACCCAGGGATATATAAAAATATTATGACACTTTGCTAGAAATGTATATTTACATTCTCATCCTGAATCCAGAATTAAGCATCCATTTTAGTCAGTGAAGTGTCCAAACCTAAACCAATTACATACTAAACTGCAACAGCAAAGTTGAACTCCAGTCTCCAAAATTTTCGCAGTGTTTCATAGGCTGTATATGAGCAGTAGAACTTTTTCTAGCCTGTAATGTTAATGAAAGAAACAACACATAATGTGCATTTTTTCATTGAATTCAATATATTTTAAGTAGGTTCAGACAATATCAAAAGCCTCTTGGGAATTTAAAATTCTCTCTGGGCTCTGTTGGAAGGTACTGAAACACATAAATGTTTAGTGACTCTATTAATTAAACAAAAAGCCCCATGTAAAAATAAAAGTAGCCAAGGTGCTTGCAACTCTTGCTGGTCTGGAATGATAACGATGACTGAACTGCAGATCCCCCTAGCTAAAATATTAGTATAAATTTGGAATTCTCTTTACCAGGGATCTAACTGCCTACATTCCATGGACTTGTTTCAGAGGCCTTAATCAGATGCTCAGAACCTTAGCTGCCAGAAAAGAGACACAATGTAATGTCATATTTAATATCAAATAAGTGTAACTATTTCAAATCTCTCCTTTTTGCCTGTTTTGTGTGGAAGGCTGCAAGAATTTTCAGCTTGTCATAACTTGTACTGTGTAAGATGCTGAATTGCATGACATTTTCTATTAATTTCCAACACAATACCTTCTCCTTGTATGCAGTCCCTTATTATACAAATTCAAAGGTTGTTTGTCAATTACTTAAAGGACATCTGTTTAAATTAAGAATATGCTTAAAAGAAACAGTACTGTCTTCCAGTTTAACAGAGTTCCTGTCTAAAGAGTTCATCTTGCTAATGTCATAAGTTGCCTTCAGTTGCCTCCCTGATGTCCTGGCTTCCTGCAGGGTCAGAAATGTGTCATTTCTCTGTACTTCATTGTCAGAGAAAAAAAAGAGAGAGAAAGAGACACCGTTACATATGTCATATTTTAAATCTTGCATATTTTAAACCTTCGAAACAATTCTATGTTTTCTGTGTGATTATACTCTATGTAGTAATCTAATGAAGAATGAGAAAGAAAAATCAGTACCTCTAGTATCTTATCTGCCTTCTAGCCATTTCCTGACTGTTTTCATCAACTACATCAACTTTATGGATCTGACTTAAAATTTACATAACCGATCAAGGAAGACTAGCAGGATATAATACTTAGGGAGTTGTATACAAAAGTGAACTGATAATGAGGATAACTGGTTGGACAAGAGGCTGATTTGACTAGGCCTCCTCTACTCATGGAACGGATATGTTTGTACTTTATGCTTGTTCTCCATGTGATCAGTAGAACTGGCTGAGGTTTAATTCTATGCAAAAACCACGGGACAAATGTATGTGTAGAAATGTCAATGAGCATTTCTGGAAAACAATCGATTTGCTGTGATTCCAGGCAATGACTGCTTGGTTTGAAGACTAAACAATTTTTTGTGTTCTCTGGTTTTATGTCAAGACCTTATAAGAACTTTGGTCATCACCATATGATATATGCATAAAATATATTCAACTGGATTTCCAACTTTTACTGCAGTCATCACCAGAATTTTTGATATATGAGGCTTTACTGAGGATAGCTGTACCCTTCTGGTCATCCAAATAAGAAAATCTCATTGCAAGGCAGCTCTATATATAGCAGAGTAATGAATGAAGGGACATTCAAAGAACTTAAATTTAAGAAAAGCATTTATCTAGTTGGGCAAGAAGTTACTGCATTTTTTAGTTTGCTCTCCTGGGATATGATTCTTTTCTCTGCATTCTTCAGGTTGGGATCTATACTTTTTTTCCCACTGGAAAATGGCCAGTCAAAAATGTTTTGGCTGCCAAAGTATTTAATATTTATGTCAGGATAAATATTACTTGTGACAGGTTAGACAAAAATGTGAGTGTAATCATTAAACTCTCATGTCAGGGCAAAACTCAGAAAGATGATTGAGTTAATACTATAAGGTAGGACTAAGGACTTTCTGCATGACATCTCCACAGACACAGCAATGACAATCATTTTTTGAGATCTTTTAGGAACAGAGTGCTGCATTCTGCGTATAAGTTTAAATCATATACATTGAGTGCCAAAAATGAAGACTGATTTGATTTATTTCAGGAATACTACAGCATAAAACAACTTTTAAAGTAAATATGAGAATATTTTGAGGACAACTGAATTCATAAAAAAAAAAAGGAGAAAGAAGCTTGCTTGTTATTATTTCTCTTTTTTTTGTTTTTGTTTTTGTTTCTTTTAAACTTTTGTGAACCTTGAAATAAAATGCTGATTTAATAGTTCCTGCAAAAATGTGGATGAATAACACAGTCATCAGAAGTATTAATTTAAAAGTTAATTTAAAAGGGGGAAAGGGACAAATGCAGGCTTGTCAGTGATGAGTGATGGGATGGTGTGCCAGAACTTGAGGAAATGAGCACTAATGGGATCTCTCAGTCTGCTTCATGAGGTGTTGGCTCCAATGTACTACACCTGAAATGTTTCTACATTATTGCATGTAGCATGAGGAACAAACAAGAGGAACTTCAGGCTGTGGCCCAGTCCCAGAGATTTGACATAACTGGCATAAGTGAAACCTGGTGGGATTAGTCCTGTGTCTGGAGTGCCCTGTTGGATGGTTACAGGCTCTTCAGGAGGGACTGGCAGGGTGGAAGAGGCTGGGGGTTGTCATTGTGTGTAATAGAAGGGTTCGAATGTGTGGAGCTCACAGTTGGCAATGGCACAGTTGAGAGTCTCTGGGTGAGAATCAAGGGGCCAACAAATAATGCAGATGTCATTGTAGGAGTCTGCTGTAGACCTCCCAGCCAGGACAACGGTGCTCATGAATTTATTCTTTGAGGAACTGAGGGACACTTCCAAGTCAGCTGCCCTTTTCCTTATGAAGGATTTCAACTTGTCAGAAATTGACTGGGAGCATCACACAGCTGGTACAACCGGGACCAGAAGAGTCCTAAAAAACCTGGATGACAGCTTTATGGAAGAGGTCCTAAGGGAGCCAACTTGGAAAGATTCCCTCCTTGATCTGCTGCTGGTCAACAGAGTGGATCTCATGAGCAGGTGGATATTGGCAGCTGTCTTGGCCACATTGACCATGAAGCCTGACAGAGTTGGAGAAGAGTTTGGAAGGTGCTCTGAGCACATGGTATAACTCTTGGGGAGGGTCCTGTGAAGGGTTAAGACTTGGACTCGATAATCCTTGTGGGTCCTTTCCAACTTGTCATATTCCACGATTCTGTGATTCTGTAATTAGCCAATTATTATTTGAAACTTCGGAAATTGTCTCTATACAGTAAAAGTGCAGTATTAACAGTTTGGGAAAAGACAATTTAAGTGTTAACGCTATAAGTGGTTGGCATTGTGCAACATCACCTTGCACCTAACATAATGTCCAATCTCAGGTGACTGATATGAAGGCTCATAGGTTATGTCTCTTCCAGTAAGTAAAAGGGGACAGGCCCTGTTGCTTGATAGAGAACAAATGATCCAGTAAAATTCATCACCATATGGTTCCATATTCTCTTCCATGGTAAAAAAAAGATATCTTCATTCGTGGTGCCTTTCGCCCATTATTCTCCTGAGCCACACTCAGGCACTGTCTGGGAGGTTGAGATTTGGTGTGGAATAAATCATGCAAGTGGGAGCCCTAATAGTTAAACCTTAGGAGCAGTTGTTTGGTCTGTGAGCTAGTAGAGCACCTCACTCAGCTCAATTCATTAAAATTAGGCAATATTCTGAGTCGGAAGGCACCCACAAGAATATGGAGTCCAACTCTTAGGAGAATGGCCTTCACAGGGATTGAGCCCACAGTCTTGGCTTTATTAGCATCATGCTCTAACCAACTGAATTAATTACTATGAATGTCAGTTCTAAAATCCCTTTGAATAAAGGAAGAAATTAATGATGAAATATGTTTGGCACAGTCCTTATTTTGTACATAAAATATTTCAAAATTCAGTTCTTCTGAACATGTAACAGAAAGGAAACCAAAATCCTCTTCCTGGATTGCAACCCAAATTTATTTCTCCCCAGAACACTGTGCATCTTTTCATCTTATATTTCTTCTCTTGCTGCTTTTAGCGTTGCTCCCACATTCAGACATATCCATATCCATTATTTTTAATATTACATTTTACTGAAACCATTTTTTATTCCATGTACTTAGTTTTTGACCACCTTCACACTCTTCACCTTTTATGTGATGACAGCTATTGTTTCAGCTACCCTTTTATACAAAGAAGCCTAATCACTTCTTAAATATATCTCCAGCATAGGACAGATTGCATATTCTCCAGTTTCAAAGAGTATTGTGATTTCTTATAGCTCAGAGATATTCCTGCTGCTAGAAACCAAATTCTTTGTCATAATACATAGTTGAATGTAGACATCTCCTATGGTTGATGTCTTTGAAAATTGCATTTCCTGCTGAGACAAGTCACTCTTTTTACTACAAATGTCTTTTATGTGATGAAGTTTGCTTAAAAGCATCCAAGCATTTCCCAGAAGCAAGTGTTTAAAGGCAAAATGCAATAAAAAAGGGAGAATTTCAGCTGGCAAATTTCACTACTGGAATAAAATGTCTGAGCTGTGGGACCACACATTCTAGAATATTAAAAAGACTTAATCAAGGCAAACCAGCAATAAATCAAGATTGTAACATAAAAACATAGGGAGACAGAAAAAGAAAAACAAATGAAAGCACTACACAAATCATGAACAAAACACTGACTTTTGTTTAAAATCTGAACTCAGAGTAGGTGTATATAAAACAAGATTATACAGAACCATTCACTAAAGCAATTTTTCTAAATCTGTAAGTTTTATCTTTAATAAAAAGAAGAAAATCAGTGTCATAATTGCTTCTAGGATAGTATAAAATTTTATCAACCAACTAATCTACTTTAGATAATTCCTGTTGCAACAGCTGTATCAAGAACAAAGGATTACCACTAGGAAGAATTTCTTAACATCTCACAAAATGCAAACAGTCCTGTTGAGAGGAAGCATTAACACAGTCATTGGGATGTAGCCTATTGATCAAATGTCCAGGAGGGAAGGCCATTGTGATCTAATAAACTTTGATCCATAATATTCCAGAGAGCAACATGGGGAAAGTATTTGCAGGATATTTGACTGTATAATAGTTCTTCTAAGAAAATTTATGTTGTCTGGGAAGATTATATCATAACTTGTAGCTGCCACAAGAACACATTTCTCCCCTTGTGGATCCTACCGTATGTCAGAAGGTGCACAACTTACAAATTGAGGCTGTTCTAACACTTGTGACCCAGACCAAAATCGTCAATTAAAATTCAGGAAAATAACATACGTCCACTCTTCTAAAAGAGTAGTTTAAAACTCTTTCCAAGGCCAAAACTTAAAGCATTATTAGTCAAGTCTCTAAGTTTATGAAAAGTCTTAATGAATACATGAATGAATGAATTGATAACAGGTTTTTTCATTACTTCCAGGTTTGAACCTTTGAGCTTATTTGTGAATATTTTTTAAGACTTTTTCTGAATATAAGAAAACTGCACATTTATCTCAAAATTAAAATAGAATAGTTTCAGTTGGAAGTAATCACAATTTTTTTCTAGTCCTTCTGCCTCACCACTGCAGTACTGACCCAAAGTTAAAGCATGTTATTATGGACATTGTAAAAATGCCTTTTGAACAGTAGCAGACACTGATCACATCTTTGTGATGCCTTTCCTAGTATTTGATGATCATCTTAGTAAAGAAATGTTTCCTCATATCAAGCCTGAACCTTCTCTGGTGCAGCTTTGAACCATTCCCACACACCTGCCTCTGGTTATCAGGGAAAAGAGATCAGCCTCTCCCTCTCCATTTTACCTCAGGAAGCTGTAGAGAATGATGAGGCCATACTTCAGCTTCCTTTTTATAAGCTAGACAAGCCCAAAGTCCCCAGCTGCTCCTGACAGGATGGGCCTACCAGCCTTTTCACCAGCTTGGTTGCCCTTCCCTGGACTTGTTCAAAGACCTTTACATCCTCTTTAAATACCATGCAAAGAATGGAAATACATTATTATTAAGTTATTAGAAGATGACACTGTTGTCTAAAGATTTGTAGACCCAAATGAAACACCCCTGCATAGTAAAGCCAGTACAAAAACATATGAATATTCAGTCTTATTAATATTCACTATAATCTGCAGAAGTTGGTAGACGCATTTGGAGTGCAAAAACATTTTTTAGACAAAAATATGGAAACTTTCTTTTATAGGACATCTCTCTTCATTAATATTCTGATTTGTCTAGACTACCAATATACTTATAGTTCTATCAATAGCTGGGGAATATGAAGCCTTAAGACTCAAAAGTCAAGAGATCTGAAATAAGAAATGAGTAGATTTCCACTGTGTTGTTTCCCTGTATAAATTTATTTCAGTCCTATGAACTCTTTCTGTTTAAAATATGTTGGTAGTGTTGTCTGACTTGTTCTTATGTGCAGTGTCAGATAATAAGCCCAAAGGTTGGATATTTACCCATAGAATAAGAATTGCAGTTTGCTTTAAGGGGTTGACTGCAATTTATCACCCACAATATCTCATCTATACTCTGACTGGAATTTACTCGCAGGAGTATCTGTAGCTGGTCTTGTATGACAACACTTTTCCAACCGTATTGTAACAAAATGGAAGTTTTCATTGATGTATAGTATTGGCATACATGGATGACAGATTTATTTCTTTTATTATTTGAATTTAAAAGAGTAGAAAATATAAAATTAAGACATATTAGTTAGGAACAAAGAATTGCTATAAAATATTGTTTGACAGGGTATTCTCTTTCCTTCAGCCTTTTCCAGATATGGTTGGCAACATCTTTTCCCTAGAACAAGAGCATTCCCATAATGAAGCAGCAGCAGTGTTTAGAACTAGGAGAGGTTTGTTATAACTTGGCATTTTCCTCCAAGTGGCATCCAGGTGCCTTTTTTCCAAGTTTTTGCCCTCCCATTCTTCATTTGGATAGACATTATGGAATAAGTGTTAAAAGGTCATGAGTTTAAGAATAAAATAAAAATTGTGGTTTGTATCTTTACAGTTTAAAAATGTACTTCGTACATGCAAACCTAATCCATTTGTTGTAAGAGTAGTGACGTTTATTCAAACTTACTTTATGTATATGTTGTTATTAAACATTATTATACCTCAAAATAAACCCCAAGTTGTAAAGTAGTAGTTGATTTCATCCAGCAGTTACTAGTTACCATTCTTCATTTGACCTAAATTGTTTAAATAAATAATTTAAATAAATAAATAAATAAATAAATGTTTAAATTAAGTAATTTTAAATTACTTTTTCACTCACTAAGGTTAGCAAATGTATGATAGCTATCAGAAAGTAAGATTAGAAATACAGAGAGATGCATTAACAATTCACTTTTTAATGGAAAGTCATTGCTTGTTGTATCAATAATGAAATGTAATTTAAATTAATGTTTAAAATTATTCAGCACTTAGGGATAGAAAGAAACGTGTATAAAACCTTCATTTTTGTAGGGAATCTAGTCTCAGTCTATGTTTATAAAGTAAAAGTAAATTGTCACTTTAAAAATATATGCAGAACAACTTTTTTAACCTTAGAAAGTTTAATTGAAGTTTTGCATCAATTAAATTTTGTCAATTATTTGATTATCTATCTATAACATCTTTAGTTGAATGGCAGTCTTATTCAGCATCTTCTCAAGTGTAAAACTCGGGACAGTATTTGGATCAGAAATCAAATTATCTGTAAATTAGAATTCATGAATCAGCTCTTAATGTTGCTACCTAGATAGAAGATGATATCTCATTATATTTTTGGCCCAACAAGGGGATTTCATAAGATAATCAATTTTTAAAAAATTTGTCTTTTTCTGACTAAAAAATATAATCCATACTTGAAAGGATCAGACTTCCATTCTGGGAAAGTGATTTATTTCTTGCTTAGGGTGAATAATATTGCTTTCAAATATATAACCATCCATTAGACACCAATTGAAAAGTCATTCAGGAAAACAGTAAGTGAAATGTGTGTTTTACTTTTCCTGTAAGACGCAGCTTCAATTCCATGTTCTGGTAGTGTTGGTATTTTCCTTCATGAATGTTTCATCAGTCTGGGAGGTGATGGTATTTGTTGTTTTACTATATCAATTATGAATATTTGGGGGGTTTTTATATATTTAATTAATTAATTAAACAGCCCCTAATCTGTCTTTCTCTTTTTTTTTTTTAATATTTTATGAAATAACTTGAAGTCCTCCCAGAACGAACTACAAGGATGGAAAGGCTGTCAGACATGAAGCTGATGGGAGAGAAGCAAGAGAGGAAACTGGGACGGGACCAGGGCATGGCATGTGATGATGATGATTTCCTGACCCAGGGGTGTACGGCCACAAAAACCAGATCCAGTTTGAGGGCCATCATCTTATAATGATGCATGAAATACCACAACTAGGTAACCAATTTACTCACTACAACAATGTGGAGCCCATGACAGAGTATTTTTCTTCCATTGCCCAAACTGTCTCATTTAACAGTAACTCGATCATCTGAATACTACGTTAATTAGTAAATTTATTTCTAGGTATTTTTGCCACTTCTTCGCTGTTTCTTTTTTGAGACATTTATAGAGTTACTAATCAAATTGATGGATCTTTCACTTTTTTTGAAAAATGTCTACCATTATGAATAGAACATCTGCAGAGTGAGTGGAAGAGCAAGGATTACATAAAGCAGATCCAGATATCTAAGAGTCAAAGATAAAACTAAGAAACACTCAAGTATTATGTCTCTGAAGCATGAAGTGTTAATGTAAATGAAATAGGCACGTAACAGCTATTCTTATTCTCACACAAATTCATTAAGCTTATTTGACGCCTCAACTAAAAATTTTAAAAAATCATCAACCGTCATAAGGAGATGTTGTATATATTAGAAAAACACTAAGGATGTTAATTAAACCTTTCTTATATTGTCTGTTAACACATATGAACTTTGGAAATTTAATTCATCTTTTTTACCCCTTCCAATTATACTCTACTGAATGTCATAGGTAAATTGAATCTTTAAAGTAAAATTGTATTTTATTAAACACACATGTATACCTATTGTTTTTTTTGTGGTATTTTCAGTAATATTGGTTCTATTTCAGAAACAAATAAATATTCTGTTGTTTGAAATCCATCCCTGTTTTTTGATACAATGATATAATAGTCCTAATAATGTATATATTGTTATTTCTAACTGATTTTTTCTTGTGAGATTTCATTACTCTCACTTGTTTTTAATATGGAGCATGTTAACAGGAAAATTTTGCAGTTTTAAAAGATGTTCCACCTGGTTTTTTTTATCATTGATTATCATATTGCTTAACCTCTTCTTTAAAAATTAGTTCTAAGCCCTTGACACAAACCACTTTTCTTAATATTTTCATTTTTCTCTTACATCATTTCCATGGTCTGTACATTCTTGCATTTTTGTACTTGAATCCTGTCAGTAACTAAATCTCTTTTAAATAGAGCTGAAATTCCTTGCTCTTACTACATTCAAATCCAGGAAATATGGATGAAGTTATGCAAATAATGGGTTTCAATTTTGAGTGGCTTAATTTTAAAAATAGTATATCCCATTTTTGAGATTGATTCTCTTTACATTTTTTCCAAAGTATTTATATCAAGTAATGCTTTAGAAAATCCCTTTTTCTATTTGTTTTTGTCTCTTGGATTTGCTATAAATGTACATATGCTTTGAAGAAGAAATCACTTCCTGTAAGCCTTGCTTCTGAATCCTATATTCCTTCATAAAGAAAACACGGAACCCAGAAGATGTTGATGTGTAAATCATGTTAATCTTTTCAAAGCAACTGCAGAATATAGGTTCTGATCTAATACTTGAGCTTGAGATTTTTCTTCACACAAAGATTCACCTTCCTTACACCTTAGGGGACAGAAAGCAAGACACAGAATATGTGATGATACAGTCGAGTTATAAAGATTGCTTGAATATTGGAAATGGTAATTTCTCCTGAAGTTTTTTTACGATTCTCTTCCACGAGTCTTCTCTCAGCTCTGAGGGACACAGCACAGAGAACATCCAGAGGCTCTAGGTTACAAGGAAAACCCCTACATCTAATTTTGAGAAGAAACAAAGCCTCAAGTCTCTTAGAAATATGCACTCACTTTTGACACACAGTTGGAGTGATTTATCATACTGTCTGAAGAATTGGTCTGAACCAAATCTATTGGTTTAGATATGGGCAGGATAATGCAGTACTCCAAATTGAAATGACTTTTCAGCAATATTGAGAGTTGAGTCTTCAGTAAAGGTCACCCTTGGCTTTAGATACCCAAAAATAATGTATCTGATCGGGTACATTTCTAAATTTCATTTCTCCTCTTGGCAAGGTGAAGTTCATCACAGAAGCCATGCCTACCTTTTCACTCACTCTTATGGGCAGGAGTGGGGTGGGAAAGAGGGATTTCACAGTACTGAATCCCACAGTGCATGACAGACACTTCGTGGTGTCCTTGTCAACATTTTTCTGTAAAAATAAATAACTTAAAAAGGAAAAGGGTGTTTGAAACTATAAGATTGCAGAATACACTGAAAAGAAAACTAAAACCCCTGTGTCAGGGGGGGTTTTACATGTCATACAAAACAGTAACCTAAACAATATGGACAAGACAGCCACATCCTGAAATTGTAGAACAAAGAAGAACAATTAAGCATCTTCTGGTGGCATTCCTCAAGGGTTGGTATTGCACCATTGCTGTTTAACATCTTTGATGGTGACATGTACAGTGGGACCCAGTGCACCCTCAGCAAATTTTCCCACAACACCAAGCTGTGGGATGTGGCCAACATGATGGAGGGAAGGGACAGTCTTGAGAGATGGGCCTGTGCAAATCTCACGATGCTCAACAAGGCCAGGAACAAGATCCTGCAGCTGAGCTGGGACAATCCGAAACACAAATACAGAGAGAGACGGAGAATGGACGAGAGCAGCCCTGAGGAGAAGGATATGGGTGTCCTTAAAAAGAAGTAAAAATGTCCTCACCTTTCTGAAGCATGTACCTGTCTTTTATATCTTCTTATATATTCACATAATACATTAAATAACTAAGGCACTGTTATTGCCAGTTTATAACTGAAGGAGAAAAGAGCAATTGTGACAATGTAAAAGGAAATTAGATATCATAAAACTTATTCGTTTCTAGAGCAAAAGAAGAAAAAGAATCAAAGCCATGATCAAGTTGGAATAGCACCTCAGTGGTGCTATATAATTGCCTTCTATCCCTTCCATCAGCAGTGAAGCTCCAAAACACTGATCAAAGCTGATGACTAACACATAATGCTCAGGCTGCAGCACATTGTTACAAGTTCTCACCCTTGTAATAATTGTAGTATGAGCCAGCATAAAGATGAATACTTTTTCTTAAATGTTTATTCAGTTCAGGCAGAGAGGATTAAAATGTCTGGCAGGAATGAGCTGTATTAGAACATCAGTGTCAATAGATATATCATGGGCAGTTGCCTGAAATGGAGAAAAATGCTCTGAACATTTTACATTACTACACAATGTAAAAGCATAATTCAATGTCAAACTCCTGCTCCACAAAGAAGTCGTGCAAACCCTCAACTGACAAATTGCAAACTGCAGCTATTCTAAATTAAACACATTAGCTGATGACATAATATGCTTATGACTTTGCCTACTGTGATTTAATATGATCTGACATCAGTAAATTTGTATGGTACTATTGAGATGAAGTAGGTTAAGAATTTAAAAAAAATTTGTAAAGATGAGGATCCATTGGAACCAAAACTGCCACAGGAATGTGTGCTACAATTAATGAATTTTTCATATGAAAAAAATAAGAGAAATATGATTAACAGGTAGGGATGATGGTTTTTCATATTGGTTGATACTTTTGCATTTGTAAAAATGGCCTGTGCAAATCTCACATTAACACGCTAAAAATAGAATTTAAAGTAAAAACAGCTAAAATTTTTGGGCAATGAGAATTAATTCTTTGAAAAGTGATAGATTTTAAATTTTAAACTAATTACTCACATAACTGGTGAAAAAACAACTGGCTACTTAAACCTCACAATGATTTCTAATTCATTTATAGATCAGATTAGTTTCATTTAAATCTGTGCAATGTTTTTTTTTGGTTTTTTTTTTCCTTCAGATTCAATTACAAACAGCTAATTATAATGCAATATGCTACTAAGAGATTCTCATTATAATTCTGGGGAATGTTATTAATTTAATTTGTAAACATAATATGAATATGTGACTTGCAAGAATTTCAAACTCTGAGTCAGTAAATCATAAAGTAGGCCACAGAAACTATTTTCTAAATCATCTAGAAAAAAACATTTAGTATAATATCTGAATTCTTTTTTGTAAAGACATACAGTTTGCGGGGGAATTAAATAACCCATCAAGATTATCTTTTAGCATAAACGTGGTATTTGCTTTTCAGAATTCAGAAAAAAAAAAAAAAGGCGAGTTTTAGGGAAGTGAATTTAAAGTAGTTTGACAAGAACCTAACAATTTTAATGAAGAAAATAAGGCTCACACTGAACCCAAGAGAAATATCTAGTCAGAAAAATCACCCTCTGCCTAATACTTCCAGATATTCTACACATATCTTACTAGTTCTATTTGCATGTACAAATATTAATCATGAGGGAAAATTTGCTGGATACTCTTTTTAGAAGTAGTTCACAGGAATTTAATTACCTGAGTTTAAATATATTTTAATTTCTTTGCAGTGTGACTTTCCTGCATTTTTTTGTAAAGTTAACAGAGAGAATTCTAGTACTATTTTTATTAAATTAAAGAGTGATCAATATACTCTCATTTTCTTCAATTAATAGGTTTCCTGAAAGGTGGAATTTATTTTAACTACTTTGGATATAATAGGACTGCTTAATGTAGTATTCTTTTCTCAGTGCTAAAGGGAAAAAATGATGATATGTGTTTGCTTCTGAAGCACTGGGTCAAAGAGAAAACTCATTTTTGCACACTGCCCTGAAAATGCATTGAGTCTTTCACTCTCAATTCACTTCTGCATCAGGTCAGATAACAAACAACCCATTATAAAATGAATTCGTTAAATTTATAGTGCATAGATATTTCTGCCTTAAAAAACCAAATTCACAGCATTGCTTATATGGTAAAATTAAAAGGCAAGGAATCACTGACTGTGGCTTCTGGACTCAAATTTAGAGATAGTTCTGTGCATAAGGTTGATGTATATTGCCAAAATCACACGGAGATACTTCTTTGTTATAGACTCCTCTGCATCATGTGCAGTGAATCAGAACTTCAGGGACTACATGTCTGATATTTTTCATAATTTAATTTATTCCCTTTTCTTCTCGCCCCGCCCCCTTATTTCATTTATTCCCCTTTTTCTTTTTTATCCCTCTGTTTATATACTTTTTTTCAGGGTCATGGGATGATTAATCATCCACTTGCTGCTTTTTATACCCCAAAATTTGTGTTTGGTCAGTTCCTGAGGAGTTTACGTTCCTGTACAGGATTTTTGGTGAAATAATATGTCAATCTTCTGTGACCTAGTTGCCCCATACCTGAAAATGCAGACACTGACCATGTTTTGGCCAAATGTAGCTCTTCCAGATATAAAACAGCTGAATGATGTTGAATATACATGGCTGCTTTGTTCTCTAACCACATTCACTTTGTCTAAACTTCAACACCTAAGAAAGCTCTCAAGAGCCTCCTCTCAGACTAGGGCTCTGACATTTATATTCTCTTTTTCCTCCGCTTTTAGCCATGCAATAGCACAGAATGCAGCCAAGAATATAAGATACATAAATCTGAAGTTTACTTCTTGGTGATTTTCTTGGGAACAAATACTTTTTTATGTGACAGCAGAGATAAAATCCAAAGGTTTATCTGAAAACCGTGTGTGATGTAACGCAAATCCACCCATACAGAGGATATATGTAGCAATAGAAAATGAGATTCAATGCACCAAAAAGTGTGTTGTTATATTCATGACACACATTTTTTTAGATTTCTTTCATTTGCCTGCCCTCCTGTACAAATAAAGCTAACATTTCACTTGGGCCTCCAGGCTGAATCTCACTGACAAAAAGCAGAAGGTTGCTGTCCTTTCTTTGCCATCCACAAATATCTGTCTCAAAATATTACTGCCATTCACAGTAGTTAGTTAGGGGCATTTTTCAAGTGCAATTGTATCTGAAAATGTAACAAAGAGAGATAGTTTGTTATTGCTGCTTGTAAAGGGAGCTGCCTTGATTTGCTGTCTGGAACGCCGTATCAAGAAAAGTCTTTTGCTTTAATTCGTAGCTCAATAGACTCTTAAGAAAAATGCCTGAGTTTACAAGAGATGTAGCTTATATGACCAAAGGAATATGAAAAGGTATGTGAATCTGGTTTAAAGTTAATTATAGAAATGGTACTTGCTACTGCAGATAGATTTTTTGTTTTGAAGTGATAAATGGAGTTAAAAGTTTGCATCCTGTGTGTCACTACACTGAGCTGGACACAAACTACCTACAAAATTTTCTTAATCATAGTCATTCTTCCTAATAGAAGTGAAATTCACCTACTTAAGTAGAAATAAGCACCGATAAAATTTGAAAATTTACAATGAGTGTCATAACTGTTATTTAGTAAAACTAGGCATATATATGTGAATTGCCCATCTTTCCGCAGAATGAATGGATTGGATTCAATATGTTGATTACAAAGTGCTTTAATGGTAAGTTCGTTTCTCAAAATGCATGGATAAATAAACAGTAGCAATACTTTTAATTGCAAATTGATGAAGTTGCTTGCTATTTGAAAATCATGGTCACAAAACCTGCTCAGGTAGGGCCCCCTGGAGTGCATTACTCAGGATTTTGTCCAGAGGACTTTTGAAGTCTCCAGGAAAGGGGACTCCACAGCCTCTCTGGGAAACCTCTTCCAGTGCCTCACCACTCTCACAACAAAGAATTTCTTCCTAACATCTAATCCAAACTTACTCTCTTTCAGTTTGAAGCCATCCCTTTTTATCTGATCTCTATATGCCATTGTCAAAAGTCCCTCTCCATCTTCCTTGTAGACTTCCTTCAGGTACTGGAAGTCTGGTTCATCTACTGCCTTTCAACTTAAAGTTAATTGATCAAAGATTTTTTAAAGCATCAGCTTTGCAAACCCCCCACATATCAATAATATGAACAGGAAGAGTAATGTAGCTGACATTTCTGATTACAGAGGATGAAAAGCAATTCAGTGGAGCAAACTGAGTCAGCGAGGCAGACCGGAGCAGCAACAGAAAGTTCTGTGTGTGAGTGTTGGGGTGCATGAGGAAGAGTGTGGCCAGAAGGTTGAGGGAGGCTACACTCCCCCTCTGCTCTGCCCTCGAGAGACTGCATCTGAAGCACTGTTTCCAGTTCTGGGTGGTCCAGTTCAAGATAGAAAATGAATTACTGGACAGAGGGTCCAGAGGATCTTTTAGTATGTCTGTAACTGGCTTCCAAATCATTCAATGCTTTTAGCCAGAGCTTCTGCCATCTCTTTTTTAACATTAGCTCCTAAAACAACAAGGAATTCTAAATTTTTAAAGGCTATGTTTTAGAAACTCAGTGGGAATAAACTATTTTGTAAATGTCTCTCCCTTTTCTTCTTCACAAAGTATGTGCCTCAGGTCTCACTGTCAGACCAGTATCTTCTTGTGAATTCCTAGACTGGAACATCCTTCCCAAGCACAGGGATATCTGTCTATGACTGTCTCTGGGGGGAAAAGGAATTACCAGAATCAATGCCTTGTCAAGCATATATGTGTCAGTCAGCAGAACTGAAAGCACAGATAGTCTCAGTGCTCCTCTGGAATACCAATTTAAGGTATCTTTGATAGAAAAAATCCTTATTTTTTGAAGGAAAAAAGTCTTACGAGGTTGCCTGTTGAGATGGTACAGTTATTGCTTTGGTTTCAGAATTTTTTTCAATCAGCTATATCAATTTGTATTTTTCTAAGGTGGATTTCTTTTATCTGCCCATGTTTTGAATGTGACACACTGTTTTTACTTTTGCAATTGATATTGTAGTATCTTAATGAAATTTCTGAAGTTTTTAAATTAGTGCTCTTTACAAAATCTCTTTATTTAGTATATGTGTAATACTCTTCACTAAGAATATTTTTCAGATTGTTATTACTTCTGTGTGAAGGAAGGTTATCTACCCATTAAACTTCAGTCTTAGTTACCTTGTGACCAGCCCCCTATAGAGTCAGGTGGACTTTGTAGTAGCAGAGTGAATTAACAATAGGTACACCCCAATTTTTATATTTCCTATTCTTTTCACGCAAGATGTAAGTTAAAATTTCAACCATCTGTGTTCAACCAAGTTTCTTTATCTGTATTTTTAATTGAAAAATGTTTTGTTTTCACTTATGTTAAGTATATGGCTTTCAAAGATACATATGGAAAGGATCATGTAGATATGGATCACTGTTGATAATAATAAATTTTCTCTCTTCTCTTAGAATGATACTGCTGTCCTGTAACTGGATTGTGAAGCTGGGTTTTGTTGGCTTTTTTTTGACTTTCCAGAATTTTTTTTTTCTGATAGCAAAAGTACTTCTGCTTTCTTAGAAGTTTTATTATCAACCAAAACGAATTATATTTTCTTAACAGTTCTGAGAAACATTCTAATAATTTATCTGGTCAAGGTTGATTAGAATGAAGACACTTTTGATGTTGTGAAACTAGGAGCATGATGATGATTAAACCATATTTTTCTAAATGAACACGGTAAGTGGTTTGCACATCTATGATGCTATATAAATGTTATGAATGATGATGACTCATCTAAGAACTGGTGACTCAAGTTTTTAAGAGAGACTGAATGATTTCACTGATTTAGATTTTTGTGTTTGATTTTACTCTTCAGATATGACTAAAACAAGCAATGCTTCCTTTCCTGCTCCACTGCACTAACCATTCTCCTCACATGAACTGTCATAGTTAGGTTAAAAAATTAAAATAAAGTGATGATCCATAGTTCATCTACAGTGATTTGGATAACATAATTGTTGAAACACCACATTTTAAAATTTTGCTCCTCTCTGTGAAGCTTCATTAGTAAATTTTATTGTCTAGACTGAGAAGAGAAAGAACTTTTATTTAAGTGGTGAAGTTTCTGACTGTATCAGTATATACCTTTATATTTACTTCCCAAATTTACCCAATTTCCTTCTCCTTAATTATAACAGAAGTGTTTAATAAATACCTAAAAGATCAATTTTAGCTATTAATATCAATACTTGATAATGCTAAACACCTGCACTTCTCTTTTGATAACTTTGATAGAAGTTGCCGTATCACAGTTTAATACTTATGATAAAAGTATTTGTTAGCTGCTACCTTTTTCAGGACAGTTATTTTCTCACTATTATATTGTACTCTGACAGATTCTCCCCCACACCTCTAAACTGCAAAACAAATAGGCAGAATTTTTGTAACAGACTCAATAGTGTCAAAACACTTCATATTGGAAAAAGGGAAGCAAAAACACTATAAAAATAACCACTGTTTTAAAAAAGTGAGATTTTGGGAACTACGAGTATTACCTTTGTGCCTGGCAAGGTCACAGAGCAGATCCTCTTGGAAATTATGTTAAGGCATATGGAAAATCTGGAGGTGATTTTTGACAGCCAAAATGGCTTCACTCAAGGCAAATCATGCCTGACAAATTTGGACCCTTCTATGGAGGGATTACGGGGTTGGTGGATAAGGGAAGATGTCATCAACTGATGTCAAACTCCTGGACTTGTGCAGAGCATTTGACACTGTCCTGCATGACATCCTTGTCTCTAAACTGGACAGACATGGATTTAACATACGTCCACTCCATGGACAAGGAATTGGATGAGGGGTTGCACTCAGAATTTTGGTCAGTGGCTCAGTGTCCAAGTGCAGAGCACTGATGAATGGTGTTCAGCAAGAATCAGTATCGGGACTGGTGCTGGACATCTTTTGACAACTATGATTCAACAATATTTGCATTGTCATTTAGACTACTGTATAATATATTCTAAATGATACTACTGAAGTAAAACTTTTTCTTCTTATCTATACAAGATTTTTTGACTTTACCAAACAAAAATGTTTTGTCAAGACAAAATGTAATATATAACACGGGTTTTTTTCAAAAAAAAATTGACATTTTACATTTTTGTTCCAATTTGTGATGCAGAAAAGGTGAAATTCCATCCCGCTCCAAAAAGATTTTGGCTAAATATTTATGTTTATTAATATGCCTTCTTGAGTAATATTTTAATAAGCTCTTTGACATATTTGGTCTGTGCTAATGAGTTGTTTAACACAAAAATCATATATTATTTGCTCAACTAACATTCTCTCTTACTTATCTTTTTAATATCAGTGGCTGTGGAGAGAAATTGCTTTTTATGCTTTACACTCTTCTCTGTAGCTGTTTCTTTAGGAAAAAAAAAATACACAGTCATGACTATCACTGCACTGTCTGAGCAATAGCTCAGTTTTTCTTATAGTTGCAATTCCTCACAACAAAAAGTTGGTAATATCCCACATAAGTAACCTCCACAAAAGGAAAAAACCTATGCTCTTCTCCCTGGAGTTTCCATTTACTTCTCAGCTTCTTTTTATTGTCCTACTATGCTAATATTATTTCAGGACTAATTTCCAGTGATTTTTCAAAACTCACTTTCAACTCATGAAAGCTGATTTTTCCGTTTATAGCTGATTTTACAGGGTTCTGCAGTCTCTCAGGAGTAATTCAGAGAAATTAGCCTCTGTCCTATCTGGTTAATTGCTTCATCAACCTTGCAAATTTATGTAAAGGAAACAAAAATAAACGGCTTAAAAAAGATAGAACATAAAACAAGTAGCAAAGAAAGAAACAAAACAAGCAATTTTTCAACTTCCAAACAGTATGTCTTTCTGTGAATGACAGATGATATTTTTGCTATTGTTGAAGGGGAACACTTTTCAGAAAAAGTCTAAGGAAGTATTGTTATTTATAGTTATTTATAGAACAATGGAATTTTGATCTGAAGTTTTTATTAGTAACTGCTACAAATACAAAGAAACAGAATTTTTAATTTAAACTTGCACAATATAAAGCTTTCAGAGCTTTTCCTTTACTGCTTTATAGTCTGAATTGCTGTTTCACAGCAATGTGACACAATTTGAAAGTGATAGGAGGGATTTCCTCTTTAATAGGTCGTGTAGTCAAAATAAAAATCACTATGTAAGGAGCTAGATATGGAAGACTCTTGGAATGTACTAGAACTATGGAAAATGCCATCTGAGTGTGCCTGCCAGCATCAAGCAAAACACACTTAGAAGTTCACTGTTCTTTATATTAAAATGTCCAGCACACAATTGGATAAACACATCATGTTATGGGTGAGCAACAGGCTCACGGGTTGGGCATAAAGCGTTACAGCAAATGGGGTGACATCAGACTGGTGGCATGTCACTAGTGGGGCTACACAGGGCTCCATCTTAGGGTTCCAAGATGATAATTTTCTGGATTCTGCAGAAAACATCAGGGGCAAAGTAGCTGGATCACCTGACCAGGGCTTAACCTACTAAGACAGGAAAGGCAGAAATGATGGAAGTTTTGATAGTACAGAGCTGAATATAAGGAAGAGAATCCAACAATATAGTGGAACAGATGCTGCTGGCTCACCAAGGGTTTGGTGTCTAAGGCCAAAATTAAACCAAGTATGTAAAATCAGTAAAATTGGAGTAAATGGCAAAAAAGTTGGATGGAGGAGAATTATTTATCCATAAGGAGGAAATAGCAGGAAAAATCCCAACTATAAGGTGAAGTAAAGCCTGTGAGTGGGGCTGTTTGGAGGTGCCTGGTGAGCAACCCCGATCTGACCAGCAAAGCCTGGAGCAGGACGATGTTCTGATGAAAACACAGGTGTCTGACTTGATTTTGCAGCCAGGAGACATAAAGTTTTCTCCATAATATTGGTGAGGGAGCATCACACTTCACACCCATTTAATGAACTAAAGGAGAAACATTTGCACCAGTTGAAACACTCACCTGGATATTTATGAAAACAAAGCCTAACCTCTCTTTTTGTTTTGAGATAAAGTTATCTTCTTTGAGTTATTCTCTAAGCTTTGTGGGCACATCACCCTTGCCCATCTCCACTGGGCCTTTTTCCTTTATAGGGGTCACATTATGTTCCTAAGGGTTTAGCCCATCTCAGCCCGTGCCATCAAACACAGGGCTGCCTGACAAGTATCCCTGGACAGCACCAATGACGATTACATGATTTACATAAATTGTTATAATTTTTTCTGGTTCTTGACCCTTTTTTTACCACTCTTGCACCATCATAACCTGCCCTGATTTATTTTTTTGTCCTTCAATCCCCTCACCACTATGTCCATACCCAGTTCAGTATTTTTGCTATGGCCACATGGGTGACAGTGGTGCACAGCATTACTGTCACAGTTATCCTGGCAGTGCTGGCCTTGAGCAAACACCCTCCCAATGGGACTCAGTGCTCCCTGAAGGGATCTGTGAGGCTCAGCCCTTTCTTGTTTCTGTCCTTAAACACTTGTGAGCTGCATCTCTGCTTCATGGCACTGTCTTTAACACCTGGCAGCTCCTCAGACTGCTATTTGTCATGTCTGGCCATTTGTCCAGTAGTTTATCACATCCTGCTCACTTGGCATCAGCCCTAGCTCAGGTCAGCAGCCCAGTCATGTGCTTGCAACCCTGACAAATTCTTCAAGGCTGGCTCTGGGGAGCAGCTAAGCACCCCTACTGCCACTCATTCACTTCCCCCACAACTGGACTGAGGAGTCAATAGGAAGACTAAAACCAAGAAAACTCATGGGTTGAGATAAAGACAATTTGGTAAGCAAAAGAGAGACACATTCCCCCCCATCCAAAAAAAAAGCCCACAAAAAAAACAACCAAACCCACCAACAAAAGAAAACCAAAACATAAAAGTGATGCAAAGGCAATAATTATCTGCCATTAGCAGACTGATATACATTCAGTCTCTGAAAAGCAACTACATTGAATCATCCCTGCTGCCTTTTTTGTTTTTTTATTTTTCTTTTTTTTTATTGCTGAGCATGGCATGACATGGCCTAGAATATCCCTTTGGCTGTGTAGGGTGAGATGTCCCTCCTGTGTCCCTTTCCACTTTCTTGTCCACTCCTGGCCTATTCGCTTGTTATAGAGGCAGAGTGAGAAACAGAGAAAACCTTGCCATTAAAATGCCCAGTAACAGTGAAAAAATAGATGAGTTACCAACACTGTTTTAGGCACAAATCCAAAACACTGTACCATACAGGCTGCTATAAAGAAAATTAGCCCCATCCCAGACACCAGATTGTCGTTTAAAGAGTGTAGTTTAAACATAACGAAAGCTACAGAGGTCATTGAGAACACAGGATAAATAATAAAATTAAGTTTTGTTTCATTTTTCAGGCCTTTCTAAAATTGCTTGTAGAAAAACTAGACTCAGGGAAAAATTAAGCCTTTAGGAACAGAATGTGTTGAGACCTATGTACAACGAAGTTCAGCAATGTTTTGAGGGTTTTATAAAACTAACCTGTTCAAAGGCTGTTGTCTGGTTGTCAGCCTAAGTTATGATTTATGTGTTTTTCCCTACAACTATTGATATGGGACTGAAATACTCTGATTCATATCAGAGAATTTAGAAAATATTAATATTTGTGATTTCTTATCGTAAAAGAATTCTGTTTTAAACCTGATGGATTTGCCTATATTAATGATAGTATAGGAATGGCAAATAGACAAAAATAAAACGTCTAAATGTTCTTTAATTACTGCTATTATGTTATTTTGTAGCACCTGAAAAGTTTTTAAGCTGTCAACTCTTTGACATTACAGCTGCAAAGAAGAAGGGAACTGAATTCCTCTGAAGTCTGCTGCCACAGCTGCTTGTCTGTGGAACTTCTGTGCAATAGACCCTGTGCACAGACCTGTGTTTAGCATGGCTCAAAGGAACATCTTTCAGAAACAGCATTTAGTTCTCCTCTTTGTATAAAAGACTTCTAAGAACTCCTTTCCCCTGTAACTCATAGCCATTCTTCAGACTCAGCTTAAACCTTTTAATATATTACAGTAATGATAGTTCTCTGAATGCACACAACTGAATTAGGCATCTTACAGCACACACTTCACTGCATTAATCATAAAAAATAATATATTTCCAGGCAGTGCTGTTTTAGAAGAAGGATATTTTGTCTTGGTTTAATCACTTGTCACTAAAACCTGGACGAAAAATTGACAGTGTTATTCCTCTGGGAAGGGAAGGAGACTAATCAGTCATATTCTCCAAACAAGTGACTACAAATAAAAATTTTTATGAATTAGACAAATTTCAGCAAATATAAAAATAATATGAATTAAGGTAGAAGAATTCTGTGCTATAGGCTTTATCCCACATGCATATAGAATTATTAATTCAGTATATACAAACTGATAATAATTCTGAATAATAATTCCGACTATTATCCTTATTTATGTTGAGAAATAAAAATTTAAACTGTCTTCCCAGCCTCTTTGCTGCAACAACTAATCTGGGCAGAGCAAGCGCAGTGTTAGAACTGGCTTAGTCTCTGCATCTGTAAGGAAACTGGACAAAAGGAAAACTGGAACTGTGACTTTTCCCTCTCTCCTTCCCTCCAAGTCCCATATGGTGTTCAGTGTTGCTGAGACAGCATTTGGCATTGTTCAGAGCTAGTAACAAATTTGTAACCTCTGGGAGTAATGGGAGAATAGGGAGGGAATCATGCCTTTGCGAGAGAATAATATGTTTTCTTGATGCTTCCTGAGGCAATCTAGCTATATGCTTCTTTTTAAATAGGACTACAGAGAAAGAGACAAGCTACCTCTGAAGAAATAAAATAGCAGTTTTGTTCAGGCTTTTGCATTCTATTTTTTTCTTGGAAGAAAACAAATTTGTTAAAGCCTTCCTTATTATTTGAATAGAATTGTGCAATGCACTGATGAGTGTGCTGTAAACTTTTGAATAAATTGGACTGGCATGGATGGTAATTACATTGTCACTAACATTACTATGGTACCAAACCCTTACATGATGACAACCTGCAAGGATAATGTTGATTATTAAGTAGATTAATCAGATTTCGCTTGTGATTTGCACATGACTTGCATGAAATTTGGGTATGCCTCCCAGTTCATAGCTCTGCTCTTTTGATATCACAGGGGATATGTTTGCTTATGGTTGCCCTGAGCATCTTTTGAGATCAGATTATCTCATTGAATTCACCTGGATGGACTCAGCATAGTAAGAAGACTCTAGTTTTCTTCTGTTTTCCCCAGGCAGAACAAGAAGAAATCTGAAGCCAAGATACAGTGTTACCATGTATGGTTCAAAAAGTGCAAGCAATGGCAAAATGTTTGAAAAAGCTTTAATTCAACCGGAACAATTCACTCAACTCTAACAGATATCCTTTAAAGTAGTGATTAACACAAAAGCCTAGAAGAGGTATAATTTTAAGAAGAAAAGTACTATATATTCATGTAGACAAAGGATTTTTCCCCTCCTTTAGTGTGCTTATGACTTCAATTAATTCTAAGAACTCAAACTAAGTACCTTGCATTTGGACTTCTACACTACAACAGTTATTGAACTCTTTTTTTTCTAATGTATGACAGAGCAATGCTTTTAGTATGCAGTTACAGTAAATTGAGACGTGCATTTAGCATTTTAAGCCTATAGCAAGTCTTTCTTTCTACACAGCAGCTCACCAATTGAATATTAATATAATGCTTGGCAATTCAGAAACACATGGTGAATTTCCTTTGTCTGTAAATGTCTGTTTAACAACTATTTAATATTCAGGCAAAGAGCTTGAATTCTATACCTACACTTACCCTTAGAGTACAAATGACTTATTAGCAAGGTGCAGTGGCATTTGATACCTTTACATCCATTTTTAAAGAATGTTGCAAGCTACTGCTATGAGATTTTCCACTATTTATAATCAGACTTATATTTCAAAACGGTAGAACAGCTCATAGCTCATACATTTATATGATGCTCCTATTGAAACCTAAAACATATCACAGAAAAATAAAATATTTTCAGTTCTTGCTTTGCACTGGTATTACTGATGGGTTTTCAGTATTTCTGCATGCAGTTTTTGCATTTACCTTTCTTCAAATCAAAACTCCTATCTCATAAATATGCTAAATTCAGAGATAGATTCTATCAACAATTAAACAGGTCTTGAAAGATGAGCCAGACTCACAAGTCTGTGTTTTTATATTCTTCTCATTTGCCCATTCTTACCTCTTCTTCTCCCTTGCCCAGTCCTTTCCTTTCTTTTTTCCTTTTCCTTAAAAGTCAAAATGAAATTAGGGGATGATATTTTCACTGGTCCAAATTAGAGCAGTCAGAGTGTTATTTGGAACTATGTTTTTTTAAAATTTCTTCTGCTTTATTTAAATAATTACTGTCAATAATTTTCATTAGATTTGCATTTTAACCACAGGCAATGTCTTTACAGCTTTATGGATGTGGTGAATACAGTCCATGATCCATCCCTAATAGAGTATCTTCACATCAGAAGGGATCCTTCTGAAACTGCACATCTTCTTTCTTCTTTTTCCTGTTCTCCTTGGTTTTTATTACATCATTTTTCTTTCTTACCTCATGTGTCTAGCATGTAGCTGAATCACACACTCATCTTTATTAAACGAAATAATAAGTACAAGAAACATCATAGCAGTTCCTTTGCTATTGATTATTTCTGCTGTATAAATCATCCTCTGCTTTACATTTCTGGTCCATAAAGGTGAAAAACAGAAGTAATTAAATATTTTTCATGCTGTGTTTGTATGCCCTGTTGTACAGTTACTTTCCATCACTGGATGCCTACAGGCAGTTTGGTGATGAGGTTTTGGAGGGGAGTACCACATCAAATTTGCTGTGCTAGATCTGCTTCAGAGCGAGCGTGCCACAAACCATCATTAAATGGATAGTCAATCAGGCAATGATAGCTTTAGGTACAGATGGGGAAGAATAAAGACAAATCTAATAGTTCAAGCAATATTTTAACACTGAACATAACTCATTTGTGCCACTTACAGTTAACTTTAAAATACATGTGTGGTGTTGGCAAAATTATTGGAGAAGTATGGTAAGATACTTCATTACATTAATTGTTTTTCATACTTACTGCTATTTTTTTCCTCATGTAAATTGTTTTTAATTGTATGTCTTTTTGGCAATATTTGAGTTTGCTCTTTGGTGCAAAATATTGCAGTGAATTGAAAAAGATTTACCTTTTAAAATGGAAAATTTCTACTGTTTTATGTATCATGTTTTATATTTACAGCAAATATTCAAAATTTGAGGATATTTTTAAAAGGAAAGAGTTCATATGCACCCATTTCCTTTTATGAAGACCTTTGTTTTATATGTTTGAAAGATATTAGAAGCCTGGCTTTCATTTTAAAACTTTCTCATGAATGCTCTTCCTTAAAAGATGTAGTACATCTGTTTTCTGAAATGTGTATTACATTTTGATAAAGTTTTAAATAAGCTTCTTCTGAAGTTTCCATTTAGATGAATGACATTTAGAGTAGAGAATAAGGAAAAGAGAAAAAGAAATAAAATAGAACTGAATGTACGCTTACAACTTTAGTTACATATTATGACAAAAGAAATGCTTTGAATATGATTTTAGAATTCTAAAACACTCCCTCATGACAAAAATTGAACTGAAATCCACTTTCTTTTTAACCTATTTCAGTTCAAAATGAAATTCCAAGGGGTAAATTGCTCTTTCTCTCAGGTTACTGTGCAAAGACAAGCCTATTTTTCTCTCAGAAATAACCATGACATAAGCAACCTTAAAATAATTCAAAAAGTAGCAGACAGGAGCTACCTGGTACCCTGTAAGTGAACTGGATAATTTATCATTTCTAATACTGACGTCCAACTCATGAAAAATAGACAGTCTAAGGAAACTTTCCACATCTGCTTCTTTAAGAAGTTAAAAAGCAGTATAGGGAAACCAGTGCTTGTGTGAGAAAATACTGGAACAGTTTTGTTCTGATGCCCATATTTGGCAAGATTTTTAATACCATTATAGATGCAGAAAACTGCAACATCAAGTATTTGGTTGTGGAAACATAATTTCTAACACAAATATAAGAAATCAATCAATTTATTTTATTGAACAGAAATTTATTCAGTATCCTGAGCAGCTACTACAATGTAGCAAGGAAATACCTTATTGTAAATTGTCAGTTTAATCTAAAGAAAGAGCCCAAGGTTAAAAGTGGAAAAATGAAAAATAGAAATACAGAAATTTTTTTAACCCTGGTAATAGTTAACATCTGGAATGCTAAAGGTAGTGAAGAAGAGTGAATGAGTCTATGTGGAATGGGCAACCAGAGTCCAATGCACTGTGTATCCATTCCTCCCTTTGGTGTATGGGATCAGTGGGCTGAGGACAACAGTATGAGGTCCCACCAGGCAAAGTGCTGGGTCCTGCACTTGGGTCACGACAACCCCATGAAGAGCTACAGGCTGGGGGAAAGTATCTGGAAAGCTGCTCAGCAGGAAAGGACCTGGGGGTGCTGGTTGGCAGCAGCTGAACATGAGCCAGGGTGTGCCCAGGTGGCCAAGGAGGCCAATGGTGTCCTGGCCTGTGTCACACGGTGTGGCCAGCAGGACCAGGGCAGGGATTGTCCCCCCATACTTGGCACTGGTGAGGCCACATCTCGAGTACGGTGTCCACTTTTAGGACTCTCACTTCACAAAAGGCATTGAGGTGCTGGAGCTTGTCCAGAGAAGGGCAATGAAGGTGGTGAACGGTCTAGAGAGTAAGCAGGAAGGACAAGACCTAAGGCTGTTTTGTTTCCAACATTCTGTCAGTTACAACAGTAAAAATGTGATCAGGGGAGAGTATCCCACGGAAGAAACAGTTCTCTTTTGAACGAGCTTCCTGCTCTGCCTTGAGACTTGTGCTCAGTTGTGTCCCCCTACCCCAGCTCACTGGCTGGAGGAGGGCTGACTGTGCATATGAGCAAAAAGCACAAAATAATCTAGTTTACATGAGAGGTGTGCATCAGTTTAACTATAAAAGGAAGCAGATTAGGACACCTCACTCTCTTTTTCCTCTCTTCCTCTTTCACCCCAGCTCTGCACCATGCTCACAGTAGGATGAATGTGGGATCTTTGTTCTCTCTCTCCTTTTTGCTGTCTTTATTTCTCTCCTCCATTGCTTTGACTGTTCAAAACACGGCTGTGTTTTTCTACCCCATACTCTGTATTGAACTTTGTTGTGGGAGTGGGGAGCTTTTAGAAGTGTGTTGTGGCTTGTTAACCAACACCTTTGAGTATTGGTGTGTTCTGGTTTCTTAGCCAGCACCTTTGGTGGTGTGTTGTGTCTTGTCATCCAGCACCTCTGAGAAGTGGTGTTGTGGGAGTTGAGAACTTATAGAAATGTACTGTACAAAATCTAAGGGCTTGTTTGCCTCCACTTTTTACAAAGTGTATTGAGAATTTAAGAGCTTGTTAGCCAACACCTTTGAGGCTGCACAGTGGGCTAGCTGCCAGAGGTAAAGCAACTGCACAATAAAAGCACAAGAGCTCCCTGACACATGGTCTGGTGTCTTTGTTCAGCCTGATGAGAATTTACAATGAACATCATGCCCACAGATCATAACAGTAAGTCCTAGGAGGAGCATCTGAGGGAGTTGAGTTTGTTTAGTCTGGAGAAAAGGAGGCTCAGGGGTCACCTTATTGGTCTCTGTAGTTCCCTGACAGGAGGCTGTAGTAAGGTGGGGTTGGTCTCTTCTCCCTAATAACAAGTGGTAAGACAAGAGGAAATGGCTTCAAGTTGTGCCAGGGGAGGTTTAAATTGGATATTAGGAAGAATTTCTTCATGAATTGTTTTTAAGCATTGGAACAGGCTGCCCAGGGAGGTGGAGGAGTCACCATCCCAGAGGTCTTCAAAAAATGACTGGATGTGGCACTTAGTGCCATGGTCTAGTTGACAAGGTGGTGATCAGTCAAAGGTTGGACTCAATTATCTTGGAGGTCTTTTCCAACTTAAACGATTCTGTGACTCTGTATTATGCAAAATGAGATTTGACAGAGTTAACTTTTAAGCTAATGATCTTAATTCCCTGATTTACAATCATATCTCATGCTTTTAGATTCCTAGACCGTAGTTGGTTCTCAATAAATTGGCAATGCTGTTGGTATGCTGGAAAACAAAAATGAGGACTTGAGGGATACTGCACCCCCTGCATGTGAGCTTCTATAGGATGTTCTCCTGTAGGGAGGTGTCATTAAACCTGCAGTTTCTCTGGGGCAGTGGTAGTTTCAGATCAGATTGCTTTTTATTTCTTTTCCCCTTCTTTCTTTTTTACACATAATGTAGAATTGTATTTCACATATGAACCTTGATACATCTCACCTTGCTTTTTTTTTCCACCTGAAATTGCATTTCTGCAATCTCTGTGAGACCACTGAGAAGCCAAAACTAATCAGAATTTAGCTCCCCTTATTAAAATATCTCAGACAGAATAAAACAGTGGCACCACATAACCTTTGAGATCCTACATGTTGGTGGGTGGTAGGTAGAGTGGTTCCATTTCCTAGCATGCTTTTATAATTTGAGAGTGTGTCTCCACAGAAGTTAAAATACAAGGTCACAGACAAAATACTGGTTCTCAAAAAAATGAGGAAGAGCTACCAACTGTATTACTGAATATTGTATATAATATTAGTGCCTCATCCTTCTTTCTTCAGGTTGTAATTGAGATAAAGTTTACTTTCTGCTCATTAAGCTTAGGCACATTTTCTACATATGCTGTAAAATCCTTTAGCCTCCAATTTGCATCTGAATCTATCAGAAGAATGTAAGCTCCTTGCATCATATGATATCATATATCAACAAAAGTGTTCATGAATAAACAGTATTAGCCTCTCTAATGGAAAATATTTAAGTATTTATTATGTCCACCTCTTTATTGGAAATACTATATGAAAATTCTCAGAATTCACTATAAGCTATGAAGATATTTAAAGAGACATCTAGGTATTATCCCAATACAGTTAGAACTAATCTGTTTGACAGCAATTCTACTCTGTCACACTGTCTTTTCAGAGACCTAGAACATAATGATAAAATGATGTCTGTTTGAGAATTTGGTGTGTCTTTTTAAAGGAAAACACTAACGTGCTCACAGTAGTAAAGAAAATTTGTTTTTATCCCTACCTACTCTTTAGGAGTTCATACCATTTTAACTGCTTCAGCTGAAATGGGAAAAGAGCTGTGCAGAAGGAATCTCACTTCTGCAAGAATGTACTTAGAAGGTAGAGTTTGAACGTTACTCAAACTTTCTTTCACAGTTGCCATGGCACAATGACATATTATTGCCCTACAATGCATATGTACAAATCTAACTGATATTCAGTTATTAAACCTTATATAAATTAGTGAGGTTTAAATGATCCCAAGGTATCACCAGTGTCACTGATGTCACCGATGGGCTCAGCTGTGCTTGACGTGGATCCACCTGAGATGACTGGCACCAGCTGTGCCCCTCATGGGACAGCCACTAATCTCACCTCACAGAGGCCACCCTTGTGGCCCCCCCTGCCAGCACCTGGGCGATAGCACTCAACACACCATGCTTAGAACAGCAGGAATCAGGTGAACACTCTATATGAAATATTACAATATTAGAGAAGGATAAAGCTCCTCTTACAAACATGTAATGTTACTACAGTCTTCATCTGTAAAACCTGTGTTACATTTTCATTATTTCAGTAAAAATCAGATGACCAAAGGGACATGTGCTGAAATATCCCTTTATAGCCTTTAAAGGACTTAGTATCTTCTTCTGGAAACTGCCGGAGTCATGATTTATACTGCAGGTCTTCAGTGCTGCATATGAGAATTGTGTTGGATCCAAGTCATCCGGACAGGACAAAATATCACAAGGAACATAAAAACCGTGAAATACAAAGACATAATAAAGTTTCTTTACACATAGGAGAAAACGTGTGTGAAACATATATAATTTTAACCCATCAAACAGAGAGCAAAGCCTTCCACGCAGCTGGGCATTGCAGGACTCGGGAGGTGCTGTGGCTGCAGCGTGCTGGGCACTACAGAAGCACAGGCTGAAGGTTTTGTCCTGCAGCATCAGTGACAGGAGGAGTTTCTCTGCTCCACTTGCAGCTGAGGGCAGGCCGGCAGCAATGTGGTAACAGGGATGGGGTAGTTAACATGAGGAACTGAGCAATTCCAAGTGCAGAAAGCTTCATTTGGAGCACACATGGATGATTAACTTCATGTTTCTCCCCCCAAGAAGGCTGCAGAAGATATTCCAGTGCAACACATTCCCATAACAAAGAGATGGGAAACACTACATCTACAGCAGCCCTAAGTTTGAAAAAGGCTACTGTCTAGTCTGGCACCTAAGGCAAACCTGAACTTCACAGCTGAAATGTGGCTTAAAGGATCCATGATTTGGATCATATTCTGGACAATAATCAGGAATAATCTGACAAGTATTTTATAAGATACAATGAGTACTTTATTGAGATACAAATGCTAAAGTTAATATGGCAAAGATTCAAGAAGAACATGCTGCTTTCTTTTACTGGAAAGTGATCTGATCTGATAAAGATCTGAAAGAAAAACTGCAATTATCTGCTAAAAGAGAAAACCTATAAGAAATGGCAAGAGTGGGCAATATGCAGTGAAAAATTGACAAGCTGGATGGCCCTTCCTGTCTTTAACATGTCTGCTTTCAGTACTCCTTAGAAGTGTTTTTGCTTTGCTTTGCACCATTGCTGTAAACCTAAAATCTGCTTCTCATGCACTGTGTACTACCTATAAAGCATAGACATGCTACACTCAGTACATAAATATGAATAAGTCCACAGGTTTTTCCAAATAATTAGAATTTTGATCTCTGTCCTGAAGCATACACTGAGCTTGATGCTTACGTGATGCACAAAAGAAATCAGAGACAGTCTGAACAAGGGTAAGGGACTATCTGCATTAAGAAAAGTGTTTGGAAAATTGGAATAGTAACTGGAAATCATCCAACTGGTTTAATGCATGTCATTTTTATAGGTTGCTCAATATGGAGCATCTATAAAACTACAAATTTACAGGAAGTTGTTGTTACATCTAATTGGTTACTGGATCAGTTTATTTCAAGAAATGTTTTTTGTGTGTTTTTACCTTTTAAAATGTCTCTCTGTTAATGAAACAGATATAATTCTGTCAGTCTCGAAATAATTCCCACAGTACACCATTATGATTAGTTTCACTTTCACACCAGTGCTGCCAATTTTTAAAAACAGTCTTTTCATTAATAATACTGCCTAGTATGAGCTGCCAAAAGCTATTTAATGTGTGATATGAAAAATCTGGCATTATGTAGGTGCCTAGTGAGAGCCAGTAGTGTAAGATTTTCATATTTCCTCCAATGGATTTGTCTGAAATGAACTCTGTGTATTCTCACAGTGTGTTCTCTGTTAAAATAAAATTGCTTTGTTTCATTATTTAATTCACACATTTATGAAGTCAGAATGATACAATCAGTATTCTCTTAGTCCTATTTTTATGCAAGATATTCACATAAAAAGAGTCATTTGCTTGATTTCAGTGCCAACACATGAAAATATTTTTTTTTATTCTTGTTGAGCCTTAGGCAGTATACCTTTTCAGCCTAACGAGGTTCATATTGTCATTTTCCTAGCATACATGTGCTGCTCCACACCAGCTTACCTTTTTTTGCAGCTGGAAACCTTTCCTCATGACTCTCTTCAGCAGTATGACTTATTTGGTTACTCCGCTCTCTCTTCTCTAAAATTAGATGGTGAGCTTTTCATTTCATGGACCATGTCTTTTTATCTGTTCCATAAAGCTTACATGACATTTATGGGATCAATGTAAATTAATAATAATAATAAACATTTTATACTCCGCTGATATACATTTAGGTGTTTGAACTGTGAAATACTGCCTTTGGTGGAGGCAGATGTCAAGGTGCAGGTGTGTCAGGGCACGTGGGGTGGGGTGTCCTCAGCACCTGGGCATGGAGGGGCTCCCCCGGGGCAGCAGGGCTGGGTCTGGCCACCAGCACTGTCCCACTGTCCCAAGCAGAGAGAGGTGGGCTGGGGGGCAGCCAGAGCATCCCCAGCCCTACAGCACCAAGTTCCAGAGCTAATTCACATCTCATATTTAAAACCCAAATTGTATTTGGATGCAAGCCTAATTCTAAAGAACAGGCAGAACAAGATATTGAAATAATGGAAGTTTAGATTTAAATTTGAAGTTTTTAATTTGCATGTTCATGTCCTCTGCAGTGAGATAACTACCCTTTTTTATTTGCCTTAATATAAACCAGAATTTTATTCTACCATCATACATACACCTGTGTGTTTGTGCCTTAAGGAATTTTGCCCTTAATTTAAAGCTCGATTTCATCTGCAATACTAAATATTCATCATTTTCTTAGGTAATATATGGACATAAGAAGTCAGGTGTCAGAATCTGGGATAGTTTGTCCTCAGAAGAATTCCAGAGCTTTCTCTCACAGGCAGAAAATAGACAGGAAAGGAGAATGTTTTTATTGAGTATGAGTCTATCAGTATCAATATCAGTAATCTCATGATTTTGTCTGTAATGATATGCCAGTAGTTGATTGAGTTTTCAGGCTTGAAGGATAGTTTAGACTTGTTTTATGAAAACATTCAGACGACTTTCAGCAAAGAGACAAAATGTAACAGTTTCTACCACCTAAAGCAAGCACGTCATACTTGTTGGTATGAGAATATCCATTAAGTCAAACTATTTTAACTTGAGTCTTACTCATTGAATTTTGCCATTTAGTGCTAAAAATACTTGAGAAAGCAGGAAAATATTTATAAGGTCCCACAAATAATTTATTTTCATTTTTATTACAATATTGAATCTCCAAATTCTCTGATGTTAATTGCAAATATGTAATATATATATTTCTCCTTGAAAATGTATGAGAAATATATCCCACTTGTTCAATTTTAAATCACAGAAGATGAAGAGATAACAAAGATGAGGTTTTACTGTGTGCAGAGACATAAGAGATGTTTTAACTTAGGTATATAACGTACACTACCTGACCTTAAGCAGCCCGACCCCAAGACCCTCAAGAATAATAGCTTTTTTGTGATGCCTGCCAAGCTCACGAAGATCAAATGTCACCTGTTACTTCCATTTAGGAAAATCAATCCTGCTCTAAATTTTAAATTTGTCACACTGTTTTAAATATTCGCAATGTAGACACCAACAGATGAGAAAGCCACTAGGCCACATTTATAGTCAAAGGAAGAATCCTTACATAAGATTTTATATGGTCATTTTAGGACAAGATTTATTTTTCAGTGAGTGCCTATTCTTCCACCTTGGCTATAAAATGGTGCTATGATAATTGCTAAGCTGAGAATGTGATGCTTTAGATTTCCACACTGGATTAGAGAAATTCCTTCAAAATGCTATTGCACTGGGTCTCTGAATGTCTTAGCCACATAATAATTCATCCTGGATACCTTTTTCCCCCATTTTTAAGAGTTGAACACTGCCTGTTGTTCACTGTATTGGTAGATCAACAGTTTTATACTCCCTAAATCTGTCATTCAGTTGAACCTGTTATATGGAGAACTGAGTTTTGCAACATAGTTAATGCTGAGGTGACTTAAAGTTTACAACTAAAATATGGTAGTTCATATGGAGACATATTTATGTTGAAGAAACATACCTTTGGTGCCAAATAACAATGAACTATTTTGAGTCTTTAAGGAAAATATATATGACGGTACCTTATGTAAGACTTTCTCTAAGATATATGACTAATCTCTTTATTAATAGCTCCTAGCTAGAACTGAAATTAAAAGCCTTTTGGCTTGAGCCCAAGTGTTTATGTCAGATGAAAAACTTATCTCATTTGAACAGAGGTGAGAGAGCTTAGTGTGAGAGAAAAAAATCCCAAACCATTCTTTGTAATTTTGCAACATTTTTGTAGTCTGCATTGTGACAACAGTAAAAATTTCATCCTAATCCTGCCTAACTGGTGTGGATCCGGTGTGAGACCAGTATATCTGGCAACATCAGTTATTGATGACTGAAGTGGATGGTGTAATGGTTTTACATAACTGCAGTTACTTAATTTGAAGTCACATTTCTCCTTAAAGGATAGGCTGTGATGTATTTTGTCTCAATAAAGACATTAATTAAATGTTGAAGCAAGTGTGAAATTTTAATATTCACCAACTCTTTGAATATTAACCAAATAGTTAAAATTCACCAGCTTACTAGAAGATAAATTGAAAAAATGAAACAATCTATGTGCTATATATTTTTGTCCTTAATTGTGGGTAATTATTCCTAAAATAACCACTTCTAAGAGTTTAAATATTAAAAGTGAACTTCTAGTTCTATATTTTTTTTTCCTTTTTTAAAATCTCTTAAAGTGACACCTTTTTATATCAGAGGACTGGACCTGTGGTATATTCAGAATCATAATTACTGACCATAGTCATGAAAATAAGTTCTAATTTTATTACTTACTGTTAGTGCAGCTTTGCCAATAAAGTATAAAATAAAGTTAATTGGAATCTGCTGCCTTTTATTTATCATGTGCATCACCAACCCTATTTACTGAGAGCAATAACATCTCAGAAGTGTTCTCTAAAACGCAGTCTACACAAAAGGAGTAACACTGTTATGGATATTAATGCAGAACATGAATTGAGACATCATTGATAATAACGAAGTAGAAAAAGAGCCAGCCTGAATCCTTGGGAGACTAAACTTGCATGTTTTGCTTTAAAAAGTAGCACAGTGTTTTTGTGAACCATACTTTTTCTGTAAATCACTGGAAAAATGGAAGCTTTAAGTCTCCAACATTGTTCAAGGAAACCAGTTTGATTAGACCAGAATCACATACTATGTTCTCCCTTCAGCCAGGGATCGTGTTTTATTTGGCAACCTCCAATTATCATTAGGTGTGAAAATTAGTTACTATTACCCCGAAGTGGTGTGTATTTGCCTCCCCCCTGCACCCAGAGCTGAGCCAGCAGATGGCACTCACATTGGAAGAGAAATTCTCAGAGAGTCATGGAGTTACTTCTAAAGAATTCCACGCAGGCAGGAACAGCATTTGTGATGCAAACAAACTGCCCAGTCTCCAGCTTCCCAAAGGTAGGTTTCCAGGTGTGTGGTGCAACCTGTCAGGCAGCTAAACACCACACAGCCACAACCTCCCTCCCTCCTGTAGTAGGGTGGGGGAGAGAATTGGGAAAAAATGCCAGAATTCTGGGTCAAGATAAAGACATTTTAACTGGACAGAAAAGGAAGGGGGATGTAAATAATAATAATAATAATAATAATAATAACAATAACAATAGAATATACAAATGAAGTGCTTCCCAAATGTGTGTGCTCACCACTCACTGATGCACAGCCGCTTTCTGAGCAGCAGTTCCTGCCCAGCTTTTCCCAGAGCTTATAAAATGAGCATGATGACATATGGTATAGAATATCCCTTTGGCCAGTTGTGGTCAGCTGTCCTGGCTGTGTCCCCTCCAAGATGCTTGTCTTCTCCCAGCCTCCTCACCAGTTGGAAAGACCTTGAGATTGTAAGAACTGCTTAACAAAAACTGAAACATTAGTGTGTTATCAACATTATTCTCACCCTAAATCCAAAGCTCAGCACTGTATCAGCTACCAGGAAGAAACTTAACTTTCTCCCAGATGAAACCAGGACATTAGGCTAAATTACCTACTCAGCAATAGCCCTTACAGAGAGACAGAATTCTATAAACACATTCATCCCATAAAACTTCCACTAATTACAGAATGATCTGCTCTTTAGAGATGCCTGTCTATTCCTGATAACTATCAAGCTGACCTAGATTATCATCATATTTGACTAAAATGATATGAAATTCCTCCAAATAAATAAATCTAATTCCTACATAGACAATAAGGTATTTCTGAGTAATTTAATATTAAGTGCTTCTGTACATCTCTATTTCTTTGTAAGAGTATGATTGTTCCATTGCAGGGATTATTCCATTAAAACAGTTGTTGAATAACAACGGGAATAGGATCAATAGCAATAAATGAGGACTCCAAATTACTTATTTCCAGGGGTTTGCCTTTTAAAATATTTTACTTGCATCTTGATTATGTTAGGCTGTGTGCTAAAAGCTCACCTGTAAATTCACAGAGGAGCAGGAAAATCAAAATAACATGTGACAGACTATTACCAGGCCCAAAACAAGAACCACAAGCCCATAAAATGATAAGGCTTACAATCTTAAATTCATAGTACCACTAAATCTAATTGGTAGACAGGACCACAAGAAAAACAGGGTGTCCTTGACTCAGAGAAAGGGACACCCTGTTTGAGTGCCTCCCAGGACAGTCCCAGGACAGCCTCAGCCCCAGTGACCAGGTATGAAAGCCATCGTGGTGAGTCAATACCAGACGTGTTATTAGATTGCAGGGGAAGAGCACTTTTGAAGAGTGTTACTATGGGAATGTTTAGGGGGGGACAAAGGCAGGGGAAGGGATATATTCAGGTGATTTGGGGAAGAACAAGTATGGGAAAAGAGAGGATAACAGGGTAAAAAGAGCTAGACATATATAAAGAATGTAGTGGTCAATACACTTGTCTGACCATGAGCCATACCTGGTCTGCAAAGTCCATCCCATCTTCTAATTGACTTATTTTCAAACTCCTTCCTGGCTGATGGACTTTCTATTCTGTGTGTGTGTGTGTACGGGGGCATGAGTGTGACAACTGCAGTCATGCTATGGGCCAGAGGGTCTCCGTGCTTGCAGTGCCAGCAGGTGGAGAGATTGAACTGAGTGACTGCAAGCAGCAATTGTAGTGGTGCAACGTGTCAGAGGGGCCCATGTGGCTGGGGTGCCAGGAACTGGAGCAAGGCAGTGCCAGCAGCTGGGCTGGGAAGAGTCCAGATTGCACATATCTCTGTGTATGCTCACTGGTGGACCCCACCTGCTCAGCAAGAGAGGGAAGAAGTCTGAAGTCAGTGATGCTGTGGGTGTTGGTGCAAAGGCTCTGTGTCTGTTCACTCTCTGTGTGGCCAGCCCTGTCTGTAGGTATTTATGTGGTGTGTGCATCTGCTCTGTGTGCAAAGGCCTTCTGGAAATACACCTTCAGCCTCGCCACTTACCAAACCAGGAGTGGTGCAGATGAGGAACCAACACCTCTCTTGGGCTGTTGTATCTAAGGGTATTGTTTTTTACTAAGAACTTTCTTTTGAAATGTTACTAAATGGTAAGAATTAATGTCCAGTTAATGTGATACTGTATAATTAATTTAGTTTTAGACAGCAGGAGATGGCTATGAACTTAGGAAAGCCAATGAACCAGTAAGTTCATGGATCTGCACAGAACAGGGTATAGTTTAGTAAACATTTCATGACATAAACTGGTAAATGCTTTGATTGAGGAACATCTTCAGAAGCAACATAAAAACACAGGTAGCATTAATACTCATTCAGAAAACTGTGATTTAACTCCCTATTTGGAAGAGAAAAAATAGAATAAAGCATTAATATGTTTTTAGAAAACTAGTTTGATTCAAATAACTTAGGATGAACCTCATTGCTTAATTTTTAGTTCATGGCATGATGTCTATAAAAGTCCTCATTAACTTCTTCCTGATCAGGTGACCTGTAGTAAAAACTCATAACAGTTTCACCCCTGTTAGCCTGTCCCTTAATTCATTCAGTCAGACTTATTAAATAAAAAAATCTCCCAGTCAATTTTCTTCAATCTGTATCAAATTTAGTTTTAATGAAATATAAATTATACAGGAACTCATATTCACAATATCTCCTCAAGTTTAACTTATCTATAGTTTTACGTATGTTCTACCATTTACAAAAATATACCTGTCAATCACTGCCCAGGGTCTAGTAACTTGAACTTCTTAGCTAACAAACAAGCTCTCTCTTATTTCAAAGGATGTTTGACATTTATTTTCACTCTCATGATTATAAATTGACATAAAGATCATTAGTGATTCTGTGGCCCATTTGGGGATCAAGCCATTGAATCACAGAATCAATTAAGTTGGAAGAAAACCCTGAGATCATGGAGTCCAACTTGTGACCGAACACTGCCATGTCAACTAAATGCACTGAGTGCATTTATGCCACAACTCATGGCACTAAATTTCCTTAAACACCTCTACGGATGGTAATTCCACGAATTACTCTTTGAGTAAAGAGTATCTCCAGTGTCACACTTTCTTGTAGCTGTTTAGTTATATTACAGAAGATGGATCACCTTCTCAAGTAGTCTGGGGTGATCTGCACCACTAGTTAGGTCAAGCTTCTGTTGGGTAGTGGATGTGACTTTCATTTCATTAGGGTGCTGTTGGGACCTGAAACCAGGTCTTGGGTAAGTGTTCAGATACTGAATATAAGGGCACAGCAAAGGAAATAGTGCCAGTTTTGCCATCTGTCTGTTGTAAAATAAGGTCTTCTGCACCTGGTTCCAAAAAGGCATAAAACAAAAAGAGAGAAGATCTATTTCTGTAGAATAAACTCTGAAGAGCAGCAAAATTTAACATCTGCCTTGGTCCTCAGCAATTTTTCTGGCTACTTCAGGCATCTTCCATTCAATATGGCCTTTCTGGCAATTCAATTTTCCTAATGCATTTATGTGCTTCTGGGCTTTAAATGTGGAGTTAGCATGTATAATACACATAGTGGATTCCATTTAGAAGGCAAATGTCTAAAACTGTGGTGCAGCAAAATACAAATAGTATTATTATCTCTTCCAGAATCCACATCACCTTGTCACAGTTGGCTTTAAATTTTAACCCTATACTGGAAATGACAGAAAAGCTAAAATACGAGACATCAATTTCTCACTTGTTTACTGTGCTTGCAATTGGAAATTTTGGTGTGGACGGCTGATGCTGGCTGCATGCCAGGTATCCACCAAAGCCACTCTATCACTCCTCTCCTCAACTGGATGGGGGGCAGAAAATATAATGAAAGGCTTGGAAGTCAAGATAAGGGCAAGGAGAGATCACTCAGCAATTACTGTCACAGGCAAAACAGACTCTGCTTGGGGAAATTGATTTAATTTTCTGCCAAACGCCTTCCTCTGACCTCTCTCTTCTTCTTGGGCTTTATTTTCAAATTCTCTACATCCTTCTGGCCCAGCTACACATGAGGACAGGGACTGGGGTTGCAGTGAGTTCATCACAGGTTTTCTCTGCCACTCCTTCCTCCTCAGCAGGAGGACTCCTCACGCTACTCCCCTGCTCCAGCATGGAGTGACAGTCTTCTACAAACTTCTCCAGCATGAGTCCTTGCCCCAGGCTGCAGTTCTTCACAAACTGCTTCAGCATGCATCCCTTCTATGGGGTGCAGTCCTTCAGGAACAGGCTGCTCCAACACGGTTCCCCCATGGGGTCACAAGTCCTGCCAGGAACCTTCTGCAGTGGAAGCTCATCTCTCCACGAGCCTACAGATCTTTCCAGGAGCCTCAGAGGGTCACAGCCTCCTTTGGATACATCCATCTGCTCGAGTGTGTCCTCCTCTATGGGAATCTGCTCCTTTAACCTCCAAGGCCAGAGTCTTCATGAAGGGCTACAGGGGAATGTCTGCTCTGACACCTGGAGCACCTCCTCCCCTTCGTTCTTCACAGGTATTGGTGTCTGCAGAATTGTTTCCCTCACATATTCTCACTCCTCTGTGGGGCTGCAAGTGCTTTGTGCAAGCTTGTTTTTGTTGTGGTGTTTGTTTGTTTGTTCCCCTTTCCCCCCTCCTTAAATACATCCCAGAGGTTCTGCTGCCAGTGTGGCTGATGGACTTAGCCTTGGCCAGTGGCTGGTGTTCCTTGGAGCTGGCTGGTACTGGCTCTGTAGGATGCAGGACAAGCTTCTAGGAGCTGCTCACAAAAGTAATCCCTTTAGTCCCCCTGCCACCTAAACCTTGCCATGCACACCCAATACATATGGCAATTTTTTCTAAGTTAGTCAGCTGTCATAATTATTTGATCAGCTTTTGATATCATCTGCCAATGAGATAGTGAAATGGTTCAGGTTCTTCTTCTTCTCTTTTATTTTTCCACCAAGATGGATGAACTGATAATTTAATCAAAAAGTAAAGAATAGATTTGAACTGGGTTTGATTTAGTTTTACTGAGGGCATATTTAACAAGGTTGGAAAGACCATATGACACTGCAGATTTTGGCTTTGAATGAGAATATTTCTACTAGAAATATCAACTTAATCAAGAAAGAAGTAAAAATTTATCAAAAGAACAGAAAATGGAAATGCAAGATAAAGTGATAACAACACTTTAATCTACTGTAAAACGAATTTCTGAATTTCTATACAATAGACTGTGTTAATCTAAAAGATCTGTAAAAAAAAACAAAACCTTTTGCATATAGTAATTTAGTTTTCAGCTTCACCATTTTATAGAATTAATGGTTCTAGACTAATCTGATAGCTGTATCCATTTAGCAAATGATGAGCAATCACCTAGATTCAGGAAATTTTACTTTTGCAGCACACAGGTATATATAAGAAAGGATCACAGCTATCCATAATAGAACACATAAATCTAATTCATGTGAAAAGGGCCAGAAAAGAGTTCAGAAAAGATTTATATTTTCTCCCAGTAGAGTAGATACTATGGCAGAATCAACAGTCATTTATATACAATTGTAGAGGATTTGCAAGCAAGACATTCAGTGCAGAATGTGAGAAAGCAAGAGATGAAGGTATATGACTTAGTCACTTGCAGTGAATGGGAATATACACAAAATAATCTGTTTTCAGATGATTTCTTTGTTTTTTCTTCATGTATCACTTTTGTTTATTTTTTGACTGCAGGAATTAAGTATTACAGAAGTTGGTTCAGGTGAATTAGACTTGTATTATTTAATAATTTTTAATAGGTTGTAGGAAGAGAGATAGGTATGCATAAGTTTACAAACCTCTTCCAAGAATATAAAGCATGATGGAAAAATGATAAAACGAAAAAAAAATTAATTTTACACTCTAAATCAGTCTGGTTTTCACTAATCAAGCTCCTCTGCACTAATAGTTACTTCCCCAATATTACAAGTAAATGCATGTTTTCATACATAAATATTTATCAATATGCCAGCTAAGAGATTAGAGGTAATTTGGATGGGAACGTTTAGAAGACTGAACAATCAGACCAGTTTGTAACTAAACTTAATTGATTTAATTCCTAAGCAACTCACCTTGTTATTTCATAGTTCTTGCTTCCATTGAACATCATCACTACTGGTAGAAAAATATTTTAGGAATCATTCCTAAAGCACCACTCTTTAGGAATCATATGCTATTTTAAATGTAACAATGAAACATCCCACATCTGATGACATTCATTGACCATTTTTGACTGCAGTTCTTGGTAGCTCTTAGTCTCTAAGTCAATGTGGTCATGTCTGTCAGGTCTCTGATAAGAATTAGAACTGAAGCAGCATTGTATTCTCGGTTTTTCTTCCTAATGGTTGGTGGGTCTATGCCATTTCCCCCTTTCCTAATTATTGTTTTGATACTCCTTTTTGTTTGTTTTGTTGGGGGATTTTTGGCTGGTCAGTCATTCCTTTTATACATTAGACAGGACACTTATAATATAAATCTATGATAAATGCATTTTAAAATAAAAAGAGCATCCTGTAATGAAAATTTGCTAAATTTCATTTTAGTAGGCTTGAAATGGATAGTAAAAATGTGCAGATACGTATATACATATGTGTATCTATGTGTTTTTCATTATTAAATTCTCTTGATCACATTCCAACTGCCATGACTTGACCCTTACCAGTAGAGTAATGTTCTTCTGGAGAATGTATCTTTTATTCCAATATAATTCAGAAATACTTCTTTTATCTACATTAACAGGAAATGGAATCGTTTTCCAGATACAGCCTTTGACTGCAGTTTTTCTTTCTACTTTGAAGCTGAAAGACTGAATACCTCTAAGTTGATAAAAGCAACTAGGACCAAAAACTAGAAATGGACATCTAAGAACTTCTTTATATTTTTGATCAATACAGTTGTTACTAGAGATAATGCTTCTCCCAAATGTTTCAAAAGAACAGTGAAAAAAGTTTACTCTGTGGTTTTTATTTTAGAGAAACCTCTACTCTTTACGTAGGCTTGAGACAATTCAAATAATTGTCCAAAAATGTATTCTGCAACTTTATGACTTTTTTTTTTTTTTATTGAAAAAATAAACAATGGTAATACACAAATGTGTGAATAAACTGAAAATTTTTCACAAGCAAATGAAAAGCATTAATATTATATTGCCAGTATGTGAAATTCCACTCTTCTCAGTCTAAGGGTGAACAGAGAATTTCCAGACCAAATTTATAGAATTGGTAGATGTTTACAAGCACTGCATCTCAAGCTCAGAGCATCAATCCTTCTCATATATTACTAGGAAGAGTTTTAAAAATAAGCTTTTTGGATAAGAATTCATGGCAGGAAGTCTAATTTGAAATACTTTTCTATCTTACTTCTATTTTCCACTTATAAAAGATGTCCATGAGATATTTTGATTTGCAAATGTAAGTGTTCCACAGATAAATTGTTGACCTCTGTTCACTGTGCTCTTATGTCACACATTTTTACCCATCACACTCCACAATCTGCCCTTTATCTGAACCAGGTCATGTATTACAATGAGCTGAGCGTCCAGTGCCTACCTATGGAGATGTACAGGGACAAAAGATGTATTGATTTCAGTAACCTTTCTTTAAACAAAAAGACAATTTTTGTGTTTGCAATGAATTACTTTAATCTATCTATTTGCATATATTTCTCAGAATTTACTGTCAGAGTAGATAAAACTTTAGGAAATAACTATGTCACTTGCTGTAACACTTCAACACTCCATTAATCAAAAGATTCACAAATTTGGAATACTAGGTACACCATGTAAAAACATTCCATCCTTTATACTAGAGAGATAGGAGATGTTTCTTTTATCTGATATCTGTCAACATTGAACTTACTGTAAAACTAATCAATTTAAAACATATTATTTGTAGGTCTAGAACTGTAACTCACCTAGCAAATGCAAAAGTTTGACAAAGACTTTCATGAATATCTAGACTTATTTGACTTTTGTACATTTTTGAGATATCTGAAGAGATTTTTTTGGGGGGGAGTAAAGCTGAGAGGGAAAGGAATCTTTAAAAGATATATGCCAACTCAGAGAATCAAACTATTCAAAGGTTCAGATTTGTCCTTTCTGAAATTTTCAGTTGATATTATTGAAAGATAATTTCAGTGGATGTTATTAAAATTATTTTTGGAAGCTTCATTTTTCTCTTCAATGAACTTTTGAAACACTTGTCTATAACCTTCCTGTTCATTTGACTGACTTTTTTTGAACTTTTCTACATTTTGTTTTCCCCCCAGACAGCCATCCTTTTCCTCTCACTCATTTTTTCCTGTTGACAGTTAAACTTGAGTCATATCCCTGCTTCCTGACAGTGGTTTCTTTGTGAAAGCCTATAAATTTTGGGTTAAACAAAAGGGATTTGTGCTCCCAAATTAATTAGGCACCAGTTTGCTAGGTATCAAAGAATTTGACCGTAAGACTAAAATCTGCTCTGTTGATAATTTCTGTAACTTTATTTGGTGGAAAGTAGATCTTCTCTAAAAGGGTGTTACCTGCGTTTAGATTTTAGAAATATGCAAACTCATCTACGTGTGTATATGTGTAAATAAATACGTATACTAGGAAGTGGATAACATAGAAGAAGCTATTTGGCTTCCAGCTATCATGAACTTTACAAGCTATGTAAAGCTTTACTATATTCATATTTCAAGGCATTTCTTTTCTCTGTAACATGTACTGATAAGTCTAGCCAAACATTTTAACACAGAACATGATTCTTACTGTCACGTTACTTAATGTCTACATTAATGAATCAAGACTAATGTTTCCCAAGATTCTTTGTGAGCATTCAGCCTTTCTGCAACGTCTTGATACCCTGTGTCTGGCTGACACTGTTAAATATGGAGATTCCAAGATCACAGAAGATTTCACAGAATATGGTCATGTCAGAGACAGCTGCCTCTATGTGGCATAAAAGATACTTCTAGTATACTTATATACTTATAAAAGATACTTACATCTTTCAGTGATGTCCTTAAAATGGAAGAAAATCAGGTTTTCTCTCATTTCATTGTTATTTAGCAAATGTGTCTGTTTATATCATATATTTACATCAGTGCACGTGGTAACCTGTAAATGTCATGGGCATTTTTTATTATTATTGAAGTTTTCTGTTGGTTAGCTAGAACAACATGTGGTTCAAACATTTCTATAGAAAAGAATTTAGTTTAATTTCTGTTAGGCACCAAAAATACAGATCCAACTATGTTCAACCTAATTACCTGTTCTGCATTTGGACCTGCCAGATAGGAGAAAGATTGAGATGGGGGTAAAGATGAAAGTAGCTGCCCCTGTGCTATTTTGAAAAACAGATTTGCGAACTTTTATTCTTGTACTGGCAATCTGACGTGCTTTTTTTATTATTATTTTCAGGTAACAAACTACTGATTTCTGGAAGTGATGAGTAAATGGCTGTTCCAGGCATGCTGATCAGCTCTTGAGCAGTGGGTCCAAGCAGCAATTTATTTTCATGTCAACCTTGAATCTAATGCATCCTATATGAGTTAGACTTGAACAAGAACAACCACTTTCAGGGAAAAGCCTGACATCGGATCTCTCACTCAGGCAACTGACTTCAAGACCTGCCAAGGTAGACACCAAGATGCAGACAGAATCAGAATTTAAGATCTACCCCAGTCTGCAGAGCTTCCTTATATAGATGCTAGGGTATGAATATATTTATACAGTCATAAAAATCCAGGAAGGTTTAGAAAAAGAGTTTATAGGTCGACTAAATTACTGGAAATGTAGTGTAGATAGTGCTGTAAATTATATATACATTGTTTTACTATGGAAGTAAACAATACTTTAATCTCAAGGGAAGGACTACTTGAAAATAGATAAAGGTGAGTAGGATTTTGGCAAAAGAGTGGTTGGCCTCTTTGAGCTGAATACACGCAAAGTTATCAGGAAATTGCCTTAAGTGGTGTCATTCTGTGAAGGATAAAAGGAACAGAAAGTGAGCCTCCTGTAAGTTGAGGGTTTACAGACATACTTTTGAGATTTTTATGAAAGTCAGTTATCAATCCTTGTTATGAAAATGATCTTTACTATTTGAATAGTTCTACCACTGACACACCATAAATAAATGTAGTACCAAAAATATTTATGACAATTTTAAATTTTAAAGCCAAAGCAAAATCTTTGGTAATAGGCATAGTGGATACTATCTGGAAATATAACTAGAATATTTTTCTGGAATCAGCACTGAATAAGCATTACACAAAAAAAAAAATATTCATAAATGTCTTTTTCACTCTTTGATTCTGAAATACTTGCTTCTGCATTAAAAAAAAAAAAAAAAGCTTATGTTATATAGCACCCTTTGAAGATGAAGACTTCTATTGCAGCCATGTAGTTGGGAGTGAACATTATTATGCAGTGAAAGTTGCAAAATGTTTTCATTGTAATGATCTATTTCTCTTGTTCTTTGTTTACCTCTGCTGAAATTTAGAACTCTAAGCTGGTTTTAGTGCCAATTTCCCTATAAATTTGGGTTCTTTATCTCCTGATTTATCCCACATCAGTTCTCTTTTTGCCTTCCAAGTCCTGGGGAAATAGAGGGAAATTATATAGAACTAGAAACTCCACGAACTCTTGAAGCACTAGGATATTAATGGCATTTAGCTATTTACTTCACTGGCAAATCTGTGATCTCAAATAAATGCATTTAATAAATGTGTTATAAAATCCTTTTTTCAGAGTGTGGTTCTTTGCACATGAAGGAAAGCTTCCATTAGAAATTAACATCTAATTTGAAATGTGCCCTTTGAACACAAGAAAGAAAAAGAGCAGATGACAGTGACTATAGTACTAGTATTTAGTTACACTGATTAGCTAAGTACAAAATGTAATTGTTTTAAATAATTTATAAATAATTAAAATCATAAGCACAACTCACCTGGTTTTCTTATGAGATTTTGATAACTTTTATATGAGTATTGCAGTGGAAGGGGCACAGGTAAAGATGTGAGAATTCTAGGCATAGGCAAACATAGCTCTGGCAAGTCATTCCATGTCTCATGGTTGTGAGTGGTTAATGAAGTGGTTAATGGCTTAAACATTGCTAAAATCATGGACTTTTGAGCACTATAGCAAACTGAAAAGAAGCAGCTGCTCACCTGCAACCACTGAAGTCCACCCCTCCCCAGACAATCCAAAAACCGGGAATTTGGACTGTGACAGGAACTTGAGGTAAAGCAGGTACTATTATCCAATCATCCCAGGTCTGGGGAGAATAATGTATCCACAGGTGATATTGGAAGAGAGATTGGAATGCTGAGGGCCTAAACATTCAGGGCAAAGCTGCTGATGTGCAAAGTACTCACCAGGTGCAGAGGCTGAGCACAGCCCCACCTCAGGCTACAGCTGGGTGTTGGCTGAGATAGGAAAAAGGCAAACCCTTTGAGGCAGGTACTGTCTCTTTGTCCTTACCCAAGTGAATCCAGCTGTGATAACTCCCCAGCTTGTGAAGTACTGGGATCTTCACAGGTAGCTTGAAGGTATTAATCTCTGCTGATGGGCCATAATGGGCCATAAAGGGCTCAACTGTGCTGACCCCATAGGCAGCTGTAACAACTTAGACCATCAAAGACTCCTAGAGGTATCCTGTGACTCACAGCATTAGGTCATCCAGTGTAAAACTCCCTGCCTCAGGGGGAATACCGGGCATTTCCACCTCAACCTGAGTGTATATAATCCATTAAATTGTTGCATTTTGGGTGTTTCTTCTACTACTGATGGATCAAGGTTGTAATTTTGGCCAATGAAAACTGGAATTGCAACAACTGAGTCTTGCCACTGGATCCAGTGGGTGGTGATTATTTATCTTTCAATGTTTATCCTTTCTCTTTTTTTTCCTTATGTGTTTTCCTAAGTTTTATTCTTATACTACTCTATTGCTATATTACTGTAGAAAATAAACCCCGAAATGTGTACACATCTGTTTTCCTTTGCAGCCAATTCTAAAATAAACCCTATATATGTATTTACAAACACTGATCATTCAGTGTTGTTTCACTTTAATCCACCTCAAGGGATCCATTAACAAGACCTTAAGTTATCCTCACCTTCTGGGACTGGTGGTTACAAGGGTCTGCTTGGGGGGGGAAAAAAAAAGGCAACCATCAGAAATGGTTTATAACAAATAACATTGACTGAAATACAATTTCTGGCTAAAGCTTGCACTTAAAAATTATTGACTTTCCTGCTGTAAGTTAACAAAGGGTTAACACACAATGTCTCCTGCCTACCTATATCCTTCCAGGTGGGTTTGCCATCCCCAAATCATTTCATCTTTAATAATCTTTCTGAGTAGCAGCACATTCTGTTAAAGCCCCATAGGTTGGCAAGAAGACCTTCCATTACTTCAGAGGCTGGCTTCAGGACTATGCTAGGACTCTCCTCCACCTAACCACATTCTCCAGAGCTTTCTCAGTCCTTGGCAGCTTTCCAAGGCAAGGACATGCCTTCCCCCACTTTTCATGTACCTCTTCAAGGAGTATGAACACGTATAAATACAGCCATATCATGGTGTTAAACCAAAGATCCAAAACCTTTCTGCAACAGTTCAGATTGGATTTAATTTTTAATCTCCTTGCAGTGTCACTGCTGCAGGTCTTAATCCTGAGTGTGAAGGTTTATGAAGAGAAAATCTGGCTACTTAGGCATATTCACGACAGATTTATAGACTTTACTACTATCATACAAACTTTCCATTATTTCCCTCAATGTTCATTGGTATGCTTTTCCATTTTGGTTGCTTTGACCAAATAGTGAATTAAATGCATCACGAAAAAACCATATGAAATTTGCATTGTGAAAGTTCTGGTTATAAAAATAGTACTGATGATACTAACATAAGAAAGATCATAACTACCATGTAAGTATTAAAAGGTTGTTCTGAATCAGAAAAAAAAAATAGTATTGTGATAATTTCTCATTTACTTAGCTTCTTATATATAGAATGATTATGGTTTTTTCTCCTTACTTTTAAAAGTGATGTTAAATATTGACAATGGACTATATCCAAAGGCAGGAAAGTAAAAAGCAGCATCTGATAAATGCAACCTTCAGGTGAGATCCACAGAGACTAATTCAACATTCTCATCTGAGTAATGCTCCAAGAAAGTCAGGGTTAGACCTCTGTGCTCCCCACACAATCATTTAGAAGCATCTGTCGCTTCCGAAGTGCAATCCAAAAAGATGAATATACTGTGAAAGGGCTGACCTAGCATTAATCAATAAGAAAGGCCAAGTGCAGGGCTATCTATATCAATACTGTTGAATCCAATTTTGGAACTTTAAAGGCTGGCTTCTTTGAAATTTTATGCTGCTCTCAGGATGAATATGCTCATCCCCTTAGAACATACTGCTGAAGTAATTCTCTTCAAGTGCATATATTGAGCAGGATTTTATGTATGATTTCCAGGAGGTATCACTTCTGTAGTACTCAAATGTCATTTAATGAAGACTAGTTATAGGCCTGTCTCCTTTTAAAAGGAACCAAACCATTTTTCTAGAGTGTTTCTTAAATAATAGGTTATCAAGTAACCATTGAGAGTTCATTTATCATGGAAACAGAAGAGAAATATCTAGGCAGAGGCTGAAATCGGTTTAAAAAAAAAAAAAAATCAAAACAGACCTAAGTTCTGTTCTCAAGTTTCCCTCCTGGTTTCTGGTTTTTTATTTGGTATGGTGCTTTTTTGAAAAAAATGAGACTGTCTGAAGAAGGAGAAATGCTGGTATAAATCACTTTGGGTTGAAAAGGTCAAGAGACCAGACTTCCCTATTTTCTGGGTGATGACTATAATTCCCAGATTAATGCCAAAGCCAGCTCTTTGTCAGGCTTGTTCTTGCCCCCCACAATGTTGATGAACACAGCTGAAGGTCTGCTTCATGGTAGGCTCAGTACTGTTAGTTTAAATTAGGGAGAAATCAGAGTTTCTGCATACAGACAGGGACACTGAATAAGGTGAAAACAATACAATTTAAACCACTGTAACATGGATTATTGCCTTGGAATCAGAGTCCAAAAACGTGACTATCTTCCAAGTTAGGCAAATAGTAATGTCTCAGAGATGTCTCCCTTCAATTCCAGAGATCTAAAATGTGAGATAAGTTGTATGAATGGTGACACCAGAGAGTTGTGCTGCCATTTACAGTGGCCTAGACAGCTTGAAACGGACCAACAGGAATTTAATGAAATTCAACAAACGGAAAAGAAAAACCTTGCACCTGGAAAGAAATACCCCTATGCACCAATAAAGCAGATTTGTAGAGATGAGACTTGGGTCCTGGTGGACAGCAAGGTGACCTTGAGCCAGAAATGCCCCATGAGGAAAAGAAGGCTGACAGCCTCCTGGGTTGTTGCCAGCAATTGAGGATAGTCATTCTTCTTCTCTGCTCAGCCCTGATGAAAGACATCTGGAGTGCCATGCCATTTCTGGACTTTCCAGCACAAGAAAGATATGGAGTTTTATGGAGATCACCCAGTGGAAGGCCACAGAAATGACTAAGGCACTGGAGTGAGCAGGCTGAGAGGTGGGACTCTGAATGGTTATCATCTGTGTGTATAATCACCTGATTGGAGAATTGAAGATGTGAAAGGCAGGCTCCTCTCAGTAATAGACAGTGATAGGAGAGACAATGGCCACAAATTAAAAAATAGGCAGATTCAATTTTTTTTCTGTTTGGTTTTGTTGGGTTTTTTTGTTGTTGTTGTTTTGGCTTGGGTTTTTGTTTGTTCGTGGGTTTTTTTGGTTTTTTTTCACTGTGAGATTGGTAAAATACTGGCACAAGTTGACCATATGTTTGTGGAGACTCCATTATGGATATATTCAAAACCTGTACAAACATGGTCTGAGGCAACCTATTAGAGCTGACTGTTCCTGTGGAGGTGCATGTGGTGCATTATGTACTGGAGCCCACAGCACCCTAAGTGTCAGAAGACTGGTGGATGGGCCACCAAGGCACTGGGATTTGAAAGTCATCTTGTAGTTACGGCGAGTTCCCATGATTCTGTTTTCCCCAGTTTTGCATCTCACAAGTTCATTGGTTTTTATGTTCCACACCCCATTTCATACTAATGTTCGTGTTTATGCATATTTCCTCGTTAAATATTCATCAATGCTAGAAAGTTCTCTTCTCCTCGACGCCCCATTGGTTAATTGTTGTAGTCCCCTCCTCTGAGTTATCTTCATTGGTTGTCTCCTGGTTCCTGGTTGAAGGCCATTGGTTGTTACCCTTTTCTCCGCCCATTTACTCCCCATATAAAGCCCTGTGAACAACCCTGTCTTTTGTCCCTGGACCTTCCAGTGCTATTAAACCTATGTTGGAAACTACACAAGAGATCCCTCTCTCATCCTTCACCTATGCTTTCAACTATCACCACTTGGGGTTTGTCCCTTTCAGAGGAAACGGCGAACCGCCCATTGCAGGTACGCTGAGGCGTCTGCAAGCAGACGCTGTGGTCCTCGAGTGACCCCATCCAGCGTCATGTTCCTGAGAAGGCTGGTTGGTTAGGTGGCCTCACGTTCAACAAAAATTATACTGTAATTTCAAAGTTATTTTGTAATTCTATTGCCTTTTCCATTAACTGAATATTTCACAACTATCAGTAATTTAGTACATCCACACTTATTTCTGCAGATGTAAAAACTGAGGCATTTTAAACAGCTTTCTGAGGAGTGTCTACCCACATATACCACAGCACAGGTTAAATTCACATGCTGATTCACAGTACAGTTACATTAGTTGCAGAATGTCCATTCAGTAAGCACAGCTTTACAAAATCTAGATGCATTGTCTTAATAAAAATCAGAATAAAAAGCTTCACATCTGCTTTCTGAATATTACAATTACTTTTATTTGTCTGGACAAATATTTTTTGATATTTCTTCCGAAATCTCAAAGTAACAATTCCTTTTGGTTTAAACAGACAATAATTAAATAGGAAGGAGTTAATATTATGGGAATGTTTTATAAAGTTTACATAGGGAAAATGATTTAATGGAATTCTTAAAAAATGAACTTTATTACTGCTTTGAGATCCCAAGAATCGGTGCTAAAAATCCAGTATGTAGTTCTTTAACAAATTCAATGAAAAAAATTATAATCTATACACAACTGGTTTTATACTCTCTGATTCATTTCTTATAAGGCTTACTCCTAATTAAAATATTGAATAATTTTGTATGGTGGTGTAAGAGACTGAAGTGTTATGGTTAATGGCCTAAAAATAGTTATGAAAGATTATATGCCCATTATGGCAGAACTGTATAAAGAAACTGTGACCACCAAAGCTCATCCCCCCTGGAATATGCCATCTCACTGGAACTTTGGACTGAGGTAAAATGACTTGAAAAGTGACACTACTGTCCAACTATCTCAGGTCTGGGAAGAAGTAAACAAGGCTGGGGGAGAAAAATGTATCCACAAGGAAGCCAAACCCAGCAGCTGTCCTGAAAATCATCCCTAGCTGGGTTCAGGCTGGGGGAGGTGACAGCCTGCAGGCTTATCTGCTGTGGCCACGTTTGCACACATTGCCCTGCTACCAGGGGAAGGAGAGGAGTGTTGGGGTGTGTGGCATAACCTCTGGTCGGAGGCAGGGAAAACCCTTTCCTTACATAAACTGGCTCAGCCTTAACCTCCCCCTCCCCCAAACAGGGGAAGGCCACATACACACCAGACATTCCTGTGAGGAGCAGCTGAGGAGGTGTCATAATCCACCAAAGGCCCCCAAAGTGCTCCCCAGATTCAATGCTGAGGCCTAGAGCACCACGTGTGATGCAAAGAGATTCAATAGACCCAGAGTCTGTTGCAAGAGATGGTGTAGAATTCTCCCCTGCCAGGGGACCTACCTGGGCCTTCCCCCTGGCCCAGACATATGTTAATCCATTGAACTCTGTTTTGCAGGACCCTCACTACCAAGACACGCAGACAGAGAGAATCAACAGGATGCTGTTGGGATCCATGGAGTGGTGGTATTTTCTACTTAATCTGTCTTTGCCACTCTCTCCTCTCTCACCTCTTTTTCTATTTTTTTTCTATTGCTCTCTACCTCACATTTCGTGTTAAATAAAATCCATACTATTGACTTTGGCATATGGTCTTGTTTACACCTTAATTTGGGCAGAGACATCACTCTAATAATTTTAACAACTGGATTGTAACAGGTGGATAATACTGTGGACAGTACTTCTTGTTCATTTGAATCAGTGATTCTTTTAAATTAGTGATCTCTGCTCTTGTTTCTCACTGTTTTGTCAGACATGACTAAGAAACATGTTCTTCGACAAGCCCTATTTAGAATTCCTTGAGTTGTTTTTCCATCTCTGCTGAAAACTTAAATAATTGCTGTGGCAGTGTTTCCAACGTACCTGATAATGAAAGAAGCTGGACGTGCTGGCATGGTTTCAGGACAGCAACTAAACACCTGGGCAAATTTAAATGTGTGAACCTTCCCGGCAGAAAGTGATTCTGTTGTCTGTTTAAAAAGGTCAGCATGTTTTCCACTGTTTCTTTAAAACAAAATGTAAGTTATTTGTTGGCAACTGCAAGATGTGGTATAGTGTCTGTGTTATGAACAAGTGTTTTCTGTGTGCTGCGTCATTCCACTTTATGTCAGATTAACCTGTGAGGTACCCTGCAGGTTGATGTTTTCAGACTGTTGCACGTGCACTGCTTTACCTGCATACATGTAAACCTGTTGTATTGGTTTGAAAAACAAACCAGTGGGAGATCGTAAATCAGAATAAAATTCAATAGGAAAAGTTAAAAATAAGTGAAATAATACAAGGAAAAGCACTGACAAAGTCAGATACAACCTGACACCCTGTTGGGGTGGTGGTAGCAGTCCAAACGAAGTAGCTCAGTTGAAGCGGTGATTCTGTGGAAGATCTGGTCTCCAGCTGAAGGTCCAGTGGTAGCTCTTGTCCTCTGGGAAGCCAGTAGACAGGGCTCCCGTGGTGTTTGCAATCTCACCTTATATCCAGGATGGAATGCTTGTCTCCTCCCTCTGGGCAGAGCATCTCACAATGGGACGATGTAATTTTGTCAGTCATGTGGTGAGGCCATTAACACAATATTGTCCGGAATGGGTTATGTATGAGTCATGTGGCAAAACCCATTAACAGACGATAGTCCAGAGAGTGGAGGCAAGCAACACCACCCACCTGGTGTCAACAGTTCATGTAGATGGTAATAGAATACACTGCAACCCAGGACACCTGTATACATGGCTGCCTGCAGGACTGAGAAAATAGCTCTGCAATTTATATGCTGAATGTCTTGAATTTTGACTGGAAAGAATATTTATTCTTTTATTTCCTCATAAAACAGAAAACAAAGAGTCTTCCTCAATTATACCCTTCCATTTGTCAACAATATCTATAAAATTATATTCCTAATTTTTTTTTTTTTACACAAGAAAATGTGCAGATTGTAAAAAGATAGAGGAATGGAAACTCAGGGGGAAAAAAGCTCTTAATCTGCATTCTTCCAAATATTGTAGAGCGGGTAGATTACAGACATTGCTAGTTTATGTTTGGGGATGGGTCTTTTTTTCTTACTTTTTCCAATTTGATTGAAAACCTGCTGAAAATGTATTTATCAATTGAAAGATTTTTAGAAATTGCAAGATGTTGTAATTAGAGATCACAATGAGCCCAAAGATGTATCTAGAATGACTGATGTAATGAATGGGGCCTTCCAATCTCTGAGCAGCACCAAAGTACTGTAACAGAAGTTGCTAGAACTGCTGTTCCAGGGTGGTAAATAGAGCAGTGACTGCTGGTGGTTTTCTTTAAACAGCATCTCTAGGCTGGCTTAATCTTAGGATGTCTTAGGGGATGTTTTTGCACAGTAGGGGATATACACTGCAGCAAAAAATTTCCTTTGTTACAGCTGTGTTTGGAATTCCAGTAATCCATATCAGTTCCATTAATAAACATGTTGTCAAGTAAAAAAATGGCTGAATTAATTTACTGGATGCTTTCATCGGCTGAAATTTAGAAACACTCTGACATGAATTATTACTCTTATGGAAATTGTTCTTTTGTATTTTTGATAGGAAATGGCTCAGGTAAGGTATGCTGGAGAATATGTAGGATGAGGCAATTCCCCAAAGTATATTTGCCCCCTGTGTTTGTATTCTCAAACACAGAGAGCATTTAGCAAATAAACTCCACTGAAAAATGGATTTCCAATAGCCAGGACATTCAACCAGATCAATCAACATTTGAAACGGAACCATTTGCAGAACAATCGTGGAAATTGAATTCTTAGAATTGAGAATTCACCAAATTATCCAACTGCCTGATAAGCAAGCTCAAATGGCTTTGAATATTTATTTTGCTGGATGCCGTTGTAGAGAAAATAACTGCAAAGAGATAATACTTTGTTTTGCTTTTTCAAGAATATGCATTTACATAATTTTTTGATCTTCCTGGAAATGTGTGAAGTGTTATTGACACGGAAGCCTATTACTTCAGGTGACAAATAAAAGGGTCTGCAGGGCATGGATTTAGTATATTTCAAATGTTTAGGGATTCCTCTTTTTCAGGGTTTCTGGGAGAATTGTGACTGGGTGGAAATGGGCGTGTGTAGGAGGTACGGTGGATGCTGGACAAGCAGCTCATCTTGAGTATAAAGGAAGCCCTGGACAGGGGAGAAACACTGAAATGGAACAGTTATCCCAGTACTCCACTTCTGATCTAGGCTGTATTAAAACAGGATGCAGCTGAATGTTTACACTTGCTTTTTAATCGTTCACACAATGAAAACAATAGCTTCTATAGGGACATAAACTTTGGCTGAATGTTTTGTGTAGCACTATGACAGAAACTAAAGAAAAGTACAATACACACAATAAATTTTATTTCTGCTGTATTGCTGAATAAAAGGTAATTTATTGTTTTAGGAGATGTCCCCCTCTGGTCTCACAGTAAGAACAAAGCTTTCATTCATAGCATTTGATTAAAAATATAACTTGGAAAGAACAGGCCTAGAAATGAGAATGCTACTATGAATACTGCCCAATAAAAGACTATGGCTAATCTTCTTTACATTATTTTCATTTCACTGCTGAATTATTAAACAGCCATTTTTTTACTGCTTTGAACTCTGAAACGGCATTTTCTGCAATACTTATGCTCTCTGGTACACTGCATCAATCAAATCCGGCTGCCACAGATTTCAAATAGCGTGTTGGAAAAACGTGGTGATTTAACATCCTGCCTGTACTGAATGCCTTGACAAAACTGCAAAATAGTGAGAACATTTTCATTAAAAATAATTGTGCACTATTAGCTTCCTAATGGAGTTTTGGTTAATTAACAATTATTTACATGTGAAATATTAAGGCAGTTTAAACCCATCCTTAACCCTCTCCCGTTCTTCATTTACTATAAAGCCATATGAAAACCTGGAAATGAAGCTGTTGCTGAATCAAGGATTTTAGCACTGCCTCTCCTCCATAATAAGAGCTACTTGTAGCAGTGATCAGTACACTGGCATCAGGTCACATACAGAAGAATGCTTCAAGGTACTATCAGTCAAACTCAGATTTATCAAGAGGGATTCCCCACCCGTGATCTAGGATAATACATGACCTTCTGGATCATATGGCACAGCTGCAGGCAAATGGCTGTTGTCCGTATGTCTATAATCAATCTCCTCCTTTATAGGAACAGAAAACTTCCAGTTCCAGCTAGGTTACTTGTTGGTTTTTTTTCACTGGGATGAAGTTTTTCTTTTTAATTCTCTATCATCATGGAGAAATGATGGAAAACAGTTCAAATGTAGTTCCCTTTGAAAGAAATATTGTCCTGCTAGTAAATATTAAGTAGCTTGGACTGGATATTATCTGAAAATCCCAATTAAAATAAGAACAAAGAAATCGTGGTTGGACATCTGGAAGTCAGAAATCAAGTAAATGCAAAAGCTCTGTGTTCAGAAGCATTGCAATCCAAATGGAAAATAACAGACTGACAAATTGCTGTTGACAACCCACTGGGAACTGAAGTTGTTGTACGGCTGTTTTCAAAGAATGAAACTTGTGACTGATGTGAACCTGGCAACAGGGCTGAGCAACTTGTGCGTGCAGCGCTGTTTCATCAGGCACGTTCTTTGGATCGGGTGAACTGGAAGCTGTGGGGAAGACACAGGGCTGGTAAGACAAAAAGGGGGTTGGCAGGGCTGCTGTGAGGCTGGCTAACTGATACATTACCTGCTGCCTGGGAATGGGGTTGCATCAGTGGGATGAGAAGCTCGGGCAGCTTAAACCTCCTCTGCGGCGGGGTGGGGGCTGCAGGAGGGGCTGGGGGTGGTGGTGGAAGGAGGTCAGATGGCTGCAGGCTGGGCAGGTGCCACCAAGGCCCTTGGCTGCCTTGGCTGTTCTGTCAGCAGGACACGATACCTCGGCTGGGCAGAAGGATGCATAGCAGAGCTGCCAGATGAATGGGGCTTGGCAGGCCTGAAGGTGGGGATGGAAATCTGGAGCCTCCAGCCAAAAGCAGGGAATTAGTCAAGTCCAGTCTGGATACAGAACACTGCAAACAGTATTGCAGTTCACCCAATTTTCCTGACTAATCTTGTATGTGTAGCTATTTCAGATGCATGCATTGTTGTTTTCTTTCATGTGCTGTATTATTTTTGGTTGCATAAAACACAATAATTTTAACATAGCTGTGAAGATTGTTTAAGTTCATGTTAGAAATGCATAGAAGAAAACACAACTGTAAATCTCCAAAATATTCTTATTTTGCACAAGAAACAAACTTTCAATTTATTTATAAGAAAAGCATGCATTTTTCCTGTATGAACACCCACACAAAGAAGCAAAAAGGAGAGACTCAAATTTTAAAAACAGTATACATAAAATTAAGTGTCTAATTGCTTACTGTGAATGGAGTTAAACAGCAGCTGAAAACAGATATCTAAGTAAAACCTTAGGCAGCTAGCTTTGGAAATCTTGGCTTTAAGAAGAGCATAACATATACATTCATCCACTATTAGTGATTCTGGCTTACTGAATTGGCTGGACACAGTGGTGGATTCCTGCCTCGTCAGCACTTGTATCTGGAAGAGGCATTGACAGAGATGTGGTTAGCCATAGTCAGGAAACAAAAGACTCTTGAAAAGAACTTCATATCTTGTTTGTACTGTTTCATTCAAAACAGATTTTCATACTTTTAGTTGATCAATGTTAATCAGTCTTCTGGGTTATTTTATCTGACTGTACATTGTGCTGATAACCATATAAATCAAATTTTGCGGAACATTAGAGAATTTTGGATTAGATTTTGAAAGTTTGAATTTCATGTCCAGTGAATCATCAGTATTTTCATGAATGTGTAAGCTATTATATTAATGATGTAGGAAGTTACTGACAGTCAAACTTTTTATGAACTCTCTTCAGCTCATAAATTTATATAAATAAATAGATGTTCAAAAATATGTATTAAAAATATAGTCATTATTGCACTGTAAATTAATGGATGGATCTGTTCATTTAATATATTCTGTCCACGTTTTGTACAGAATTCAGCCCAGGAACCTGATTAGTAGCTCTGGATGGTGTTTTAAGAAAAAGTTCTGAAAAGAAATGGTGAATCTGTATAAGTTTCAGGAGTTGCTTTTCTTATTACATATCAATTTCTGTAGCCAAACGCACAGTCCATCTGTCTGCAAGCAGCATAAACAATACCATATGTTCACAGAGTAGCAAAGAAAGATGGAATTATATTTAAATAGAGGTCACAAACCCAGAAATCCTGCACTGTATCTAGGCCTAATTGGTTTGATTTTAAAATGTCATTGTGTCATCTTCCTTTACTTTTCAGTGAAAAGTTTTACAGGAAGCTTGCATATTGATGCCATCTACTCATCATTTTACTGGTTTTGAAACTTAATTTTGCAAAAATTGTGTTTGTCTACCTGGCATGAGGAAGACAAAAGTACAGAGAGAAAAGTAATTTATGAAAAGGGTTAAAAAGAAGAGAAAATGACAAGTATCAAATTATTTCTTTCTTGTGTCCACCAATTACGCATTTTGGACAAGACTGGTGTATAATTTTCTCTCAAATATAGAACTACTCAACTTTATTTTGCTTGTATAATATATTCTCTTGAATATCTTCTGAAAACTCACTCTTTCCTTCTTTATTGAGAAGCTTAATATACCCCCAATCTTTTTATATGAGAAAGGATGAAGTAATCACAGATTTTGTTTAAATTTTGCTCTCAGGTGGGCGGTAAGCGCAGCCAAGAAGTTATTAATTGTTCATCAATAGTTACCAATGTGTCCAGCAGGACGAAGGCAGTGATCATTCTCCTGTACTCAGCACTGCTGAGGCTGCAACTTGAATTTTGTGCCCTGTTTTGGGCCCCTCACTACAAGGGGCTGCAGGGGCTGGAGTGTGTCCAGAGAAGGGCAATGGAGCTGGGGAAGGGTCTGGAGCACAAGTCCTGTGAGGAGCAGCTGAGGGAGCTGGGGGTGTTCAGCCTGGGGAAAAGGAGGCTCAGGGGAGACCTTGTCACTCTCTGCAACTCCCTGACAGGAGGCTGTAGCCAGGTTGGGTTGGTCTCCTCCTTGGTAACTAGTGACAGGATGAGAGGAAATGACCTCAAGTTGTGCCAGGGGAGGCCTAAATTGGATATTGGCAAAATATTCCACCTTGAAAAGGTTGTCACACCTTGTAACAGGCTGTCCAGGGAAGTCTTGGAGTTACCATCCTGGAGGTGTTTAAAGGTTGTGTAGATGTGTCACTTACGGACATGATTTAGTGGTGGACTTGGCAGTGTGGGTTAACAGCTGGACTTAATGATCTTAAAGGTCTTTTCCAAACTAAGTGATTCTGTGATTCTATGATTTTTTTCCACAAATAGAAGAAAAAAACTCTGAGTATTCCTGCAGCACTTGTGCATATAGGGTCCTTGCTGGGATCCAGCCTCCTGACACTTATCTCTGGCCATGGGAGGAGGGGTTGGTATTAGGTGATTTTTAAGGTCCTTCCAAATCACGATTCTGTGGTTCTACAGTGCAATCTTTTCAAGTAGTCATGACATTTGCTGTGAGCAGCAATCCTTATGGAGTTTACCTTGATGGCAGTTCCTGCAAAAACACATCTCTTTTTTTGCCTTCATCCCTGTAGCTCCTTAACGAGAACCATATCAGGAAATGAAAATATGGAAAAGGAGGAGACACAATATTCTCTTTTATTGTTAATTAATAAGCAGATTTTTTTTTTGCTTTATTTATGATAGTTCTTTGAATACAAGGTGTTCAGTCTCTCTACTAACTTCTAAAATAAAAATAAAAAGTGCCTACATAACACAAATAGGGTTACCATTCATATCCACGTGGTTAAAACAGGAAAGTTCCTTTGCTAGTGACTTTGAAGAGAGAGTGGAAAAATCTGCTGTAAGACTCTACTGATCGAAAAGACATAATTTCCTCTATAAACTGTGATTCTGAAATGTTCAAATCTCTTTTCTCTGATGTCCATTGGGTTAAATCAGCTCTTGCTTTGAGATCTAGGCTTAAGATCTCTCAGATTCTGTCTCCAGATTCTTACTCTGCTTCTGTCTTTTTTCCTTCCCTTTGGAAAATGCTTCATGCTTTAGTTTCCACAACTTAAAAGTCAGTCCTGTGTAGATAGAGCTTAATACCTTTGAGCATGGCTAACTGGTTAATTAAAGTAACAACCTGAGCATAAATTAGACATAAACCTGCTGAGTGTTACATCACACATGTCATATCCACATACAATGCTCTGTATCATGTTGGTACATATTTCCTTTTTCTCTTCTGTAATTTTATGTAAAAGCCCCACACCTTTATTTTTCATCCTTCTCTTTCCATTTCTCCTTCTTGCTTTTTTTTCCCCCTTCTCCTTCCTTTCTCTTCCCCTTTTCCTCACCACCTCTTTTCCCCTTACATTTTTTTCCTGGTGGGCAAATATATATAGGTGTCACCTTAGTACCTAGTTCTTGAGTGCCTTCAATAAGGAATTCTCCCAGGCTTTGTGTGGTGCAGGTTGTGCCAACCCTGCATTCAGCTGGTTGGTTTACCATAGCTCTTTGGGTGAGTTTAAGTCACTTGATCAGAGTGCAGTCACTGGAATTCCATCAGAGCCTTGCTGTAAATTCTGCAGTGATACATTCACCAATTTACGATCAAGGATACATAAAAGAAAAAGAAACACAACTCATGAACTGAGAATGGAGTTGGATGTGAAATAACCACTGGATTACACAGAAGTGACAAAGACTGTTAGGGAATAGGTGAACTCATTGTTAATGTGGAGAATTTAGGAATATAGCAGTAGCAGCAGTAGGGCTAGTCAGAGCTGTTTATTCAGTTTCCCACACAAGCTTTGCCGGCCACAGCTTGGTTACATTGTTCTTAGTAATTAAATTCCTAGTTTAAGGACAGGATAGATAGGCATGCTGACAAAAGCCAATACATTCAGGTAACTTCTTTCTGTCATAGTCCTTGAAATGGAATGACTTGGCTTTTTTTAACAAATAGTAGCATAGAACATGTGCAAGTGTTATCCCTCTTGACTTTCTGAGCTCTTCTGTTTTGTACTAATAGTATCTATTTGATGGTTTTTATGTGAAATAATTATGTGGTAAGTTTCTCCTCTAACAGTGGTTATCATTAATATTTTCTAATTTTTATTTTTGCAGTTATCTAAAACTTAGAGCTAAAAGCTGTTCTTTTAAAATTATTGTTGTTAAATATGATTTATAATACATGAAATCACTTTTCTTCCACTTCCTCTGACCCCCCACTTTTTAAATGGAAGAATACCCTAGGACTGACACGAACAACAAAAGCTTCCCTGTTCTAAAAGTTATATCTGTATTCATTGTATTTATCTCCATTCTCACTATCTCTTCTAGTGGAAACACTGCATCGTCCACTGGATGGAAATGACAGATAAGAAAATAACAAAAACTCTTGCTCAGGAAATAAAAACAGTTATTTAGGGCTCAATATGTCAAGGGGATTGCTTGTGGCTCCACAGGAGCCTTTGTTTGACAAGTTTGAATTTTGCATTACAAAACATTTACCAAGGAAATAATGTTTTTCAGCTCTGTACAAGAGGATAGAGAAATGCAAAAGACCTTACAAACTCTGTCATAGCTCATTCTCACACTCATATGGACACACCACAAGTTTAATCTCACTCAGTTCAACCCCTAGTGCTTCAGCTGCAGGAGTCCAGGTATTTTCAGATGTCTTTTGTGAGCCAGTCTATGAATTTGGCTGGCTGAATCTCATATCTGTGTAGTTGTAATGACAGTTACATAAGAGATTCCAAGAGACTTGCTGAGGCATCAATAAATCTAAACAAAAATGTTAAGAATTAAGAACATGCATATGATTGCTGTAGGAAAGATTTCAATGGATCCTTCTGGAGTAGGCTCTGGGCATAATTTTCCTCCACTCTCCCCAAATGGATCCACTGATTCAATGTCTCCTACAGGTTGTTTGCCCCTCTAAGAATGCACCAATATATCTAAGGCAAATTAAGATAACAGATGTGTTGTTAGTGAGCAAAGATAAATGGGAGCTTTGATACGGTATGTAGAGGTATGAGGGGAAAGAGAGATGAGTTATATTCAATAGAAGTAGAATACATGCATGGGAGCCCAACATACAGATGGGTGACAAAGTTAGGAAATGTGTGGGACTTAGGTCTATTATCACAGATGAGGAGGCAATGAATGTTTTTTGCTTCCTCCATGTGAGCTACTGCTGGATGAGGCACATGCGGATATCAAGGGTTACACCCTTTCTCATACCTGAAGGTGTAGGCTAGAATAACCATTTGCCTGACTGATCCTCAGCGGGATGTGATAGTTCAAATATGCTTGTGGGACACTCAATTTTTGTATGACAGGAAGTGATTTACCTGGAGGGTCAGGAGGTCTTTGAATTAGCACCAGCTTCCAGTGCTTCCACTGCTTCCACTTGCTTGGATCAATGATACTGTCCTTGTGTAGTCTCTGTGTGGTTAATGTAACTGCGACTGGCCTTGCCTTGATTATGTGTGTGACAAGACTCATGAATCAAACCACAGCCTCTCTTTCAGTTGGTTTATAGCTATAATTATGTTCCATGTGTTTATTTTAATTTACATGCCTGTCAGCTGGGAAGAAGAACACTTTATAGAATTATTGTAGTTTTATCAGTTGTGGCAAATGATGTAATCTCTATGCCTGTCACTATCTGTGAAATTGACTCAATTGATTCTCTACATTTCTTATTTTACTTTTTTTTTTTTTTAATTCAACCTTACTAAAGGGTGCATCTTTGTATTCTAAGAAATGAAATAAAAATTTTATGATAACTCAAAATGTGAAGTGGGGTCTTCCCACTTAACCATTGTAAAGTAAGCCTTACATTACTTTGTAAATCAATCACATGGTACAGATAACTCTTAAAAAATGCATCACAATGTTGAAACTGGTTTATATACCAGTCATTACATCATTTTGCCATGAAACCATGGTAAGACATTCAATTCAAAAATGAAAGATGAAATTTTCATAACCAGCTTATTTCATCAGCATTTGCACTTTTTAAAATTTGTTTGTTTAATTTCACTTTCATTGTTTTGATTTATATTTCTACAGCCAAGCTTAGTAAGCTTCTCCAAAGAAAATTATGAGGTTACATATCTGCAAATTAACTTATATCCTGTATTATGTTTATTGACACAAGCAAAAGGGTGAGGGTTTTCAGACCTCTTATATATGCCTTCTCTTAAAGTCTAAAGTCAAATACAACCTAACATGATCAGAGTTAAACATGCATAGATGTTAACTGTGTCATGAATTTCAACTTCAGTCAATAGAAGTAGGACACAGGATGTGGCAAACTTTTGTGGCAAATTTTTGATCCACAGTTTACAAAAGTAAACAATTTACTTTTGTCATTCCCAGTTCTGGAGATGCCTTTTTGCAGCCACGTTTCTGGGATGGACCACAGAGCCTGCCTGTGCCTTACCACCACCAAGTTCTAAAGTGCAGATAGAGGGATAAAAAGTTTATATCTGATATTAACAGGTGAAGATGATACTGAAAAGGGACATTTTATTCAAGTATTAGCCTTAATGGTGCTTAGGACTTTACCAAAATGTCTGTGAGTCTGTAAGGCACAGTTTCCAAATTACAATGTCATCTCTCCAAGGAACCTCCCTTTAAAGATTAAAATCTGTCCTCCAGTTTCTTGTAATTATGATTTAAAAACATGATGCAATTTACAAAATAACCAGAAAACAGAGAAATCACAACTCAGGAAATAATATATGATGACATGAAAGCATTCAATGGGTTCTAGAGACTTGATTTATAATTTTTGAAGCCTTGTATTTGGTGCTTCAATAATTATACGTTCCCTCAAACCTTCTGCTACTGAATGTCTGGTTCTGCCAGAATTGACTGGCAAATCAATGTCATTCTGAAGCAAGGTTTTAGGCTTTGAAATTTGCTGGTTTTTTGGGTTTTTTTTTTTCCCCTTGGTAGAACAATGATAAAACCTTTCTGAAAACAGTGTCCTCAGAAAAATTAAATTTTGTGAAAAATATTGACCGAACCATGAGCTGTTGGATTTGAAAATTGTAAGTGGGCTGGTGTTTAGCTTCAGGCTGGGGGACACTCTTCCTGGTCCAGAACTGTAAATTGTATACTCCTAGTTCAGTATCTTTCCTGACTTATCTTCTCATCCCAGATGAGTCTGAATTGGGCAAATAAAAGTCTTTGACACAGTGCTTTGCCATAGTGGTATTCTGTCTACAGGGGTACCTAATTTTTATATGCTCTCTAAAAATCCTCCCAAAGAAAACATCTTTATACCTTTTGCATTTTATAGAAGGTTTTACACTTAGAAAAAAAGAGGAAACTTTACCAGCTACATCTACATGGATATGTAAATTGTGAGGTTTCCATAGCCTCTGCTGTCAAATCAAACTCTTCTCACCAATATTTATGTGAATAAATCTCTTTGTGTCTTGGGGTGAATCATGGCACAACAACAAGGTTAGAAGTATTTACAGGATCAGCTGAAAGTAAGCTTCAGACCATAAATAACAAGCTCAGCAACAAGCATCTTTTGGTAAAATAATGGCATAACTTGCAGCTATACAAGAATTAGGAATATTCTGCAACTACTACAGAAATGGGAAGGAATTGAATCTTATTATAGGCTCTGTGTCCTGTAATTTATGTCCCCGGATGCTGTCCACTGCTCATTCCAGGTACATATAAGGAATATCTTCTTGGAGTGTTACAGTCAATGGAACTATTACATGTTAGGACAAAGAAAAATGAATATGATTGTTCTGAGCATAAAATTCTTCACTGGAGAATAGAGAAAAACTGTTTTAAATGTTTGAAGGGTATAATACTGTATTTTTACTTCTTGTGGCTATTAATACAAAGGTATCAAAGAACATTTTTGAGAGTAGAAAGACAAACCATATCTGTAAACATGTCTACTCATTGCTTATCCTTTTTGTTCTTCCTTAGTCCACAGTGAAGAATATACCAATACAAGAGATACCTAGAGTAGAAAGGTAAATTGAAAATGTGCCTAACCTATTATATTAAGTCAATTAGATGATAAAAGAGTCCTTCTTCAGGTGCTCATTTATTTGGCAGAGAAGTAGAAAAATTATTAAGACATTACTAAGACAAATATGGAAAATAAGTAAATTAATAACTTAATTAACTTTCAAAAGAAGTCCAACTCCCCAAACTAGTGTAGAAGGATCACTACAACCTAAAAAAGAAGTAGAAAGTATGAAAAAGAAGAGATTGCAATGAAATCTATAAATAAATGTACTGACATGTCTATGGCAAAGGACACTTTTCTCATAGCAGAATTTGATGTTTTACGTTTGAAACTCTTCTGTTTAACTTCTTTTGTATGTCCTACTTCAATACAGAATACTTACAGGTTTCCATCAGCTGCAGAGCAAAAAGCATTCAACAGCAGGACCCTATCCTTAATGTTATTCTTTATAAGGTTACCAAAAATATATAGGAATAAGGAGGCAGAAGAAGCAAAATCAGAATGTAGTCAAGAAAAAAAGATATTAAGAAAGAATAATGTTTAATTTGTCTGGGAAACAAAACATAAGCATGTCTAAATTACACTTGAGACACTAACCTTTAGGTACAGAATCATAGAATCATCAAGGTTGGAAGAGACCTTTAAAATCATCCACTCCTACTGCCAACCCATCACTACCACTAAACCCTAAGCTACTAAAGGAGATCATCCAGCGTCAGATCCAGATAACTCTTTAACACCTCCAGGGATAGTGACTCCAGCACCTCCCAGGGAAACCTATTCCAGTACCTGACAGTGATTTTTTTTTTTTTTTTAATATCTAATCTGAATCTCCTCTGTATCAGCTTAAGACCATTTCCTCTTGTCCTGTCACTGCAGACATGGCAGAAGAGACCAGACCCCACCATGCAACAAACTCCTTTCAGGTACTTGTAGATAGTGATGGAGACCCCCCTGAGCCTCCTCTTCTTGAGATTAATCAAACCCAACTCCCTCAGCCATTCCTCATAAAACGTGTTTCCTAAACCATTCATGAGTCCCCCTTCTCTGGACACACTCCAGCACCTCAATGTCCTTTCTAAAGTGANGAGGGCCCATAACTGAAGGCAGCACTCGGGTGTGGCCTCACCAGGGCAGAGCACAGGGGATGATCACTGCCCTGCTCCTGCTGGCTGCACTGCTCGTGAGAGAGGCCGAGATGCCTTTGGCCTTCTTGGCCACCCAGACACTGCTGGCTCTTATTGAGCCAGCTGTCAAAGAGCACCCCCAAGTCCCTTTCTGCCAAACAGCTCTCAAGCCACTCCTCCCCAGGCTGTAGAGCTTCATGGGGTTGTTGTAACCCAAGTGCAGGACTCAGCACTTCACCTTGTTGAACCTCCTGCAGTTGTCCTCTGCCCACTGATCAAGTCTTTCCAGGCCTCTCTGTAGAGCCTTCCTACCCCTGAACAGACNAGAGCACAGGGGATGATCACTGCCCTGCTCCTGCTGGCTGCACTGCTCGTGAGAGAGGCCGAGATGCCTTTGGCCTTCTTGGCCACCCAGACACTGCTGGCTCTTATTAAACCCGCTGTCAAAGAGCACCCCCAAGTCCCTTTCTGCCAAACAGCTCTCAAGCCACTCCTCCCCAGGCTGTAGAGCTTCATGGGGTTGTTGTAACCCAAGTGCAGGACTCAGCACTTCACCTTGTTGAACCTCCTGCAGTTGTCCTCTGCCCACTGATCAAGTCTTTCCAGGCCTCTCTGTAGAGCCTTCCTACCCCTGAACAGACCAACACTCCCACCCATCTTGGTGTCACCTGCAAATTTACTGAGGGTGCTCCCAATTCCCACATCCAGATCATCAATAAAGATGTTAAACTGGCCCCAAAACTGAGCCCTGGGGAACACCTCTAGTGACCAACTGGATTTAGCTCCATTAACCACAACTCTCTGGGCCTGACCAGCCAGACAGTTTTTTACCCAGAGAAGAGTCTACCCATCCAGGTTTTGTGCAACCGGTTTTTCTAGGAAGACACTGTGAGAGATGGAGTCAAATGCTTTACTGAAGTCTAGATGGGCCACATTCACAGCCTTTCCCTCATCTACTAAGCAGGTCACTTTGTTGTAGAAGACCAGGTTGGTCAAGAAGGCCCTGGCTTTCATAAATCCATGTTGGCTGGACTTGATGCCCTGGTTGTCCTGCACGTGCCTACACAACGCACTGAGGATGATTTCTTACATAACCTTGCCCAGAACCTCGATTAGGCTGACAGGCCTGTATTTCCCTGGATCATCCTTCCAATCTTTCTTGTAAATGGGTGTTACATTTGCTAATTTCCAGTCATCTAGAACTTCTTCAGTTAACCAGGACTGCTGGTAGATGACTGAGAGTGGTTTGGCAAGTTCTTTTGGCACCTCATTTCTCTAGGGTGGCTTCCATCTGGGCCTGTAGCTTATGGGTGTCTGATTGGCATAGGAGATCATTAGTCATTTCCTCTGGGATTATGGGGGCTTCAACTAAGTTCCCTGTCCTTAAATTCCAGCTCTGAGGCCTGGATATCCTGAGGACAACCAGACTTGATATTGAAGACTGAGGCAAAGGAAATGCCTCAGTCTATGAAATATCACATAGGCTTATTCATTATAGCTTAAAGAAATACTTTTACAGGAACATGTTTTGCAAATGGAAGATGTTTTTCAATTAGGTGTGCTCTAGTTGCAGTATGAGTTTATCATTTTAGTAGTATAAATGTTGGTCTGGAATCCAGAAAATGTGAATCAATATCCTTGTTTGCTCTTGTGTTGCTGCAAAATCCTGTGTAGTTTCTTTTCCTCCTCTCTGCCTCAATTACTAAGAGAAAACATTTCTGTAGAAAAGTTTTTCTTAAAACCAATAGAGGAAAAGCATTTTATGCTACTCTTTTGCCATATTCAAAACAACAAGTTTTTCCTGACTAGTGTTTGGAAATACCAAGCTATATAAGATGGCTCTATTTACCTTAGTGATAGAAATTACATCTTTAAAACATTCCACTGGACTTCACAAGACTTTCCTTTACTGACCCATGTTCATCAGTAAATATTTGCTGAATTCAACCATTGAAGTCAAAACAGCTAAGCCAATTTATACCACTTTCTGTTCTTAATACTTTAGCTATGAGATTTCACTTGCCCTGCAGCAGTTTTGATGACTAATGGGCTGAACAAATTATTTTTATGGCAAATCTTTTTGGCTTATACTTTTATATTCTACAGTTATTAAAACTTCTACTTCAAGTGGTAAATGCTGATACAGAGAAGTATATGTACATATACTTTCACATACGTGAATAATTTTTATTATTAGAGTACTCAGCCATGCATTAAACATTTTTTAATATTCTTTCAGTGGTTAAGAAATTCATTTTACATTTGTCTTTTGCAGTCTTGTCCCTCTGAAACCTCAAATAAAACATTTCTATTAGCATCTCTAGTATACCTTGCAAGTAAAATTTCTAAACATTACATTAGAGATGCAAGATCATTTTTGATGGTTTTAAGACCTTTTCTTCAGTATTATCCAATAAAAATTTGTGCAGTAGAATTTTTTTCCTTAAAAATGCATGTAACAGAACATGTATGTTGATTTGATAATCACATTCTTTGCAATTTGATAATATTTTTGTGACACAGAGGACAAAGAAAAGCAGAATTTCTTTGGTAGGATCTTGTTTCTGTTTTAACTCCTATTATTCCACATCACTCAGAAGCATCTGAGTACATGTGTGTTGAAGACAGAAGGAACTGAATCAACGTAAATTAACTCTGTGCTGAGGTAATACCATCTTTAAGATGATTTCTGTCAATATGAGACATGCCCAAAGTAGAAAGCTACTTGTAGAATGTGCCTAACCTCTTGTATTATGCAATGAGGTGATAAAATTTAGTCTTTCTATTTGGCAAAGAAGTAGTGAAGTTACTAAGACGTTACTAAGAAAAAAATGGAAAAAAAGGAAATTCATGGCTAAATTAAGTTTCAAAACAGTAATCACTGACTCCCTTAGAATTATGTTCCTTTAAGTAAATAAATATTTGGTTTGGGTTTTTGTTTGTGTTTTTTGTGGGATTTGTGGTCTTGGTTTGTTTTTCTTTTCACTTATTTTCTCATGCTCTTAAGGTATTTACATTTCTAAGGAACTTTGAATCTTGTCTTGATTTTGATGTGATTTCTTCTGACATGTAAAAATAGTAAATCATAATTCTGCACTTTGTTTCATCAGTTTTAATATGAGGGATCAATGCCCCAAAGTCATAAATACACATGAGAGTATTCACTTTCTCTATGAACTTATTCATGCAAAACTGTCTTTAATCAAATCTAAATAAAGAGAAGAAGAGAAACAATATATGCCAATGCAGATCTGTTTGAAAGGCCAAGAACACAATGTGATTTATCATTTGGAAGGTAATGAGAACTTTAAAATTCAAATGAATAATGTGTGAAGAGAATCATGGTAGCAAATATATAACACTGCAAAAAGTTTGTTTGGTTTAGGACACAAACAACTTTGCTAGTTCAGAAGAGATATTTATATAAAGTTGGAAGATATATTTGAATCCTGTTAGCTGTATACTGAAAATAAATAATTTGAAACTGAAGATTAAACTAGAAAAGATTTCCTTGGCATGCTTGCACTTGAATGGAGGGTTGTAATTTGCACAAAGCATAACTACATTTTTAATATGTAAAAGGCACATTAATCATTCAAATGCTAGAGCATCCTTAGAAGAGTCACATTGCTATGTGTCAGTGTAAGAACTATTTATAGGAACACTGATTGTTTTAATTTGAGAGTAAACACAAATTCGTCCAATTTAACCAAGTATTTAATAATTGAGAGAGTCACATCCCAATGAAAAGTAATGTTTTTATTTCCCTAACAAATAGGCTGACCTTTAAAATGAGAAGCAATCTCTCTCTTTTATTGCCACTGGATGAGGAGATTTTATCATTTGATTGTATCTCAAGTATTTTCATTTAATTATTTTTCCTGTGTTCTTGAAGAACCCTGCTGTGTTCCTACTACCCTACATTTGACACAGACAGTAAACTCTAATTCAACTCATACATTTCTTAAAATTATGTAGATAGCAATCCTAAAGTAATCATTATATGCTTAAAGTAGCATATTAGCTTATAACTGTTACCACATACTTGAACGGGGCAGTGAGTAGGACAGTTTCACTACAGAAATCTGTGTATATCCTCCTGTACCATCAAGGAGTACCAAAATGTATGAGTGTAGAATCCCACTTCTGGGATTGCTTCAGAAACTTGGTTTTTACTTGTTGACCTGAATAGTGCAAATAACTCTTAGTTTATGTTTCCCGCAGAGGAGTTTAGGAGTGAGGAAATCTCAAAAACAGAAGCACAGTGATCATTAGCAAAAAAAAAAAA
>VZRO01003608.1:125822-405432 GCA_013397915.1 Daphoenositta chrysoptera | reverse complement strand
AAAAAAAAATTGTTTTCTGAATGGGATAGATATAATTAATGGGTTTTGATTTCTGGTCTACCAAACACACACATGTGTCCCACAGTCACACTCACTGTACAGAGCAAACTCTCGTCAGTCGATGCTTCTGGTCCAGCTGTGACCAGTACTGTGAATTGAAGGCAGCAAGAACTCTCTGTAGCTGGCAAGGTACCTGAGAGTACAAAGAATCATAGAATGGCTTGGATTGGATCAGCGTAAAGAGCATCTGGTTCCAACCTCCCTGCTGTGGGCAGGGACATCTTCCACTAGACCAGAGTGCTCAGGGCCCCATCCCACGTGGCCTTGAATGCATCCAGGGATGGGGCATCCACAACTTCTCTGGGCAGCCTGTGCCAGTGCCTCACCACCCTCGCAGTGAAAAATTTCTTCCTAACATCTAATCTAAACCTACCCTCTTTCAGTTTGAAGCCATTACCCATTGTCTTACCTCTACATGCCCTTGTAAACACTCCCTCTCAAGGTCTCTTCTATCCTCCCTTTAGGTACTGGAAGGTGCTACAAAGTCTGCCTGGGTTTGTACATAGTGGTTCTACACTGGACTCAGCTTTTAGCATGGCTTTGAATGTGTCCCCCTAAGGTGAGGGGGAACAAAAGAGGCTATTTTTTTTCACTCTTTCATTTTAGTTTGCATAATTATAAAACTTGCCAGTGGCCTCGCTGCTCATATTACCCTCAGACCACCTAGTTGTTACCTGTATTATAATTAGCTTCTGTCTTTCTGCTATGAATGTGTTACAAGTATGTAAAGTTTTTTAGAATGCCTCTTGGGTTCCTTCTCGTGAAAGCTAAAGCACTGCAAGAAAGCAGATGTACACTTCAGAGCTTTTGACAAGGCTTTCCCATAACTATTTTCTGAGCTTTGTTTTCCAGCAAATACTTGAACATATGAATGAATTGGGGCTGGGTAGACAGAGCCAAAATCTCATCAATCTGAACACTGATTTTGGGTGTTCTTTACTCAATGATAAGTGTTTTAAGCTTAGAATTATCCAAAACATGACACTGGACAAGAGGAATTGATTAAAAAATGGGGTTTTTTATGTTGTTTATTGTAATAAAAACACAAAAATATTTTGTGTTTCAAAGCTAAAAATCAACACGCAAAGGTATAATATCATCAAGCTCACAGAATCACAGAATAGTTTGGGTTAGAAGGGAAGTGCTTCCTTCCCCTCAAAGGATCATCACAGAGACCTCCAGAAATCATCTAGTCCAACCCCCCTGCCAAGGCAGGGTCACCTAGAGCAGGTTACACAGGAACACGTCCAGGTCTATATTCCTTAAGCCGACGTGTCTCTGAACCAGCACGCTGTGTTTGAAATCTCTGAAAAAGGCAGTGAAATTTTACTCAGCTATGACTTCAGTGCAATCAGTCTTTGTCCTCTGTATTCCACTTCTGTGTATAAAATCTGAAAAGAGCTTCTTCTGTAAGACTGAAGAAAATATTAGTGAATAGAGAATAAACCAAAGTCTTCTTCCTTCCATTTCCTACCAGAATATTTACCTTTTTTTTGTTGCTCTGGTTATAATTCTGAGTGAGGGTGTGTGGGACTTACAGTTCTTTGAGGATAGATTTTCTAACTCTAATAATTTTAATTTAAATTTGACTTTAGCTAAGTGTGAGACTTCTGTATAGAGCAACATTGTCACATGCCAGTCTAGAATTTAGTTTTGTTCTATGAAGTGACATTTAAATATACTACTTTAATCATGTTTTAAACATCTTGATTATGATTAAGATCATTAATTTTAATTGTAAGTTTCCTTTATTTTCTTCCCAAAAATAGTTTCACTCTCATTCATTTTCATAAATATTAAACCAAATGCAGGCTTTGCAGTAAATCTAGACCAGAATATTTACCAACTTGAAAAGCAGAACAAAATAATTTCCTGAAAATGGAAGAAAAAAAGGAAATATGCAGAAGGTACATACATTGGGACAGATCCTTATTATATACTTTAGAAATAACTTTATTGTAATGGTATCCAGTCTACCCCCTTTGAAAATCATTGGTTTCTCTCCTGACACTGGGAGGACATTAGGTGTTTATTGTTTACCGTTTAGATGTTAGCAGGAAGTAAGTTGTGGAAAGAAGATGCAATTTTTCAGTAGGATCCAGGATAGCTGTGTCATGCTGTAATCTTCCTTTCTGCCATAGAGACATAAAGGCAAAACCTCCCAGAGCCCAGTGGTGTGCAGGGGAAAAGGTTTGGGTGCTCTTTCTGAATCACACTCCAGGCAAAGGACCTAAAGCTGTTTAAATTAAAGTACTGAATTTTAGAGAGATTTTGTGAAAACTCCCAATACACAGTTAATATATAGAAATGATTCATTCTGTAGTAGGTAATAATTACATCTTTAGTCATTGTTTATGTCAAGCCTCGTTACCATGAAAATTGAAATTCATTTAAGACGTGTGAAAGCTGTGGGTTTAAATTGTTTTTATTAGTTGAATAAAACTACAAGTTCTTTGGTGTTCTCAATTGTTGTGGCTTCCAATTTTTGCTTTAGAAATGTATGCTTCAGAGCACCACTCTTACAAATGCTGTGTGATTGATGAGTAGATTGCAAAAGTAAGAGTGTCTCAGCTAAATGTAAATTGAAACACTAGCATTTAAAAAGAAATTAGGTATAGATGGTAAAAGTAGGTAAGAATTTAACATTTAAATTAAAATTAATTTTATATGAAATGAAAATACTTTATAAAAATTGAATTTTCCTTTTTTTCATTTAAGCAGTTCTAAACCAGTAGAAATACTACTGAATAAAATGTCTAATTTTTTTACTATATGTGTGTTCTAGGAATAGTAGTGTAGGTCTTACTTTTAAAATGAGACTTTTGTTTAAAAAACAAGGAACTACACACATCTTTTCTAATATGAATTTGACAGGCTGGTTTAATCTCAGATTGAGATGGAGTCAAATTTATTTTGAAATGCTTATTTTTAGACATTTAAATAAAAAGCAAAGGACAAAAAATAGTTTAAAGAAAAATAAAGAAGAATAATTTTATGGACATACCTCATTGCCACTCTCTATGGTTTCCTGCAATTATCTGTCTGGTAATGCCAATATTTGGTTCATGCCTAACTAGTGTTCTTCATTTGCAGGGGTAATCACAAAATTTCTTGATTTCTCTGTGCAGCAAGTTCAAACTGATGTATCCCACACCTCCAGAGAGGCCATGCATTCTTCTTAGTCACCTCCTCCCTTATTAATGTAAATATATAACTCTTCTAGATAACAACCTCAGAATTGTAGAGACATGGATTTGATGGCTGGATCTTGATTATTCAGTGGATAAGGAATTGGCTAGATGGACACAGACAGAGAGCTGTGGTCAATGGTTCTATGTCGAAATGGAAGTTGGTCATGAGTGATGTCTTTCAGGGCTCTGTCTTGGGATGGGTACTGTTCAAAATCTTCATCAATGACACAGAGAGTGAGATCGACTGCACCCTCTGCAACTCTGCAGATGACACCAAGCTGAGCAGTTCAGCTGACACAACAGAAGAAAGGGATGATATCCAGAGGGACCAGGACAAACACGAAAAATGGGCCCACAAGAACTTCATGAAGATTAACAAGTCCAAGTGAAAGGGGCTACACCTGGGTCAGGGAAATCCCAGAAATGAGTACAGACTGGGAAAAGAAGTCATTGAGAGCAGTGCTGTGGAGAAGGACTTGGAGGTTCTTGTGGATAAAGTGCTGAACATGAGTCAACAGTGTGAGCCTGCAGCTTAGAAAACCATCCACATTCTGGTCTGCATCAAAAGAGGAGTGGCCAGCAGGTCAAGTGGTGGAGTGGCCAGCAGGTCAGCAGGTCAAGGGAGGTGAGTCTGCCCCTCTCTTTCTGCACTTGTGAGACCCCATCTGCAGTCCTGCATCCTGGGGTCCTCAGAACAAAATAGATGTCAAGATGAGAAAGATGAGTCCAGCAGAGGGACACAACGATGATCAGAGGGCTGGAGAACCTCTCCTATGAAGACATTTTCTTAGTATGTGTTAGAGACATTCATTTATTCATAGGGCTATTTTCAGGTGGTTTCTAAGCATTCAATATTTTTCCATTAAGAGAAGTTCAAGCTTTGTCATAAGATTAGTCTTAAGAGGAAGAATTATTACCAGCTTCTGCCTTTTTTAAAAAAATAAAAACTAGAAAAATAATTTGACATTTCAGATCCATAGTTTTAGTTCATGTACTGAGGGGAATCCACTGATCTGTTACATAGTATTTTTATTTGGTGGTTATATTATATAGTTATAATATATAATATATATATCTAAAACTATATATAATAGTTATAATATATAACTATTGGTATAGTTATAACAGTTATAACTATAACTGTATCAGAAATTAGAGTTACAGTGCAAGAATTAAAGAATTTAATTATTTTGTCTGTTTTATGTCATAGATCAGAATACAGAATATAGGGCTACCTCATTCTGACTAAACATTAAAGTAGCTGATGATTTTTTCATAAGTATTTGCAATTCCATTTTTCTGAACTCTCTTTGAAGATTTTTCACTTGTATTTGAAACATTCGAGTTCTATAGAAAGCTATCACTACCCTGTAGCATCAAATATGCCATGGTTTGAGTTTGGCTTTTTTATATAACATTCTTTTAATGAAGTAGATCTACATTTTGGTGTAAACTCAGTCTAAGAAAGCTATCAGTCTTTCAATGCATAGCATATTTATCAAGGATGTGTACTTAGTAGGTAAAAGGGTCCTTAATTCAAAGCTGAGATTTTCTTCTGTGGCTTTTTTAAGCCTTAAGAGCTCTTCAGGGCTTTGACTGCTACACTGATAGCCCTGCATACACAAGAAGAAGAACAGCTAGGAGACCTTCACCTTCTGATCAGTAGTTTGAAAACAAAACCATGGAGTAGCTAGTGTTTCACTGTTGTCTAAGATCCTTTTCCAGAATATCATCTTTGATTAATTAGTTTCTTTAAAATAGAAGGGAAATTCCAGATAGCAACCTTAATTTTACTTTTCAAAATGCTGATCGAACCACAAACTTCCAAGATGCATTTGCCTGTCAAGGGAATACTTTGTTCAATAGCTGGTTACATAAAACTAAATATTATTAAATAAGAAGGCAGGAATTTCATACAGAACTACTGGAGAATGCTAATTGCAAGAATGATATATTATAAGGACCAATAGTAGCAAAGTACAAGAAGAATTATAATGGAAAATATTAGTATAGAAGTATTAAATCCTTTTTAAATTCCATGGGGAGAGATGATTGTACTTGATGTTAGACAAGTACTTATGGCAGTCTTACTTTTTTTTTTTTGTGGGGAGAGAAAGGGTAAGGGATGAAAAGTAGTGTGCCTTAAACTTCATCTGTGCCTTCATCTTCATTGAAAAGCTACACCCATCTTCTGCTAGTGTAATAATTTATTTGCTTGTTAAATATTGCAAATAAGTTGTCCTGGTGCACATAAAAAAGCATCACATTTCAGGTACCTTATTAAGCAAATGGTCACCAGAAAACCAGCAGAAAACAGATAAATACTTTGTAAGAAGATAATATGTGTGATTTATTAGCTGAAAATAACAAGGAAATATGTTATTTTTATTATTTATTTATGTATAGATCGCAAATTATAATTAGTACTGTATTTTTAAGAGTAATTTAGTGACTTCTACATTGATGTTGCATGTACACTGGTCAGGACTCTTACAGGTCACTAATTGCTGTGTTATTAGGTAAACCATCTTGTTCTCAATTAGTTGGAGCTCTCTGAAAAACTTGTCATTGGATTCTTAGTCAGTCTTAAAAGAACAGCATCTGTTGACAAAGAGAAAAAGGAAAAGCTATTATACAACCACACAAAATAAATTCTTCCTAGGTTTTTTTTGGAGAATGGAAGGAAATACATTTAAAGTGCTGTGACAACATACAATGGCAATTGTGCTAATTGCAAAAGGGAAGTAATATTGTTAATGTGTTCCTTACAAGATCAGTGGTGCCAACTTTCCAGCTACTCTCTTTAATTATGTCTCAGGTTAATAAACCTAAAGAAATAATGAAAATAGACAATATTATTTACTAGTAATTACTAAGCATTAGACTTAAGTGTTTCATTTTTTTCCATTGGGGAAAGAAAAAAGAAAATTTTCATCACTTTTGCCTTAGAATGTGGTTTGAATATATACTCGATTTGCTTTTATGTTCAAATCTTACTTGTATTTCATGGGTAGAAATATGATGGAATTTATATTATATATTTTGTATTTATTTCCCTCAGGACCAGACTAAAGATAGAGAGATCAAAAAATGAACAAAATACTTGTATTTTCATTGAATCCCATTGATACTTTGTCATGTGGTGCAGAAGGACCTAGGAGAAACTTTGTTTTACTTCCCTTCTAGATAGGACTTCAAAAATCTTGACTTTCCAACGTATTCTAATAAAAAAAAAATTTAAAATACAGTTTGAGGTGTTTAGTGGTTTTTGATATGGCCCTGATCACTTTTCAAAATCTATGAAACAATACAAATCAAACAGTTCTATCTGCTGGTTAATGCTTTTCCACAATCAAGTGAAAGGCCAGAATCCTAATTGTGACAACCACCTAATTTCTAAATAAGAAGACATAATTTGGTTTTGTTTTGGGTTTTTGTGTGTGTGTGTTTTGATTTGTTTGGGCTTTTTTTCAAATTTCCTCTAACTGCCATCTGAGAGCTCTCTATATTCAAAGAAGAACACTGATATTCTTTACTGTTTCCAAAGGAAGCTGCTAATTGTTTCTGTTACCTGTGTCTATTGTTTTCAAATATTTTCTATAACTATGCTCTGAAATGTGACTGAATAGCTGACCAAACCTTAATGCCTTTTCCAAACCAGGGCTTTGTTTTTGCAAGGAACTGTATCATAACTCAATAATACCACATATATCAAGCTCTTCTCAAAAACAGTTAGATATTTTTTCCCATTTCATTACTCTTAATAGTCTGTCTTAAAACCTGGACCATTCATACAACTGCTTGTAGCTTTGCCAATCTCCAGCCATTTGGCTGATGTTTTACATGGACTATGCTTCCCTCAGGCTAATGATTTCTGGAGATGTTTCAGATAAAATAGTTCAGCTGTTTCCAGGAAGGGCTATCAAAAATTATATTGCTTTGCCCATATATATTCATAAGAGGCAATTCTGGTTACTTCTCTCCCATTTCTGGATTGAGAGCATAAACAATTCTGATCATTCTATCCACAATTAGTAAACACTATTTTACTTAGGAATTTTTTAATGAAGAATCAAGGAAACAGCTTGATGATGCTAAATGAGTACCACTCCATAAAAACCACTAAACCTAAACAACTTTCCTTTTCCTTTTCCTTTTCCTTTTCCTTTTCCTTTTCCTTTTCCTTTTCCTTTTCCTTTTCCTTTTCCTTTTCCTTTTCCTTTTCCTTTTCCTTTTCCTTTTCCTTTTCCTTTTCCTTTTCCTTTTCCTTTTCCTTTTCCTTTTCCTTTTCCTTTTCCTTTTCCTTTTCCTTTTCCTTTTCCTTTTCCTTTTCCTTTTCCTTTTCCTNCTCTCCTCTCCTCTCCTCTCCTCTCCTCTCCTCTCCTCACCTTTCTTGGAAGGGATAGAGTTATTGAACAGTTTTCTCAGCATTTGTTCCAGGACAAAACACACACCTGAATATCCATATCTGTGGATAGAATCTATTTTCCAGGTACCTTTACGTGTAATTAAATACACAAAACACAACAAATATTTGCAGAACAATATTTCTGATTATATGTTTGTCCTGTGTGGCACATCTATGCAAAATACTTCTATTTACTGTACTCTCCCATTGCCACAAGGGCTTACTGCCTACTCATGCTCAACATGTTTATCAGGACCCTCAGGCCTGTTTTATGCAAAAGTGCTTCCTAACCAGTTGTTCCCCAGCAGGTAGTGTCACACAGGATTGTTTTGCCCCAGATCTCAGCATTTGTCATTGCAGAAATTCATTAATACTTAGCCAGAAACTTTTCCAACCTGTTAAGATCACAGCCCTACCCTCCAGCTTATCAAATGTTACCCAGCTGGGTGTCAGCTATGAGGTTTTAAAAGGTCCCTTCTGTCACATCACCTTGGGGGCTACTGAAGGTGTTTAACAGCACCAGGACCCCGAGCAGTGGCAGTGGTAACTGGACACCAGCCTGTCTTCCTGCTGCTGATCACAGTCTTATCAGCTAAGATGTACAATTACTTTCTCACACACCATTCTTCATTTTACTATCAAAATCACAGCTCTGTGGTTTGATTGACAGGACACAGAGATACCAAATGGAAAGCCTTTCTAACGTCAGGATAAATAATGTCCACAGTGCTTTCCTCTTCCATTGGGGCAGTTGTCTCATCAGAGAAGCCAAAACATTTGATCAGTCCTGGGGATGTAATTTGCTAGAAGGGCAACAAAATTGATGTACATTACGTATATCAAATCTAATTATATGTTAAGGAAGTTTCCATTGAAAAACCAGAAAATACTCCTGTAATACTCCTTTATAATGGCTAATATAGTCAGTGCTCTCATACAGGGAAATGTACTTCCCTAGCAAATGTGAGTTCAAGACAGTATAAGGAACCTGATTGAAAAAAAAAAAAAGAAAAAAAAAACGATAAAGGCATCCATACAAAAAAGTTGAAAAGTACTTTACCAAAAACATTCAGCTAGAACTCCTCAGATTAATTAAAGAAGCATAGCTAATACCTGAAAGGAACATATAACTAGCATCTTGTATATTCCACTGAAATAAAAGATTCTTAATCCTCACATGTCTGTGAATTTTAAAATGCTAGCAAAAGATAATTTTTCTTAGTTCATATTTCAAATTTAAGTATAATCTAAAATGCTTATTAATTCTAGTCATATCACACTAGAGAATGGACGGTAAATTTAGACACCATGGGTCCAAAATAAAATGCATTCTCTAAATACCAGTGTTTATGTGGATTAATATTACTTTTTAGTATTAGTTACTATAAACATTATACTGCTATTTGTTATAAATATTATTGTCGTTGAATGTTAATTTTATTAATATTCTTTTATTAATATTAGGGTACAAATATTTCTATTTATTACTATAAACTGGTGTTGATACTGAGAGATGTTTACAGGTATTTTAAGAAGCCTCTCACTTCGTGAGATATTATAGGTCTTGAAAGTCTTTTAGTCAAAGTCTGGAAAAAAGAAATATCAAAAGAAGAAACAAAGAAAATTTTCATTGGCAAGAGCCTGCAGAAGCCATAAATTCCTGGTACTTATAAATTCTTCACCCAGAAGGTTAATCAACACATCAAATGTACATACAATGCCCGTTACGTAGTGAGATGCTTTGCTGAGAGGGCAGGTGGGAGTTCAGGTAATTACCCTGTCCCAGGTGTGTCCCTTGTCCCAAATCAGTTCGATGTCTCATCTATTCAGAGACAGAATGAGGAGTTCCTAAACCACTCAGGGACTGTAGTGCACTGTGTGCACACAGTCTGATATACATGATGCCCTAATACCGAATGACAACATAATTACAAGAAAACCGTGATTCTTATCCTTATATATCACTTATGGCTTTTACTAGCATCCTAAAATTTACAAAAACATGACGTTTTAAGAGATGGTGCAGGGTTTGGGGCATCAAATTGCAAACTATTTCCAGAATGCTATAGGGGCAAGACTGGACTTGGTTTGGCTACTCAGTGTCAAATGTTACCCTAACAAGGCTTGTACCCTTTATAAATGCTCTCTTGTTTCATTCTGTAACACCATTAAAATTAATTACTTACCATTAATGTAAAGCTAATATTAAAATCAAGATTGCTAGTACTTTGATTTGTTACGTGATGTTCTTCTGATCTTTCCTAAGTCTCTTGGTGAATTTTGTGAAAATTTGCAGTTATTTTTTGAATTTTAAATTGTTGTTGCACAAAATAATGATTTCCTACTAAAATTCCAGATGAAGTTTCTCATATTTCATAAGAGTCTATTTTTTATGCCTTATTTACTCAGGGATCAATCTGAAGTGTTTTTGATAACAGCTTGAATTAACTGAACTGGAACTGTTGCTCACAACAGCTGACCTCAACACTTCTCAGAGGATATTTTTGTTTTGTTCCTGACTGTGTTGCTAAGTTGGTAGAAAATGGAGAAATTTCCATATCAACAACTGCATGATTCTAAATGGCTTCTGAAAGCCAGTGATGGGAACAAAACGATTTGACTACAATTTTCAAATAGTACTGTGATCAAAAAATTCTTAACTGTTGTCTTTTCAAGGGAAAGCCCTCTGAAGACAAGTATTTTGAGTTGAAATTAGTTGTAATGCATCTGGCCCTTTACCTGGTGTAGTAAATTCAAAACTAAAGATATATCATTTCCTTGTGTGCAATTAGTTCATGAACATAGAATTTTTATATCCGTAGTCATTGCCTGGCAGCTAAACATTCATTCAATAGAGGTTTTATACATTCTGAGAACAGATTTGCAACTGCTGGTGATTCTGCTGATATCAAGGTATTTAGAATGGAAGATTATCTTGGTTAGCATCTCGCACATAGTAGTAGACTCAATCATCTGGACAACTCAGATAAGATTCTTATATCAAGATTTTTGAAAGTGACTAATTATTTTGGATGAACCCGTGGTAAATCCACACATACCCTGTTTTTGGATTTTTAAATTTTTTTTTTGCTAGCTTATTTTTCAAGAACTGCTGAGTAGTCTCTTTTGCTGAAGGTCAAGACAGATTCAGAGTTTAATATCAGAGCCTGTAAATTTGCTAATAAATTCTCAGGATGCTAGTTAAAAAGAGTTAAAATTAATTTTAGTGTGAAAAGAACAAGTGAGAGAAAGAAGTCTTAAGATCATGTGGGAAAATCAACAGTTTAACACAGCATGAAAAGTAAAAGGAGGTCAATATAAAAAGTACACTAAAAGGAGAAAAATATAATGCAAACTAGATGGAGAATTAATGTTCAAAACACATATTTAGTCACACTGCATAGAGAGCTTTACGTCTGCCATCTCTATTCAACAATATTTTAATGTATTGCAGTGTTCACATAATGCAGTCTGGACTCCTAGGGTTCAAGCTTAAACCACATGACATGGAGAGAATAAAGACCTGAAAGAAGAGATTACCTTAAAGAAGTACCTAATCCTGGTCCAGTTTTTCCTCCTAAGCACTTTGGGAAGTAGTAGATGAAAAGGCAAAATAAATTATTTTGCTACTTTTGATCTAACACCTCATAAAAATTCAGCAGGAAAAAAAATCCACGCAAAATTATGCCAGCAGTCGCAAAATTTAGTAATTTTCTTCTAGAGCTGGGATCGTGGTGTTTCCAGAAATTGTTTTCATCCTAAAAGAGTTGAACTGCTAGACAATGCAGATAGAAAGAATCTGCTATTTAAAAGAGTGATTCAAAATGCAAAACTGATATGTGGGCTTTGAATTTTTTTCTGAGGGAATATGTCTCTAAGGACTACAGAAAGTCTTGGAAGACTTACCTCCTTAAAACAAATTTAGTTCATGATTTCTTTCTGCTGGGAATATTCTTAATATAAACAAAAGTATGAATTATTAATTAAACATCCATCATTATCAGTATATTCCAATACCTGTCTTCCAACCTTTGACACTCTGAGAAATAATTTACTAAGAACATTCTCTTTTGAAGAACCAGAGTTTAGTTTACTTCAGCAAGTCACATAAATATAAACCTTATTTTACATTTTGCAGTCAGCATTACCTATATGTAAGGATTAGCACAATATTGAATTTTGCATCACACGCGTTCTTGGATTAAAGGGGAAAGCATTTGGAACCTCCTAGAAAAGAGTCTTATAAAATGATAACAGAGGAATATACATATTTAAATGTTAAATTGAGAAATACATTTTTGTTGCAGCAAGGAACTCAGTTTTGGACTAAATTTTCATATTGTTCAATAAAGCTTTGAAATTTGTTATAAATTTACAATTTATAAATGTAAGAAGCAAGTACAGTTTCACATGTTATAGCAGTATTATCCAGCTGACATACAAGGAAACCCAGATATGAGACACAAGTGTTTGAAATAATGTGCATGTTTGTGATCATCACCTTTAATCCACCTTGATAAAGCCAAGTCTGGATATTATATATTTATATTTTGGCTGAATAATAATTTTTTAATTGGGGGAAAGACTTAATAAATGTGTATGACGTTATTATCAAATTGTTCACATTATCCTTTGTAAATATCTGAAGGCAGAGAGCAGTGACAGTAGCTTCAGGTCTACTGTAGCAATTTAATCACACGCAGATTGAGAACACCTTAATAAAAACTTTATGGTAGATGAGGTTTTACTGAATAGAATTTTATTGTTCATTTTTCATAAAATGCATGTTCAGTGCATGCATAAAATGCATGTTCAGCTACAATTGATACCTCATTGTCCTGGTTTTGGCCAGAGCAGGGTTATTTTTTGCAATAGCTGGGAGAGGGGGTGGCTGAGGGCGTGTGATATGACCTCAGGTCAGTGCCAAGGTCGGGGCTAAAGGACTTTCCCTTCCAGTGGAGAAGGCAGAGCTCCAGTATATTTGTTTAGTTCAGGGTTTTTTTCTGTGTAAATAATTTGTTTTTCTTTTACATTTTGTTCTTACTATTGTTGCCATTACTGTTCATTTTCTTATCTCATTGCTGTTTCTGTAAATTGTTCGTATCTCAACCAGTCATCTTGAGCTTTTGTGGCTCCCGTTGGAGCAGGGAGAATGTCATGTGGTCTTTTTAGTTGGAGTACTAAATTGGAGAATACCATTCCTAAACCATGACACTCAAAAACCCCACTTTAACAGGCATCCCATAGAAGAATTCAAGGATCTTCCAGCTTTCCTGAGATTCTACTAAAAACAGACAGACTAAGATTATTTGTTCAAAAACTATTATGTGTGTGGGTTTGCTTTTTGGATGTGTTTTGTTTTCATTTGGTCGGTTGGTTTCTTTTCTTTTAATAACAGTACTTCAGATAGAAAAGGAAAGTGAAGGTAAAATTTGAAGCTTGGGTAATGGAAGGAGAAATACTTGTAGAAGGCATTGGAAAGCAGTACCAAAAAGAAAAACAGGCAGCTAAAACACACACCCACACAAATCCCAACCATTCAACTCTTCTAATAAAGTACAGTGTTTCTGAATAGTTCAGACTTCAAATTACTCAATAGTGAAAACAATGTTCAGAAGTATTTTTCTTCCACATAATTACTTTGGCGGGGGGGGAAGCTATTTTGTTTGAGCTTTGAGAGAAGTTTATCACAGAACTTTAAACTGCTTGAATTGTTCTATGTTTTGATATGTGAGGAGAATTTTTAATCAGTATTTTATTAGTATGTGGGAGGCATTGCCCTGATATGTTTCTAGAGATTAATATTAGAGTTAATGTGTGTCCCTTTATCTTCACTTCTGCAATTAGGATGTGTGATCTTCGGGGAATGTACATTTTTGGGGTTTTTTTCTATTTCAAGTTTGATACCATTCTCAGTGAGTTGAGCGAAATAAATAAGATTTTTTCTTTCATTGGTTTCCACTACAGAAGACTGAACCTTGGCAGTTCATCTTTTCTGAAAATTCATTCAGAAGCTTTTCCTATACAGAAAAGATTCCATTCCATGTGCAAAAAAAAAAAAAAAAAAAAAAAAAAAAAAAAAAAAAAAAATTAACATATTATGCACATTTGACCAACCCTTAATGTTAGCAAGTGAAGGAAGGTATATCTAAAATTAAAGCAGAAAAGCCTATATATGGTGTTACATAATGGAAAACCACATTGAGGTAAACCCATTTACAGCACTAAATAAACTTTTGACATGTGGAGAAGTTAATGTGAGGAATACTTCAAAACCTCTGGAGATTTTGAACTCTTTCCTGCCCTTCATACACGTGAAGCTAAGACTTACCATTTTGTGGGGGCTGGGAGAAGAAAATAACATAAAAAAGAAGGAAATAAATTTTGAGTACCACGAAGAACAAAAAGAAATACTAAGACACCCAAATGAGAGAATATTTCCCAAAATGACTTAGTGTCATACCTAAGTCCTTTCCAATCTTTATTTTCTTCCCCTTTCTCAGATGAGAATCAGTCTTTCCAAAACGACCAGCTCTTTTGCAGATATGAAGAGTTTTTTTACTCTTAGGTCTGTTGAACATGCATAAGCAACTGGATTTTCTCTGGAGCTAGGAGTTATATCAAATCCCTGAACACTAGGTCACCTCATAAATTTCCCTTACTCTTTCTATCTTTAAGTATTTAGGAAGTGCAGCAGGACATTCATACTAGTATAACAAGTGACTACAACTTCCAGTAGCTCTGTGAAAGCTAAATACTCAAATGCAAAATACTCAAATGAATTAAAGAAGGAACTTTCTCACTTTCAAATTCACTCACTTCCAGTTCAGTATTTCACTACAGTTTTATGTTAGTCCTTTTCTGTCCCTGTAAAGATCTAGCAAGCTAGGAACAAAGTAGGTAAGTGCAGTATGGCAAAGAACATCATCCTTTGAAGCTATCAAAATATTACATTAATGTGCAGCTCTTTTCTATTTTTAGCACCATTTATAGGTATACCTAAACTGAAGAATTAGGATAACTTCTTGAGTTTTAGTGCCACTCAAGACATCAAAATAGTCTTTGCCTCCAACACAGAAAAGGATCAAACGTGTGTCTGCTGTTTCTGACTAATGCTTGTTTAATGATTTCTTAAAGATCTCCCATAATGAGCACTCTACAACTTCTCAGGCAATCCCTTTCTAAGTCTCACCAGCATTATCAATAGAAAGCATTTTTCCCCTAATGTTTTATTTATAGGTATCTTTTCTGTAGTTTAAATTTATATTTTTTGTCTTTTCCACTATAAATATTAAAAAAATGAACCATTCACAGGAGAATTTTACATGCTTCAGAGCAGTTATCTTATCCCTCCTTGATCTTCTTCAGGATAATAGTTTTCAGACAGCATGTTTTGATCATTTTTCTCAATCTCTTGTGCAATTTTCTTAGTAAGTCCCCATCTTTCTATATTACTTTACTTGTGTCTCACCAATGTTGAACAAAGCAGAAAGATTATTATGTTTCTCCATACTGTACTGTTGTTCACAAAGCCCAGCACAGCTTTTCAACAACATCATTTCATTTGTCAGATTGTTTACAGGTTTGATCTTCTCTACGCATTGGATTACATTTAGCTAATTTTTCACCATCTTGTGTTTGCTCAGTCTTCCTTCCTACATGTGGTATCTTGCATTTTTCTTTCTATTGAATAACGTAGTCTAGTACATGCATTGTTGTGTTTGGTCTTGGTTTTATTTATTCCTTCCCTTCTGCATGCTTCTTCCATCTAATGCTGTTACTCTCTCATGTAAAAGATTTTGAATTTGTCCAGCCTTGTTCTTAATAAATCTCTATTTTTTTCCCCTAGTTTCTTGTCACATTTGAAATATTTAAAGGTAAGGTTTTTTGGTTTTTGTATGTTTCTTTGTTTGTTTCTAATTTAAAATGCTACCTAGTGTTTCTTTGAAAATTTAAATTAATATCATGAGTCTGTTAAATATCCCATATGCTCTTTTTTATAAAGACATAATTTATGTCTTTTTTCCAAGTCCTCTGGAAATTAACCTGTCCTTCAAAAGTTTGTAAAGAAAATCACTGGAAAACTGAGTTTCACGAGACCATATAATCAAAGAATTGTAGCATCTTAGACCAGACCAGCTTGGAAGAAACCTCAAAATATTATCTGGTCAAACCATTCATGAGAACAGAAGCTTAGATGAGATTATCCAACACTCTGTTCAATCACATCTTGAAAACCTCCAGTGACAGAAAGTCTGTACCCTTTCACAAAATTATTGTTCTTATTATAGAAACTAATTTTTACATGTAGGAATGAAACATCTCCCAGGGCAACTTTCACCCGTTGTCCTCAGTCATCTCCGAGTGCCTCCTGGGGAAGAGGGAGCCTCCTCTTTGTAGGTGCTCTTTAAGGACTGGAACACTCTAAGTGGGTCTGTCCTTGGGCTTCCCTTCTCCCAGAAGAAAAGACCTAACACTTTTAGTTATTCCCCACTGGGCACGTTCTCCAGATGTTCATCCATCTTTGTGGTTCTCCTTTGGACCTCCTTTAGTCTGGCCATGCCTTTCTCTAAATTTCATCAGCCAAATGCCTAAATGTCCTACAATGAAATGGTTGGTCAACTTGAATACATTGAATTTATCTAACTAACCCCTCTAACCTGTTCTGTTATTATAATTTTTTTTTGGTTTTCTCTTTCTGCAACTGAAAATAATTGTCATATCTGAGTTCAGTTATCTTTTAAAGAAAAAAAAAGGGAAAAATTAGTTCATATATTTGGTAGTAACTATCAATAGCTTTCCTTCTCCACTGAGTGGCACATGAGCCTACTTCTAGCTTTCCCTCCTGCTGCTAATTGGCTTCTGGTTATACTGTCATCTTTGTGCCTCATTTGATTTTTTCTCTCAAGCTCGTAGTAAACGTTTGCAATCATATTTATAATCTTTGTGACTGAGTTGTATACTGAACTCATCTTTTGTTTGAATGCTCTTCTATCATACTTTCAAAATTTATTCCAGATTTGTTTCTTTAGACTGATCCATTATAACAATATTCAAATAAATGCACAAATTTTATTGAAGTATATAATCTGAATTTTAAAAATTATTATTTTGATACAATTCTATCTGTGTTAAATCCATGGAAGTGCTCATTTTATTGTCACCATCATCCAAGTAACCCTTCACTCTGAAATTCTCATGTGTGTCCTCCCAATTGGTACATTGACTTTGTAGAAAACAACATCTTGTTGTCCTAACCACAGTGAAGATTGAAAGTCTTTTAAAAGTGCATTTCCAGAGCTTGCTGGACAATCCATTCTCTTCTCAGTACATATTCAGGTAAACTTCTTTCTCTCTTCATCACCTTCTGCCTTCAATGACTTTTGCCTTCAAGTTTAGAACTCACAAAGCTGGACATTGTACAGCAGTTTGGCTGACTGCCTTTTTAGGGAGATTTGATATATGACATACTAGATGTTTGGAATAAGATGTACATTATATTTCCATCACAGTTGTCAGAACTCATCTCTGAGATGTATGGATCTGTAACATACAGGGCATGCCAACTAAAGATTGAAATGCCTAGACAGCCAGGCAGGAAAACTGAAAAGTTTTGTATTTTGGGATAGCTTATTTTGGTCTAATTCCAGTATGATCACTTTCATAAGTGCTAATGACACTGACAAGTTTACAAATGTTTTAAAAATGAAAAGTATTTTCTGCTTTAACTTTTGTATGTTTTACCTATGTCAGCTGGTCAAACAAAGGATATTAATTTTTATGTATATTACCTGTTAAAGGGAGGGTGTTTTCAATTATTATTATTGACAATATTGTCATTATTAACCATTAATCATTAATTAGGTGACATGTATGGGTGAAAATCGTATGCATTTCATGCTAACACCATTTTGGTTAGCTGAGACTTCTGAAGTGCATGTTTTTCTGGATCAGCAATGAACACAGTCATAGTAGCAGCAAATCCTAAGAAGTGGAAAGGGGAAGGAATGTGAGAAGACAATCACTTAACTGTAGCAGTATCCTATAAGATTGTGAGACTTCAGGCTGTTATTCACTATAGCTGCTAGGACTCCACAGATACTATCTGTCACAGCATGTTAACCAACAAGAATAATAATGTGTTCCATATAATATGTTCCTTAAGATCTGAATAAAATTATGAACAGAAAGTTCGTGCCAAGGGACTAGAAAAAACTGCCAGCAAAGCTGGGACAAATAAATTTCCTATGGAGAGAAAAGCTAGTTTCTCAGTGCTGGGTAATCTACGTGCCAGACAAACAGTTTACAAAAATAGGTTTAGTTTTTTCATGCTTCTGAACTGCCTGGCCAAGAGATGGGTACTCAGTTCCTGGTGTACTCTCCTGTGTCTGAGTGTTCCCAAACCAAATGGCTATTCTGGCAGTAGGGTGTGACCTCATTTGACAGTGTCTTTGCCACACATTTTTGTCTGTTTTCATGCATCCTGTGTCTTGGCAGAAGCAACTGTTAAAGCAGCTAAAACTAAAGCAGACCCAGTGTTTCTTTTTATATATGGCTGAAGGAGACAAATAAATTATATTAGGAAACTGAACCTAGCACAGAAATTGCCGTTTAATTTCCCTTTTGCAGGGAGAGACATAGGTAACTTATGGCAGTGCTTCAATTCCTCAGTATTCCTCCTCACAAAAGGCCAACAAAAACCATTTCTGTGAGAGGTAAGAGGTCCAGACTCCAATCTCTATCACAGTTTAATTCATACATCAAAATGTAGTTGCAGAAACAACTGGACTTCTTGGTATATCACTTTGAGGTCTGCTCTGCTGCTGTGTAGTCTTTGGTCCTTATTTTTTTCTTTTTCCCTGGTGAAAAAAGATAAATGTCGCTGCTTATTCCATTGTAAAACCACATTGCAAAACTTCTGAATTGTTTATAAAATAGGATTCATATCCTCAGATCAGCTGGGTAGGTTTCTCGAGTTGATTGTGTTTGATCTTTCCTGTCTCATCATATTTTTGAAAGTTTTATTTTCTTCATTATTTTCTTAGGATGAAAATAATAGGAAATTTAAACAAAGAAAATCAAGAAAAGGGCATGGATTTCTCCCTGGCAAGTTGTTCTGGCACTAAATTTTTTCAAGAAGTCTTGACAAGAGGCATTCTTTACTACAGTAACCAGTGCCAAGTCCTATCTATTCTCAGGTCTGTGGCTGCAATAAGATGCTGATGCTGATCACAGAACATTCTGAGTTGGAAGGGACCCACAGGGATCATCAAGTCCAACTCTAAAGTGAATGGCCCGTACAGGGATCAAACCCACAACCTTGGCATTGTTAGCACCATACTGTAACCAAGAGGTAGGCTTTGGCACACTGACAAATAAAAATTAAAGTAGTAGCAGAGCAAATTCCTTTCTTAAAGACTTGTCACTTCCAGCTGGCAAGGAGTTTTAGTCCTAATGAGAAAACAGGATTTAAATGTAATGAAGCTCCCTGGTTTCAGTTGTTTACTTTAAAAAGGTCTCATTCTGCAGAGTGCTTGTTTTCGGTTCCAAGTTTTAGCAAGAACTGCATGTGTCACTGTAAGGCCAGTATTATTATTTAAAAAGATAAACTTTATAAAGGAAAATTATCTCAGTTCCTAACTTATCTCTGTTCATAAATCTTTATAATAAGAGAGACACCAGTAAGAAGGGAAGTAAGCATGCTTCAAAACCACCATTTTTTATCTTCAAAAGAAAATAAGTATTTACTTCTATAGAAATGTTAACATTTTGGCACTAAAAGAAGCTACCATATAATTAACTTACTAAAACACAAAAATTAACACACTAAAACTAGTAAAGAAATTTATTTAAGAAGTCAAAATTGTTTGTTTTGATTTGAGCAGCTAAATTTAAAGATTTTTTTCCTGCCTTAATATGTAAATAAGCTAAAGTTTCAAAATCATTCATGTTCTTATTCTTCCTCATTTCCTCCTGTCATTAACCCACCAATCCTTTGTAAACCTTATGGTTTCAGCAACAGGATACTGAAAAAAACCCACGAACAGGATTGTGATCAGCAGCATAAAGTCTAGCTGGAAGCTGGACACTGGTGGGGTATATCAGAGATGAATACTTGCCAGTACTGCTTAACATCACTTTAATGACACTGATGATGTGACAGTCAGCAGATAAGACTGGGAGGAGCGACTTGTGCACTTAAGGTTGTGCTACCATTCAGAGAGACCTGGATAGGCTGGAAGAGTGAGCCAACAAGAACCTCATGAAATTCTAATAACCTCATGTTGTCATACACATTGTGTCTAATCATCTGGAAAACAACTTAGTAGAGAACAGCCTTGTGGTACTGGTGGAGAAAAATGTCACCGTTAGCCAGCAATGTGTCCTTGCAGCAAAGAAGGCCAGCAGCCTCCTGGGCTGCATCAGGGAGAACATTTGCCAGCAGGTTGACTGAGGTGATGTTTCCCCTCTGCTCAGTCCTGGTTGCACTCAATCTGGGTGCTGTGTCAATTATTTGTCACACAGATGTGTGTAACCAGGACTGAGCTCCCCAGTGTGAGAGACATGGACATACAAAAGTGCATCAAGTGAAGGTCTAAAATGATTAAGGGACTGGGCTTGTGCCCTATAAGGAGAGGCCAAGAGCACTGGGATTGTTCAGTCTAGGGAAGAGAATGTTCAGGGAGGATCTTGTCCCACAGAAAATAATTGTGGTTTGTATTTCCTTTCCTTTCCNTGCCTTGCCTTGCCTTGCCTTGCCTTGCCTTGCCTTGCCTTGCCCTTCCTTGCCTTTCCTTTCCTTGCCTTGCCTTGCCTTGCCTTGCCTTGCCTTGCCTCGCCTCGCCTTGCCTTGCCTTTCTTTGCCTTTCTCCTCTTTTTACTTTTCTTTCTTTTCCTCCTTCCTCCTCTTTTTTCTTTTCTTTACTTTCTTTTCTTGATAACAATTTCTCATTGTTAATTGAAGCTGCATAATTTATTTATACACATTTAAGCAAAGAATAACATGTACAAGTAAATACCAAGTATTTCAGTCACCAACTATTCATAAAAAAAAAAGCAGAGACTTCTTTCACTGTTTCTGCCGCAAGCCAATAAGTCATAAGAAAGATGTTTTTCAGGAAAAAAAAGGGATCTTTCCAGCTTGTCTAACACCATAAGTAAATATATAGCATGTGTGGTTGTAGAGCTAAGCATAACGATTGTAAATGTGATTTCATAATTTATAAAATAACTGTGTATCGGAGCAAGCCCTTTCTGACACTCCTGTAGAGCCATGTCTTCTGACTGCTCAGACATCTGCAGATGGGTTCAAAGGGGCTGCAGAGAGCTGTGCAGAAACTCTTGCTGTGTCTATGTGTTTGAAACAGGGACTGCAAACGGGTGGATATTTCTAGAGTGATAGCTGAGGAAAACAATTACTATGGATATGTTTAGATATCGCTTGATACTTATTTTTATTGCAGAGGATGCGAACATATGTGAATAATTATCACATTCTTTTTGTTTGTTTTTTCCCATTTTCCAAAATATTTGTAGGTCTTTGTTTCCTAAAGCTTCTCAAGTGGAAGTAAGACTGAAGCAAATTAAGTGCAACCTGAGTTATATTTTATTTTTATGAATATAATAGAAGTCTTTACTGTCAGACTCCTATCTTATGCTCTAGAGTGCAAGTCTTACTGCTGTCATTTGCAGCTAGTTGCATAGTGTATCAAATCGGTAGAAGAAAACTTGTTATTTTCTGTGTGTTTATTACATAGTGGAAAAGAGAGAAGAAGGAAAGATTAACAACAAAATTACTTTTATTTCCCAAATGTTGTGTCTATGATAGTTTTATATCAGTCTTATCCCTTTGAGGTACGTACATACGCAAGTGAAAGACGAAACCATTTTGTTTTTTCTTTTTTTTTTTTTAAGTGTTACAGAGGCTTGCTAATTAAAATGGTAATTGTCTGTCACTAAAATAAGTTAGTTACAGAAACTTGTTTGTGTAGACTGATGAGCAAGCTAAAAAAAGTCACTTTTCAGAAACTAGCTACTGCCAACATTCTCTTGGTAGGTTGAAAGTGACTGAGGATGGAAAGTTCACCAAAAAAGCTGTTCTCTGAATTTCTTTGGTCAGAATCCAAAACACATCATTCTTAATTCCTACGCCAAAGAACTAGGAAAAAAAAAAGAACATTTTTAATACTACCTTTTAAAATATGCTTACAGATTTAACTTAAGGTTTTTAATTGTGCATAATAATAGATTAACACCTCGTGACATATTTAAAAATATGCTACCTCCTACTAAAATCATTAGAATTAGATATTATGCTAATATACAATATTTAAGATTGTGAGTAACAAGGAAAGAAACTGATGTATGTATCAGTCTTGCTATCTAAATATCTTATTTAAATATCTTAGCAATACATAAGAAGGGGGTTTATTTCCTTATATTTTCAATAATTGTTTTCTCAAATTGCCATACATATCCTTCAGTTCTTAATCAAGATTCAGTTGATTAGAAGCTCATGTAAGCATTATATAGCAAATAAATATTTTATTGATTTAGTCAATTTTATTTATTGAGTGGATTTCTTAGTGGATGAAATTATTAAAATTAAAGCAAATAGATGCTGAAAATCATCAGTATCTGAGCTGCTGGAGCGAATCCAGTGGAGAGAGACAAAGATAATTAAGGGACTGAAGCATCTCTCTTACAAGGACAGGCTGAAGGACCTGGGTCTCTTCAGTCTTGAGAAGAGCTGAGTGAGAGGGGACCTCACCAATGTCTATCAGTACCTGAAGGGAGGCTGCCAAGAGGATGGAGACAGGCTCTTCTGGGTGGCACCAACCAACAGAACAAGAAGCCAAAATTGATGCACAGGAAGTTCCACTTGAATGTGAAGAAGAACTTCTTTACTGTGCAGGTGGCTGAACACTGGAACAGATTGCCCAGAGAGGGTGTGGAGTCTTCCTCACTGCAGATATCCAAGAAGTGTCTGGATGCAATCCCATGCAGGGAATTTGGATGATGACCCAATGTGGTCCCTTCCAACCTTACCTCTTTGGTGATTCTGTGATCCAAGTGCAATTTTATATTGCTAGAATTAACCATACATATAAAATCAAGTTTAATATTCATACTCAGTTTACTCAATTTACTCAGCCACATAGGTAGTGGATTTAGACAGCCAGATTACTGAATATCCTTTGTTGAACAAATATCTATTTATTTTAACTGAATGATGAATCGTCTTTTTGCTCATGTCAGAAATGCTGTGAAATACGCAATAAGTTAACAGATTTAAAAAGCCAATATTTTCCTGCTGTTTTTCCTGGAAACACAAACTTACCTTTAACAATAGCTAATTAGAATAAATAAAGAAAAGAATATAAATTATTATATCTATAAAGTTTATGAGTGAGATTTCAGAATACTATGTCAACACAAAAGTTCAGTTTCTGAGTCAATGTTTCCCTACATGTTCCGATTATGTGCAGTCCCCAGGAGGATATTTTTATTGGAAAATGGAAAAAAAGCTTTGCCGATTTCATTTTATCTGTCTTGGGAACATGAGAGATTTTGCTGAAGTATTTTGATTCCTAATTAATTCCTAATAGAAAACTGAGTTGAAAATATTAAAGTATTAAATTATTTTTCAAGGCCATATACATTTTATGTTCCATAGTTGCAGGCAAGAGATGAAGTAGACAAGCTGTCATGTACAATAAACACTGTTGAGAAATCATTCCTATGCCTAATTGTGTGTTGCTCACATGCTCTAATTTGGAATAAGAGTATAAAACTTGTGTACCTTTTCCTGGGCTCCCAGGAGATGTTATTTTGTTGGTAAATTTCTTCTCTTCTTACATTGCATAATTCTTCCAGGTTTTGTGGTCTTCTTACCTAAAATATGCTCTGCTACTGCAAGGACACTGAAACTGCAAATGTGTATCTGTTCCTCCAGCTAAAAAGAAACATTTTGTGTTTCTTGAGATTTTTGGTTAGGTTTAAAATCTGAGACAGCTTCTGGGAATCGGTATCAAAATGTGACTATGGAGAATAAAAATAATGGGATACTTCTGGATATACTGTGTACTCAATGACAAGATTTATGTGAAACTTGACTGCCTGACTGATCTCCTCCAACATTCTACAGAAAAAAAAGAAAAAGAGTATTTAATAAACCATTAAATCTTAAAATGTTTAGTACTATAGGAAGTGAAGTTAATTCCATTTTTAACTTTCTTTTTTTTAAATTGAAATGCAGAACTCCTTTTTATGAAAAAGAAATGCTTATAGCATTATGAATTTATTCTAAGTGTTACCATTCTATTGCATGGATCCATGTGTACACATATATAGATGAAAGTGTTTTAAGTGCATTTAGAGCATTTATATTGAAATTTACATTGACTCTTTAATAAGTCTGTGTAAAATATAAGAATCTTTGTGCAAGGTTCTGATGCACTATTAAGATGGAGTTATGTCTGAGCCCACCAACATATACAGAAGGTTTCAATTATTTGGTAGATAAATGAACACATGTTTTACTATCATTCTGGTACATACTAAATGGGAAGAGTTCCTTGTACAATGCTACAACAAAACTGACCAAGGTGGCAAACAAATTACTAATCTCTTACATAGCATAAAAATTGTAGGATTAAGTATGTATTCATTTTCATCTGTACATAAAATTATGCTTACTCCCATTTGAGGGCTGGGTTCCCCTTCCTGCAGAAGGAACAATGAATAAGCTCCACTTTAGCATGCAGAGACCTGCCATATATGTGATGTGTTTGTATCTTTGTAGTGGCATTACACAATCCACTATAATTTCATAGAAAGCTGAGTTCACTGAAAAGTAAATATTTTGAGCATCTATGTTCTTGGCCTCTCCTTTGAAATATATAGCAGACCTCTAGACATCATAGAAGACAAATTTGTAAAAAATTGCAACAGTTTTATCTTTTTAATCATCATATTTATACCTGAATGAGGATCAGAGTGACAGGGAATGTTGGCAGTGGTGACTTACATGTGAGTCCCAGACTGAGCTGTTAGAAATGTTCAGGGAAGGGAAGGGTAAAGGATCGTGGTGACACCTTGCTTCTTCATACCCCAGAATTTGAGTCCCTTGTACTCCAGGTCTGCAAACACCTCAATCCTACTATATAAAATCCCTCACACTCTTTAAGGCCTCCAATGTCCTTAAGACTCCTGGACCCCTGACATCTCAGTCCTCCCTCCACTTACTGCAGTTCTAGTCATGTTCTCTGATCCTTTCACACCATCAGCTGTTAGCCTCCCACTCTCTGCTTTCCACCTTTGCCATATCTGTGTCCATACCTAAATCTTGCATGTGTTCCCTGCAAACCACATAATTGTTTTACATAATAGGGATAAAATAAAATAAAATAAAATAAGTCTTAACACAGAATCGCAATCATTGAAATAAACATTTCTTACTGGGTAAGCCTCTGGGGCAGGAGAATGTGACTGAATTTCTACAGAGGCACATGAATTAGTGACCTCCTTAATTTACAACTGACTCTCATCCTCAGAGTAACAGGAGAAATCCTCTAAAGCAAGATTTTTCAGGAAACCACTTCTACCCACTCAGATGTCCCTTTGGAGTGATCAAGTAAATTAGTTGGCCATATTATTAGTGAAAATTGGTGCTTTAATAGTTTTACAGAACATTTTAAGTTATCTGATCAAATTGCCTCTTTTCAACTCCCAATGTATCTTTTTGCAGATATGTTTTCAGGGCAAAAGTACAACATAAGTTAGTGTTTAGAAAATTTACCAAGCAATTTTTGCTATAGATGAAAAAAATCACATTATAGAATTTACAATAATCTAAATGTGACATGACAATCACTCTGAAAGGTTTTCCCAAAATATATCACCAGTGAGGTTTTCAGAAGCACTTCACAAATTTAATCAGGCTAGCTGAAGAAACAAGGAACTGCAGAATGAAACTAGAAAGGAAAGCTGGGAGAAGGGAGGTCCAGGAATTCAAACATGAGCTTATCTATCAAAGAAAAGATACAAGAACTGTATCCTAAAGCTATAAAAACATGCTTCGTACCAAGGGATAAAGGGTGACCTTAAAATTGGTTACCACAACAGAGTGGTGGGTGTGGTAACAAACAGTAAGAATGAGGTTACATCTTAAGCCAATATACTGCTTTTCTAAGTGATCACATAAATTCACCTAAATGCTGTGGGGAAAAAATTCCATGCACAGAAAAGAGAGGTTTCAAAAGAACTTGTAAGCTGTAGAAATCCTTTTAAGAAATTCAGTCATGCTAAAAAAAAGAGACTGATGCTGACACGTAAGTCTTTCAAAACACTTAGATGCAGATGTCTAAAGCAATTGCTGTTTTTTGTATTGGCTGGCAGATGCAGATCATTGCAGAAATATTAAAGACTAACGGGTGACCAATCCACTGAAACCTGAAAGTCTTTGACAGCTTCAGTAGTGGGTAGAGGAAATTGGGAATGTGGAAGGGGACATTGCGGAGGACTTGTGTGTGAGTCGACACAGTCGTGGCAGAACAACCACAAAATCATGGCTGAAATGTGAAGAGTAAATTCATTTCATTACCTTGCTAACTGGAGGATCCTGAAGCAACTCCCAGGCAGAGCCATAGAAATGGGAACTCTGGCACCATTAGGCTCAGTCCATCCTAGAACAAGGCAGGGCTGCTGTTTGCACCAGTGTGTCAAGGGCCTGAGCATGCAGTTTCCTACCATAATGTGATCTCCTTTGTGCTTTTTGTGATCTCTGAGCTTTGATCTCTTTCCCAAGACAGGGAATTCAAGCATGTCCACGACAGTGTCTACAAGTCTTTGTAATCACCTGTGTTATCTCTACACAGAGATTCTACATCTCGAAACAGAGAGAGGAGAAATAGCCACAGGCATAATATAATGAGGTTTCCCACACTATTATTTTCAGGACCTCAGCATTCCCACCTGCAAGGTCATTTAAGTGAATCTACCATCCTCCTGGCCATTCTTCCTCTTTTAACCCTTTCCTCCCAGCAACTTGCTATCCTGTTAATTTAGGAATAAATTCATCCATTATTTAATCTTGTAAGAAATATGCACTTTCCTTACATTTTTAATTTATGGATCAAACAGTATTATTTCACTGCTTTTGTATCCTACGAAATTGTTTTAGTTTCCAAGGGAGACAGACTTGTTAATAAATCAGGTGTGGGAGAGCCATATTTTCAACTTTGCTGATTGAAAATCTAATCCAAATCTATTTTGCATGGGATACTGGATTACTGAATTCAGTTTCCTTTAGATCTGACGTTTTTTCTTCCACTCATCATCTATTAATTTTGTATTTGCCTTCTTTTAAAAAATATCTGCCTTATTCACTTAGACATCAAGCTGTTTAGAGATCTTGTTAGTAAGGCATATAGTCTTGTTATGTGTCTGTATAGTGCCTAAAACAACAAATTGAGAACTCTAACAACTGTTGAAAGAGACAATTTTAAAAAGTTACATTGTCTGGCTGAAGAGTTCAGTTGACAGTGACATAAATAAGTCAGAAGTTCAGAAGTTCAGTTCAGTGACATAAATCAGCAGCGCTTATCACAGGATGTAATTCTATTGTACTACATTTACCTGATGGCCTGAGTCTGTGTAAGACTTGTAAAATATCTGAGACTGTGACATTACCGTTGTCTTCTAATTTTCACTACAGCATTATTTAGATGTTCCAACCACAGAAGCCATATTACAGTAGGAAGAAAACAAACAAGCAAGAATGCAGTGTCACTGTTCAGAACAGTGTATAGTTGTCTAAGATAAGATGAACAAAAGGTGAAAAATCAAGCACGTAGAGAAAAACCTAAGCAAGACAATTTACACATCAGGATAATGTAAAAGCCAGGAATAAAGCCCTATCCACCAGAACATACTCAATCTCATTTCCTATTTTTGTTGACAGATCAAATACTATCGATATTAAGTATGCTACTGTAAACTTCTAATATGTTCAAACTATTGGTGATAAAAATGGAATTTCTTTTTGTAAAGTTTCAGCAAAAGAGCAATAATTTTCAAGTTAGTCTGATATGAAAAATGCTTTTCTTTTACTTTAGAAAATTGCATTCAAATAACTGAAAAATTATTGCAGCAAGAATCTTGAACTTGGCTTATTTTGTGAATATCCTAAAGAAAATAGTACTCAGATTCAAAAGAAATCCAGATATTTTCAAGTCATCATGAGAAACTCCTAATGTGGCCAATTTCCCACATGTGCAGTATGATCTTTAATAATGGTTTCTAGTTTGAGGAGCAACTAACAACTTCAGAGTTTACCATTGGAAAATTTTGAACTCTACCAACTTTCTTCTCACATTTGGATGGTCATTAAATGAGGAAACACTGTTGTAGAAGAAACCAACCTCTTCTTTTGACAAACCGTTTTCTCAGTTCTATTCTGTCATAGAAAAAGACAGGTTGAAGGGATCTCGGAAAATCATCTAATCCAAGCCTCTGTCCAGATCAGGGCCAAATCAGAGGAGGCTGCACGTGGCCTCGGGCAGTCAACTGAGAGTATCTTCAGAGAAGGGAATTCCACAGTCTCACTGGACAACCTGCTACAGGCTTTGACAAACTTCACTGTGAAGAATTTTTCCTAACCAAGTATCTATTTTGGTAGGTTTTGTCATAGGGTTTTTTCTTTTCATAGTATACATCCGTGAAGGGACTGATTAGAGTGGGCCCAGAGGAGGGCCATGAAAATTATCAGAGGAACACCTAATCTATAAGAGAAGGCTCAGAAAGTTGAAATTGTTCAGACTGGAGAGGAGAAGGCTCCAGGGAGACTTCATTGCGGCCTTTCAGTACATGAAAGGGCCTTAGAAGAAATGTGGAGGAAGACATCTACCAGAGCCTATAGTAACAGCACAAGGAGCAATGGATTTAAACTAAAAGAGGCTTTTAGTTGGATATAAGGAAGAAATATTTTGTGATATTACTGGTGAGACACTGGAACAGGTTGCCCAGAGAAGTTCTGAGTGTCCCTTAACCATTAGAAATGTTCAAAGTCAGGTTGGATGAGGGCTTGAGCAATAGAATCTATGGAGGTTGTACCTGCTCACAGCAGGGGGAGTTGGACTGGGTGATATATAAAGGTTCACTCTACCCAAACCATTCCATGACTCTGTAATATGTCCAATGAAGCCAGCAGTAGATAGCTGTCTGCAGTAGCATCCCACCTTAGCTGCCTTCTTAAGGTTAAGAACAAAGTCCCTTTTCTCCTGTCTTTTTGAAGATTTTGAGTTTCCAGTATATCTCATACTGTCCTTTCTTGTGGCTTCCCTATTTCTATGACATCCCTTTGAGAATAAATGATCAGAAATTTTTAGGGCATGCTCGGAGGCACTTCACCATCATTTGAAGCATCATTTGAACAGTATAATATTTTCTATAATTCGTATCATGTGTGATCTATAGTATTTTTATTTAATATTTGAAACATTTTAAGTGTTTCCACCTTAGATCATTTTGTTCTGGTGAGTATTTTAAAGAACCTAATTATTAAATTTTGCCTTTTCACTTTGTCAGTCCTTGTATTTTATTTTCTGGATATCGAATCTGAAGTGTAACTTTTTCTATTTCCTTGCTCAGTTACTATTTCACTGTCTTTTCTAATATTGTCTATTCCCACTTCGAGGCATATTTACTTCCTTCTTTCAGTTAATTTTTCTTGGATGGTTTCCTCCTTTCTGCCATTCTGATGAGAAAATAAGGCCTGCATTACCAAAAATGTAATGATTGTAGATTTGCATAGCATGAGAGAGCAGAATCTGTCATCCTTTACCATAATAATCACAGCTGTATAATAATTATCATCTGATCTTAAAGCGTGTTTTCAGTCTGATTCATCTTAACTTCTTCCTAATTAATAACATCTTATCCAATAGTAGTGCCCATTACAAATTCAGTTAGTATAATCATTCACCTTTGAAAATGCCGATAATAGATGAAAATGTTTGCACACCACATGACACATTTGAAAATTTGCAACCTTCCTAGTATTTGATTTATGTCGTTTTACAGTCTTTGAACTTTAACTTTAATGTATTATATTTACTTACAGACTTTTGGACTGAGGCCATTGGAAAATTATATCCTTTTAAACTTTGAATAATGCATTATCTTTATATGCAAATTTTAAAGACGCTAACTGGTATTTCAAGGATTGTTTAGAGACCAATAATTTTAGTATGCAAGGTGATTATTCCTAAAAATCTTTCTGTGGATAATGTGATAATCATTAATGTTTATCGTACATTTTATAAATCAAGTCAATAGCTATCCATGATAGCATCACATTTCATTTGGACTTTGATTGACTTGGTGACTGAGACAGATTTAAGCTGCTCATGTTTCTCTCACTGAAATTCTAGAAATTAAACTACTTTTTCTACAGGTGATTAGTAGTTTAAGTTTTTTTTTCAGGACTAGCAATAGAAAAGTAAAATTTTCTGCTATAGGAATGAAGTTTGAGATAGGAAATGCTTCTGTTCATTGAAACTGATGATAAACAATAATACATTTCAAGAGAATTTTCAAAGAAAATTCTTCAGTTTTTGTCATTACATTTTCTTGTCTGCATTTCAGTCTCTGCTCATTTTATTTGTATTCATAATCGGTACTGTGAATTTGCTCTCCTCTGTAGATTTGTTTATTATATTAGACTTTCATTACACCTGCTGTTGTAAAATATCTTTTAACAAAGAAAGACGTCACATGTTAAGCTTAGCAAGTCTAGCCTTGTTCTACTATTAAGTGTAAAATTAATTGATAAGAAAACACAGAAGTCTCCTGTACAATAAACGTACTCCCACCACCCAGACTGAATTTGAAAAAAAATTGGGAGACCTTTTCAATCAATTAAAACAATAAAAACCCTCTTAATCCCTAGTATTTGTCCTTCCTGTAGCTAGCATTTGTTAATCAGAAATATTTCTGTTGAGCCATTCCCTCTTATTATTTTTGCAGAGATTTAATCAAAAGAAATATGTATAGTTAAAACTGGACAAATACAAGTAATCTGAATCACAGTCAGTAATGAGTGATTCATGTATTTCCAATAATTAGAAATTTTTGTAGGACAAAGCATGTGTGCTTGATGGTGCACAAGTAGAAGCTAATAGTGGAAAGCAGTTATTTTTTAATAAATATATATAAGATATATATATGTGTAAATTTGAATTTGGAAGAAAAGCTATCTTTAAGTCTACTGCAAATACAGAATGGCAGATGAAACCCCTCCCATCCTTCTCACATTCTTATGCACATCAAAGCATGACTGAATAAATTGTCTGAATGGATATTAACCACTTGGAAAGATGAGAAAGAAAAGAAGGGAAACAGGACAACACTTGTTGCAGATCTGAGGGCAATAACTGGTTAATGTTAACAGGCAGCCACTGCTCACTCTGCATTTTTAGTGAAAAGACGTGTTCAAATTGGTCTAGACGGATATTAAAGACTTTAGAAAGGTGAAGTCATAGGCAAAACAAAGGATAATTAGCTCCTGGTGTCATAGTTAGCAAAGGTGACACAGCTAATGAATCTCAAACAGAGTGTGGGACCCAACCTTGGGAGCTTTTGCAGTGACAAAAGAAGGCAGCAACAGCATTCTCTCATTTATCTTTGTGGGCTGAGATAGTATCATCTAGTTGATGCACATAAATCTAACTGGAACTGAATGTTTCTCAAGTGGACTTTGCAAACTGAATCATCATGAACATTGGCACCATCACAGAAAAGAAAATGCAGACAAAAAAATTAAACTTGGTAAATCCTATTTTCTAGTCTTTCTTCCAATGGAACATCATATTGCAGTAGTTGACTAGAAATCCCCTTCTTCCACAGAGCACCTGCAGTTGTTAAGGAAACCAAGAGAATTTGAACATATATGCACTTGCTCCTAGTGTACAAAGATTGATGTACTGCAAGTCTTTTATTATACCAAAATAGAAAGTGTCAGGAAAGGATAAAAATCTACAATGAGAAATCATTACCATGAGGAAAAAAAAAAAAAAGAAGAAGAAGAAGAAGAGGTTTTAAAATTCTGTAATATTTTAAACAGGAAAAAAAAAAGAAATAATTTTTACAGGGCCATCTGTAAAGGTTCTTTTACTCTTGTGCCCTTCAGATTCTAGTTTTATTCTACAACACAGGTTGAATTCTTCAGAAAACCCCCTGCTAATTCACACAGACCTTTCCAGGTGCCATTTGAAGTGCAAGGCAGATTCAAAAATATAATATACATGTTCCAAAAAGACTGTTTCCTCTAAACTTTACTCCGAATGGGGCCTTGAGATCCGCAGAGAGCTATTCCGTAGGTTCCACCAGAACTTACAATTATGTGATTTTTTCCCTGGGAGGTATGATGTGTCGGGGGGCTTTCAAGGCTACAAAAAAAAAAAAAAAGAATTGAACTGCAGCATAAGGGGAGTGGAATGTGGAATGTGTGCGTAACTTCAGCTGATTCTTGCTAGTTTCTCACCAGAAATACATCAGGAAAATTTTTCTTGTGAAACAACAATAATTTCTACTTTGGACTAATTACATAATACACCTTTGCCTGGAATACTGATTATCTCCCATTCCTTGCACATTGTATTTGCCACTTTATCTGTAAAAGAACTTGGGGTTTTTTTCTCAAATTCATTTACTCTTACCAAATACACCAACATATAATGATGCTACTATATCTTTTTAAGGCTTATAAAATGATACATATAGGAATGTGAAAATACAATTACAGCTAGAAAATACTCATTCTGAAAAATAGAAATGAGAGGAAAAAAGTAAGATATATTTCGTAATCTGATTTATAATTGAATTTTCACTTTATCTTTGCTTTGTCATTAATACTAATGTCATTGTCACAGAACAGAAGAACATGCACTCAGAGTAGTAAAACCCATACCACAAACTGTATTATACATTGCTTTCTGTTCTTCATTCATTGGAGAAATTGTTGTAAGGATTGTATACTCCTGTCAAATTGTAAAAACAAAGCCTTAGGTGTTGACAGTGATATGTATTTCTTTCAGCTTACTTCTGGCTTGATGAAAGAAAAAGCGTTTGGGGAATATTTCTCATTCAATATTCAGAAACCACCTTCTCAAAACACGAATATTGTACCTACCTGTGAAAAGCAAAGTGAAAACTGTAATCTGTGATGACTGTAATTGCTTACAGCAAAAGCATCCTCAGAAGTGGCAGGGCAACTTAAAACCTCCAGTGTAAGTGCAGCCTTACTCAAGTATTGACCTACTTTGGAGTTGAGGAAGACAGAAAGACCTCCTTGGCTAAAATTCTACATTGCAGGAATGCCCCAGTCCCTGCAAAGCATTAGCAGAGTTGGAGAATGTTACACACATGAAATAAATAATCATTCTATAAAAGAAAACCTCCAAAGGAAATTTAATTTGGCATCCACCACCCAGCTTTAACTTGTAAGTTACAGTATTTTAATATATTTGTGTTGGTTAATAACTATTGGTTAGCACTTGGCTAAACACAGAATTTAAATACTAATTTAAGATGGGGGGAGGTTCAGGTAACTGTAAAAATCTGGATATTTTGTACAAAGGCACTGGAAAAGTGAGACTTCTTCTGAGTAATATAATATCATGAGTCACCTTTAGTATCATACTGTAGTTTATGTCTTTGCAATTTCAGGAAAAATGACTGTTTGTAGAGGTGCCACTATTAGAGAATAATTTTCTTCTATTTTGTAACAGCCTCTAACAGAGCACAGTCAAATTCTATTCAGTAACTCCTGGGAATATGTTGACTTCTTTGATTTTTAAGAATATCTTGAACAAAACTATAAAAACTGTAGAACAAGGAGGACTTTGGATAATCAAATATTTCTTTATACTGATTGGTAAATCTGTATATTAAAAGTAGTCAGGCTTTTTTTTAGTCCTTTTATTTCGAAAGATTATTTTAAAATGCTACTGGTTAGAAATCTCTTTTCCTTATTTTCTCCCTAGAGGTGCTCTTGCTGGTTGGTACACGTTTTTGTCTGTGCAACACAGTCCTTATTACTTGCCTGGATATCACAAACCTGTGATGAAATTCACTTATTTATTAAAAGATTTATTACATAGTAAGGAGACTGGTCAGGTGACCCAACTGACTTTATTAGCATAACACTAATAATTCAGTGCCTTCTGTAGAAATAGTGGAATATTTTTAAATATAAGGTACAAATTCCATTTTCTCACCAATCTTCTTGATGTCTCTTATGGTGCCACTGAAAAGAGTTCAGTAGATCTGTCTCTTACCAAATGAATGTTTTCAAAGTAATTTTATTTAGAGACTGCTTCATTGAACTTTTTTTTTCCCTAGAGGATAAGACTACAGTTTTGCTTTTCTGCATTTTGATTTGGAGATACTTTGAACAAATATTTACTAGTCTAGACAGTGCTGAAGATAATAGATCCAGTCGTTCTATCAAGGCTAGCATTTCAAAGCCCTGTGCAATTATCTTAATCAAAGTTCAATCAAATTTCATTAGACTCTGGCACTCTTGTTCCTTCATCAAGGACAGAGCAACAGATATACTTGGAAAAAGTCTGATCAAGAGGTCTAACTTCAAATATATTGGTATGCCCCATGTAATTTCATGAAATTTGATATGCTAAAAAGCCTTTCTTAAAAAATGGGATAGTCCTGGTCTCTTATCAGTAAGTGAATATTTGATTTCATTCACAAATGTACATCCATGATGTATTTTCTTAGCTCTGTACCTCTGTCAAACATTCACAGAGAAGTCAGAGAAGCAAAATATTATACATGAAATTAAAATTGTTAAATTTTTTGGTACATAAATTAAGGAGATTGGTTCTTACAAAAAGACCAAGTTAACTATTTCCAGGAAAATCTGTCCATCAAACTTTCTACTTCCTTGAGAATTGGTTTCATCTCCTGAAGTTAGCTTGTAGGTCTGATCACTTTTACCACTATTCTCTTAAAAATATTTTCTGTATGTGCACAAAACAGATGTTGGAAATTATCTATCAGCCCTGGAGTTTTCCTTCATGCTTGGAAACCTTCCATCTTTATGGAAGTTGGGTGAGGGAGACAATTCTCAGCTATTCTGACCTACATGATCTGAGCTAACTTCTCCAAACCAGGATAATGAGTGAAAGCCATGTCAAGCAAATTGGAAGAATTCAAGCTCTAAATCTAAATTTGAGTGCCTTCTCACAAAAATCAGTGGTTAGAAGTGAGGGCATATTCACACAACTTTTTACAAAATATATTTCATGGATAATAATGTACAGGATTGTTCACATGGTGATTTGAAAACACAGATTTTGAACTTTAAACATAAAATCACAGAAATCAAGAAAGGAGTTGAAGAAATTGGCAATGCACTCAAATATATGTTCTCTGACTCCATAATTCACAGTTCTGATAGACTAGTAGATATTATTATAAATAAATCAATAAAAAATGGTATAAAGCTAAAGAAGACACTGAGTTTCAGGTTTGATTCTGGTTTAGCTTATGCTTTCTCTTATATATTTCTTATTTCCGTTAAGCTTGTTCCTACTAATCGCTACTTAATCACAACCAGGTTGTGCTGATTTAAGTGAGATCTGCATAGGAAAATGTGATGCGCCTTGGTATTCAGTCTAAAATCTTATCCCAACTGCTTTAATTGCATTTTATTATTTTTGTCCAGATGTTAATTAGCCACAATTTTTTAAATGACATTACAATAATTTCTGGCAAATATTTTCATGTCAAATTCATCAATTTGACAATTATTTTTCCAATAAAAATGCTTAGAATATATTGAAAATGAAGAATATTTGTGGCTTTATGAGAATATCAACAACAGTCATATGTTTCTTCTTGTGGCAGAGTATGTGTAAGTAACCTTACTGACTTTTCAAAAAGAAAGACTTATTTGATGTCGTTAAAAGATTTAACAAGAGTTTTTTTCCTCGAAGACACAATAAAAAGAATTTCAGGTGAAAATTCAGCAGAGATATGCCAAGAAGTATTACTCACTCTCCGGTTCATATTTTATATCTAAAAGTCTCTGAAATGGCTACTTCTTGCAGCTTTATTTAACTTTTTTTTTTTAACTCTAATATCAGAGTTAAAAGATTTTTTCTATCAATTGAACTATAATGAAATACATATTTACAGTGGTTTACTTAAAACATCTGAATTATTAATCCTCTTTTATTGTCTGTAAAATACTTAAAAAGAACCTGATCTCCATTTCTACTCTTTCTCTGATTTATAGTAATATGGAGTTACACAGTTTGGTGGCATGTTGTGAGGAAAAGGTTGGTCCAATATTTACTACAACAAGTAAGAAAATTTGCAGCTAGGTGGTTCTTTGGCACAAACTTCCACTGTAACCTAGTAAGAACTTTCTCAAACATCTGAATAGAAAAGGATTCAAACCCTTGTTCATCCAACTTTCCTCTTCAATAATGTTCAAATACAAATCAGTCTTGCCAAAATTCAATGACTGCAGCAAAAATAGAGTTCTTGATTGATGACTTCTCATTTTTCATATTTATCAGCACTTCATATCCCTCCTATTTTCCTGTTTATTCAACATTTCCATTGAATTCAACACTGATAGAACTGACCTATACATTATTATTACGGAATATTTATCAGCACTTCATACGCCTCCCATTTTCCTGTTTTTTAGACATTTCTATTAAAGTCAGCACTGATAGAACTGATGTACATATTATTATTATGGAATATTCCAACTGCTTAAAGTCTGTGGTTATTGAGAGTTCCAGATTTTAAAAAATGGCTAACTGTGCAAGGAATAGCATTAATATCCCTGCTTTAACATGAGAAAGCAATCTATAATACTTCTAGCTTCAAAGGATACCAGCTGGTTTATAATAGATGTTTCATGGGTTTTATGTCATCCTGCCCAATGTGCTTCTCATCACTCCATCATCATAATTAGCTTTTCAATTAGCAGGTTTGTGTTTGTACAAGATTAGCAGCAGCTGAATCAAATTCACTTTGCTAATGACAGCAACCTTTGCAGTGACTATTGCTATTAAATAACACAAAAATAAACAACAGAGGAATAAGCCTTCAAAACCAAAATTTCTGCTTTCTCCACTCCCACTCAAGTTCAAGGTAATTTTGTTCATATTAAATCTATATATGTTGAACAAAAATGACCTTGGAAAAATTCTTATGCATTCCTACCAAATTAATTTCCTATGCTAATTAAAATTAGCATGCAAATAGAAATTAAAATTAAATAAATTTAAAAATACAATTTAAAATAGCCTGAATAAAAGTAAATAAATTATTTAATATAGAGGTTTCTAGTACTATTAAAAATATAGGCATTGTATCCTAAAAGAAAGTCTTTGTCGAATAGTACTGAAGAAATTATTAACAATATAAGTAGTAAACTTATTGATAAAAGTAATTTTAATTACATTTTACTTTGCTTAGTTACAACTCAGATAGAAGCAGACATATTATATCAGTTTTAAATGTTGCTACCTAACAAATATAAATAAGATAATACAGGCTTCTTGAAGATCTTACTGTACATACAAGTTTTTCCTGATGAACTTATTGGTAGTTCTGAAAAGATCTGAAATAGCTGATTTATGACCTTTGGTTGGTTAAATCTAAAAATAAGAGCTTAGGAAAGAGTCCATGCAGAATCATAGAATATGCTGAGTTGGAAGGAACCCATCAGCATCATGGAGTCCAAGTCCTGGCCCTGCACAGGATTCCCCAAGAATCACATCACGTGTCAGAGATTACTGTCCAAACCCTTCTGGAACTCAGGTAGTCTTGGTGCTGTGACCACTTCTCTGGGGAGCCTGTTCCAGTACCCAGACACCAAAGGGTGGGCAACAAAGTTTTAAAAACCTTTTCCTGATATCCTGCCTAAACCTTCCCTGACTCTGCATCATGTCATTTCCTCTAGTCCTGTCACTGGTCACAAGAGTGAGGAGTCCGTACCTTCCCCTCCTTGTGAGGATGTTGAAGGCTGCAATGAGGTCTTCCCTCAGTCTTCTCTCCTCCAGGCTGAACAGGCCAAGTGACCTCAGCTGTTCCTCATAGGGCTTCCCTTCCTTCACCATCCTTGCTGCCCTCCTTTGGATGCTCTCTAATAATTCAATGTCTTCTATATTGTGACACCAAAAACTGCCCCCAGCACTCGAGGTGAGGCCGCCCCAGTGCAGAGCAGATCAGGACAATCCCCTCCCTTGCCCAGCTGGTCATTCTGTCCCTGATGCCCCCCAGATCAGGGTTGGCCCTCCTGGCTTCCAGGGCACTGCTGGCTCATGGTCAGCTTTCCATTGATGAGGACCCCCAGGTCCCTTTCCACGGCACTGCTCCAGCCTCTCACTCCCCAGGCTGTAGACACAGCCAGGGTTGCTTTGTTCCAGGTGCAGAATCCAGTGTATCTCCACCATCTAGATCTTTTGTTTCTCAACTATCATCTAATACACAAAAGTCAGAACAATTTTGAATATCTGTTAATGTTTATTCCAATTACTCTGAAAATGGAATGAAAGTTGATTTATAACACCGTGCATGAAAAGGGAATCTGTCATAACCATGTATGTGAGTATTGTACTGTTCATAAAAACTATTACAGTAAAAGAAACCATTCAAGTGAGTGTGAGCACCACTTATCTCTGTGTGACTACATGGAAATGATTACTTATTTATATTTCACAGGAATTTTAAATTCCTTTAAAAACTGAAACTGAAGACACATATCTTGTCTACCATGTGTATGTAGATTGCTAATTTTGTATAACCAGTGCTGAAAGTGTGTACTACCAGATATATCTCAATAGTTAGATCCTCTCTGTGAGTGATCTTGGACATCTTTGCAAGAAAATAAGGTTTGTGTCTCTGGGTCTCAGACCTCAGCGTTATATTCATTTGGAATCTGCAGTGTACTACAGAGATGCTATGGTTAAAGAAAAATCAATTAACTTAGAATTTTAAAAAAGAGTCCTATTTTGTTGTGCTACTTTCTCAATTTACACCTATTGCACTGATACATCTGGAGTAATTCTTATACCAAGTTTATTTGTTTACAGTTATTTCAAGTATATTTAACTTAACATGCATAATTTTGCTTACACTAATGTCATTAACATCCTTAATGAGTGTGTAGAGCTGGTGCTGGAGACTAAAACTGGGAGGGAAATTTAGGAGCTCACATCTGCTTGACAAAGTTCGGAGAAGGGGAAATATGAGATATGGCTATCAAAGGTCTTCATATACAATTCATCTACAACCTCAGCATACTATCCTCTGTTTTGCTTTTTCCTACTGATCCTTTGTATTCTCCATTCTCCCTGATTCACTCCTGAAAATGTTATTAGCTCTGTGTGTCTCTCTTGGTAAAAATGCAGCTTCCATTCTGATGTGGTAAAAGAGCAGATGACTGGGGTTACATTACAAGAGTTATCTTACTTTTTTGAATATAGTATTCTGCACTGCAAATAGCTGTAAGCTATTGTCTGTGTCACATTCTGCCTATATGTGCCTTGGGTAGAGAACTGTATTTCTTAAATTGAAATATTGAATAGAGAGTATAAGTGTTTTCAGGCTAGAAATCAAACACTCTCCTTGACTTATTTTCTTCACATTCTTTTAGATTATTTCCATTCCCTTCTACATTTTGTCAGGTTCCTGAGAAAAATTCCTCATTTTCTTATTTTACTATCTTTGCAAGGAGAAGACTTTTCTAAGCATTGGATGGGATTAATCAGAATGGTTTAGCATGGTATTTTGAAAACATATTACTCAATCAAACTTCCAAGATCATTTTATTACCAAAAGTGAATAAATTTAGAAAACATCAGATTGCAATCTCTTCTAATGATTTTTTTGTTTAGGAAAAGATCGTTTTCCAGGACAAAGCTAATTCCAACTCTTAATATATTGCATTTGTTAAGGCTCAAATCTTAGGTGATGCTTTGGTGACTTAATGTTAATTTTGTACAATTCAACCTTTTAATTCCAAAAGGCATAATGTAACTAAAAAAGTAAGAATACATTTAGATATGATCTATCTGCTTCTATCTTCTCATTTCACTCATAGAGAAGTCACTACTCTGCACATATTTCTGCCCTATTAACATGTGAATAATGTCCCCTTTTTATTGTACAGTAAAATGCTCATGGGAGTATATCCTCTATTAGTTGTGATCATCTTATATCAAAAAGCTTTACTGAACATTAAAAAATATTGCATTGTTTATTTTAAAATCTCTTCATTAATCAGCTTTAAAAAGCTTTCAACATTGTTAGGTTAAAATTTCTGAAGCTGCATACTGCCGTGTTGTTAAGTGAAAAATCTATTTCACAGAAAATGCTTGAGAAGCACTCCCTGTTCATCTTCTAAATCTCTGGGGTTGTTAGTGAGTCCTGTGCTTGGGAACTTAAAGATCCTCTTGGAGTTTTCTATCACTCCTCTTGCAAAATATTGCAAGGAGTTACAGTCCCACAGCACTGGCCTCTGACACTGATGTCAGGGGCAATTCAGTGAAAGTTTCAAACATGTCGACATAGATTTGTTTTCTGTTAATAGAGTAAAATAAAATAATGTTTCTGCAACTATAAAATAAGGTTGGTTGCCAATTCTCACCACATTCACTTGCTTAGTTCTGAACTGTTATAGTATTTCAAGAAATTTAGGGTTGAACACTCTTCAGATAATTTCAGATAACTTCAACAAGCTGACCATGTTTTGTGAATTTTAGACATAGTCAGCAAAAATTAGTCTGCCTGGGAGGAAATGGCCACACTGAAAAAATGCAGCAAGTTTAGAGGACTTGGACACATCCTTCACATTTCTTCATGCATCGTGAGGAAACAAAGGGTGATGATGTTCAAGGAACATTTCAGTCACTCTTTCACAACCCGGATCTTTGAAGCAAGAAATAGGTGTTATCACTTACAGGGTTCTTAGTCATACGATGAAAAATCAATTCCTAAGCTAATTCTTAATGGATTTACCTTGAATTAAAATATTTCCATTAGTCACTACTAATATCCTAAATACTCATCGACAATCAGTGCACTGTTTACACACAGCTTACAAACACTGGACAAAAACCAGAGAAATGAAGAAGTAATTCCTAGTGCCTAGGGGTGTGTCTACAATTTGTTTAGATTAAGAATGAAAAATAAATCTAGTTATTGTTCTCAGTCATTGGATTTCAGGTTGCATCACAGTGCAAGCTTGGAGCTCACAAACTAGATTCCTCTAGATGAAACTAAACAAGATAATGCATCCCAGGAGAACACCTAACATATTCTAGGAATTAATGAACATTCATCTTTTAGGACCAGACAACAGCTAATCTGAAGAAGCCCTCTGAAAAGCATATGTTGAATATTGGGTCTTCAACACCATCTGTTTTGGTGTATAGATCTTTTACTCAAGGGCCAAAATAAATTCTAGTATTGAGATATCCGAAGGTTTTTGTTTTCTTCTCCCTCTGTTCCTTTTGCCCAGTCTTTTGACATCTCTTTGCATCATTCCACATACTAGATAGAGGAACAGTCTCTATGTTACAAAACAGGGTATGCATGGATACAGTTTATAAGTTATTTCTGGCTCCACTAATGGCTACAAGACTGATGTGCTGTTAGCTGTTTAAAAGCTTGGATCAACTTGGACCTCTAAGCTAATCAATCCACCCATGTATTCCTGCTGGTCATTCAACTGGCTTTACCTAAGTCTTTGACTAACTAAACATCATCAATATTCCTCCCAGCTGGTTGGATAATCAGTATATTGAAACTATTTTGAGAAGAGATAGCAGTAGTAGAAAACAGCATCTGTACTTTTTTTCCAATTATAAACTTAGGCCACTATTATTGTTTCCACAACTTTTTCCCCGTTTATGGCAGTGTAGAAAAAGAAAGGGACAAGATGCATTGCAGGAATTAGATGGGAAGCTGTCTCACACGGTAAGCAACACTAGTAGATGTCCAGCTGCTTGTTTGAGTATGTATTAATTCCCAAGTATTTTTGTCATTTTGGACTCTTTTTGCATTCCTCTCATGTTTTTTTTCTGCAGAGGCTTTTTTTGTTTGGTTATTTTTTATTTACGGTGGTTTTGTTGTTGTTGTTGTTTGCATATGGGATTTTTTTCGTGATGCAAAATGAGAATGCATTCCAAACCTTAACTTTGTGTATGAAATTAAGTTCTTGCTTTTGAGGAAGTCTAGTTATAGGTAGTACAGAAATAGTAAATAAAAATACCTATGGCTATGTAATAATAATAATAATAATAATAATAATCAGTACTTAATAATAATTATGATGATTTTGCCACCTACCTAAGAAATAATTGTTAAACAGTAAACGTCCATCCAAACTTGACAATTGACTTATGGTTTCATTGAAGATTATGAGAAAGACAATGAAATATATTTACTTTAACAATTCACTGTAAAAAGCTACAATATTTGAATTCCTGTGCAGTGTGGGTGTAAAGATTTGTGACAACCCCAGAGAGTTTGTCAGTTTGCCATTCACTCCATATGATTAGACATAATGAAATGTTGCACCTCTTTTTTTAAGATACCAGAGGGTATTATTTAGCATATTGATTACTTCCTTTAATATCTCTATCAGCCTGGAAGAAAAAGAGGAGTAAAGATGTTTGAACTAAAGACATAAGAACAAGAGCAGATTTTTTTTAATGTATAAACTACAAACTGTGCTGCTGTACATTGTAAACTATAGACAGACTCCATCCTGAACACAAAGACAGGATGCCATCTGGTTCCTGTTGGCTAATTTTAAACTCTTCTTAATCTGGGGTTAGCTAATATTTCTGTGTTTTCATTTATGCAAAGTAGTAAAAGCTTCTAATTGACCTTTGTATGAATATGCATGTAGAGTTTTGTGGGTTTTGAAGAAAAGCATTCCTGATATGGTTGCTGCTCTGCACTGTGGGCTGCTGGAGGTGATGCAGAAGGCTAAGGGTAATAGAGGACTTTTTGTTACATCTCTTCCAGGTCTTCCTGCATAGCCTACAATGAGTGAAAGGACAAGGATAGGGGAAAGATATGAACATAAAGACACCGCAGTGTTCTTTGGTTGACAGAGGGATCTGCAGTTGTATGAGATCAATAAAAGAGGTAGGCACAAGTTAAAAGACCTTTGGAGAATTTCATAGTTACAGAGGTTTTTGTCTGACACCTTAATGACAGCTACATAGTCAGTACACTCTGTGAAAGTCAGTGTTGCTTTCTGTTATATTTTCATGTAAATGTGTGGTGTAGCTGTTTTTCTACTGATCTCTTTCTTCTAGAATCTTTAGCAGACGTTTGGCTCACAGTGTTTTATCTTTCTGTGTTATCATACAATAATTTGGGTTGGAAGAGACATAAAAAATCATCTAGTTCCAACCTTCCTGCCATGGTCTCCATCATGCTGAGCAACACCCCTTCCTTGTCTCACCTAGCTGTCCTTCCTAAAGAGCCCATATCCTTCCATTCTGACACTCCAGTTACACAAGTCATACCACCACATCTCCATGATTCCAATAAGATAATAGCCCTGCAGATGTGTGTATGTCTCTAGCTCCTCCTCTTATTCTTCATGATGTGTGTATTTGCATGGAGACATTTAAGTTGGGCTCCCATAGAAGCTGCCTTATTGTCTGGAGGGGCTGGAATTCCTTTGTTTTGCTCTTTGGATGCTCTCCTGCTGATCTGTAATCCTGCTCTAGACTGTGGGCCTCTCATTCTGTCACTGGCATCAAACTGACAGGAGATGGATGGACTGAAGTTCCCCTTTATCCACCAGCTATTGCTTAAAGCCCTCTTGACCAGCTTGTCAAGTCTTTGACCAAAGATGTTTTTCCCCTTCTCTGACAGATGCCCTCAGCAGAAGAGGTTGCTCAAAGCAAGCCCCATGGTCTAAGTACTTAACCCCTGGCTGTGCCATCAGACCTGTAACCATTGTTTATTCTCCATGAGTAAACATGAATAAACAATGACTGTCCTTTCAACCTTGTTCCCTTAAACCAGGAGCACTGATGAAAAAAGCTCCCTGTGCTTCTCAGTCCCATACCACTGCTCACAGGACCCTGTAATCCTTGATACTCATCGTGCTGCTCCTGGCTGTGCCATTGGCACTGGCAGGAAACACCGGGGTCCTGGGAACAGCCCTGACAGAGGCCCCTGGTGAGGAGCTCCCCTCTAGAGAAGCGAGCAGCAGGCCAGCAGGTGGGTGCCTCCATCCTTCTCAGAAGAGCCACCTGCTGCTGTCACCTTGGCTTTACTTGGTTGTGATGGTTGCTGTACAGGGAGGAGGTGGGGCTGCCTTACTCAGCTCCAGCATCTCTCCTGATGTGATGGGTCTTCCCTCTTTAGTCTGCAGAGTGGCAAAGTGATTATTCCTCTGGGTGAACTGCAGTGGAAAACAACTGCATATTTTCTATCCCAAACTAGGCATAATATGGTATTTTTTGTCCTGATACACCGATAAAAAACTCTCTGCTCCATTTTCTCTGTGCTATTTTGTATTCACCTTTCTCCTGCACTACAAAAACACGGCTTGGAAAAAAAACCAACCAGCCAGACAAGCAAAATCTGTTGTGCTGCTGGTTTTTTATTTTATCTGTAAAAATACTGGTATTCCACAAGGTTGAAATTTGCATCCAAATAGCATAGAGGGATTTACATTGGTAGTAGTTCGATTAGTTCATTCATGCATTGATGGAAACCTGAAGCATCACAGAAATAACTGTATGTATTTGGAGACTAGAGTTTCAGTTGCAAAGGAAGCTCTGAAAATTCATATAAAAATTTAAATCAAAATATCTTTATGGATCCAGTTGCTGGAATGCCTACTGAATTGACTAAATTTGTTTAGCTTAAATGACTGGTTGAATAAAAAAATGAAAAAGAAACAAATAGCTGGAGAAATACTGCCTCTAAGCAAACATTTCACTGCTGAGAATAGTCAAGGGCAAGAAAAGAAGAATTCCACAGAAAAGACATCAAAGGGACTATTGCAAAGGAAGAAGAAAGAATAAGTCTCCAAGAAGTTATGTTTTACTAGATTATCACCAAAGTGTAAAAAACAATTCTGTGTGGTGAATGAAAAATCTCCAATTTTAAAAGCCTTCCTCTTGAAATATGTTTTCCTTTTTTTAAAATTTAATTTCTGTACCAACTTTCTTAATACAGACTTGCAAAGTGAATAACACTATCAGAGCTCAGCTGGATCATCTGGGAATGACTGAAGACTCAGATCTAGCCTACAGTGCCCTAGTGGTGTCAGAATTGTGAAATTTCCCCCTGTAGAGGCAACAGAGTGGAACTTAATTTTTGAAAATATCAAGGATGACCATCATTGCTGGAGAATGGGACTTCTTGTGGAAATAATCTAGTGGATGGGAAGAAGAAATTAATGTTCACCAAAACTGGGGATAGAAAAAAAATATAAAATACAGGGATCAAATTTGAAATATCAATCAATCTTCCTGTACTATTAGATAGTGTTGTTACATGTCCTATTGTGAGTGGACACTACTACTAAATACATGTTATTAGTGGATACTAATACTAATACATCCTAAATTTTTCCATATCTTACGTTAAGCAGACAGTGTCACTCACCCACAATCAATTATTCAATATTTCCTAAGGGACTTCTCAGCACCCAGAAGTCCCCATGGCATAAATTATTTGACAACTTGACCTTAAAAATTTGGAGAGCCTCCAGAATGTGATTTTCTAGTAACTTAACTTCACAAGGCTAAAGCACAAGAAGGCTACAGAAGACGTTTTGCTCCCCAAAAGCATATGGAGGACATTTCCAGCCCTCTAACTTTCATTTGCTCTTCTTCACAATATAGAGCAGACTGAAGCATATTAGCTGGTGTTCATGATAAAAAGTCTAGTTTGCAATTCACACCACTTGCTTGAAATACATGTGGTGCTTTATTTGGGATAGAGGTGTCTAGAGATTAAATCTACATCTGGTGAAACGTTTTTGAATATTGGGTGAAAAACAAGTTATTAAGAACAGCTTGAAAGTAGAATTGAAGCTCTGAAGTGCAAGGTTTTCTAACTGCGGCAATCTAACTTTTCACAGGAAACAAGCCAGGTAACAATATAATTACTAAGACCTTCACCCAACTCTGCATCAGTGTACTTCTGGAGCTGCACGGGATTCCAATGGATTCATGTTTCTTGCATTTAAGTAATGGCAATTTTGGAATTAAAGGACAATATTTAAAATATTTATTTAGTGTATCATCAGTTAAATATTCGATTGGGTTCATTTCTACCAGGATGTAGGATGTCTGTACAAGTAGCCACAGATGAAAAGACAGACTAGTCTAGATGTTCTAGTATAAGAGTTTTTCCCTTAAATAATTGACTGCTTTGAGTTTCAGAATTTTTGCTTGCTTCTTTTTCACATGGAGACTTCTTTCAAGAAAAAAAAAAAAAAAGAGCATCTTGGAACATCCTTCAAAAGCATGTTTTTATTGCACTCTAATACTTATATGTATAAAGTAAGGGAAAGCCAAACTTAGCATTAATAAAAAATTTTCAGGCTTTCACTTTCAGATAAAATATGTATGAGATAGTCACACATATCTGAGAGGTAACTTACTTTTTCAATCACTGTGATAATACTGTGAAATGTTTATGTTGTGAGTCACTTGTCTTACATAATTAGATATTGACGTTCTTTCCTTTGCCTTTAAGATCTCCTATAGCAAGCTGAAAATAAGATTGAAAAAGGACAAGTTAGTATATCTTCCTTACAGGAAGCATTCACTACCTCTCATTTAAAAGAAAAAAAAAGGAGCTAAAAATGTTGTTTTCAAATATAATATCTAAATCAACATATCTAATATCTAATATCAACATAGACTATTGGAAGTATAATGAATATAAATATATTCTGATTTGATGAAAATTTTGCTATTTTCCCTTTTATTTTGCTTTCATGAAACACTTGAGTTGCAACAGCGTTACAAAGTAATTTTTCAACTTTACCCAGAGTGCCATCTAATGGTACTGTTGTCTCAGATGAAAAAAAAACCCAACAGTGTGGGTCATATAGAAGATTTCATTTTAAGATACAAATTAATTACATCACCATGTTGGAATGCAGCCATCAATTTTTTCAGCAAGTAGAGCAGGGTAGAGAGGAAGTGATCCAATCTTTATATTGTTTTCTCATTGGATTAATTAATCATCAACTTAAATTCTGCTATTTTAGTGAAACAATAAGACTTCAATATGAAAATTAAATAAGAACAGTGGTAGGATGGTCTCGTCTTTTCCTTCATCATCCTTTTTTCTTCTCTTTTACATTGCATCCTTCTCTAAAATTCAGTGTTACTTCACTGCTCTAATGCACAACATAAATTTCAGTTCCAAGGATCTATATAATTGAAGCCACACAATAATCATAAAAGTTAGACTTTCCTAAGTTAATTTGTTCTGTGAAACACCTTGCATGTGTGTGATACCTTTAAAACCTAGTATTAATGATGACACAAAGCTCCAGCTGGTGACTACAACAGATACCTAAAATTAATTACTTCAGTTTTGCACAGATTCTTTTGATTTGGCACCCTATCTCCCACTAGACTTTGCATTTACTATAAATTTAGATGTACCAATGCCTGTGGTAACATATCAGGCTCACCTGACAGTGAGAAAAAATTTAGCTTAAAAAGGCTTGTACTGTATAACACTTTGGCCCATTATATTCCATTTACTTTTATTGCAGTCAGGGAGACCTAAAGTCATCTCACAACAGATTCTGATTTCAAAGAAAAAATACACTGCTAATAATGCACTTTATGCTGCTCCCCAGATAATGGTTTAAAAATTGAATTGATTTTTTTCTTATATCACATTCAATTTTATTCTTCTCCATATAAGAAATACATTGTTGAGATTGAAAGGGGGCAAACAAAATGATCCAGGTCTGCAAGTCTGAATTACAAAGAAATATTTGCCCATATACTTTAGAAAATAGAAGTCCAAGTAAAGACCCTGTAGACAAGGAAATAAGATTCTGAAAGAAAGGGTCACACTGACGCTAGCATACATGAAATGTTTAATTAAAAAATGTAAATAAATAGTAACTGGGCTAAATGACAGAATATGGCACAGAAATTATATATTCCATAAATTGTACCAAATGCTTACACCCAGTAAATAAAATAAATCAATTTAGTGAGGAGATAGACATATAGAAAAAGCAAAGTTTAAAAGATACTATGTTGATGGAGTAACAGAAAATTACACCAAGGTGTTGCATACCAAGATGTCATGTAGATAACCCCCTAGGTACCAACAGGAGCTAAGCAACAAATTGTGTATATGTGGAACCTTTGAATCCCATACTGTACCTTTTATGGGTGCTTAGAAGGCAATATAGAGTCTGAGGACCTCAGGTGAGAATTATTAATTTAATTCTGAATGTGACTCAAAGTTTTTATTTGTCACCTCTCTGTATGTTCAAGCATATTTCGTCCCTGAAGTATTCACATTCATTTTATGACCGGTATATTGAACTGGAACACCCTCACTCCCCACGTCTCATTTTTAAAGTCAGTAATTCAGTCTGAGCCTTAATAAATTTCATTCTCTCTCTCTCTCTCTCTCTGTCTTTATCTTATAAAGATAAAACCTATAAAAAACACAAGAGCTTTGGGTCCTCTGCCTACATTTGCACTCACAAAATGGAACGTGCTTTTAAATTAAACACAGAAATTTTAGGATAAAAGTTTTGACAGCTGTAAGGTATGCTGCAACAGGAACAAAAAATTCCAGGCATTTCACAAGAGTAAAATACTATAAACTTTATTTTGGATTGTTCTTCAGATAGAAAATTTCCTACAAGAAAAGAGAAATTTTACAGCTCTTGGACCACTAAAAATACAACTTATGATAGATAAGGCCATGATATGAAATTACTGGATCCATTCAAATCCATTAGTTTTACTGGGATTTTCTCAGTGGAAGAAAATAAAATCTATTGTACAATATTAAATTAAAAATATGGAGTCTCAAGTACTACTTTTCATTCATTTTTATATATCATTATGACTTTACAAAGGAAAAACAAGATAAGAAATAGATGCCATGAATTTACAAGTAGGTAATTATGTGATAAAGTGATCTAATCATACTGTTTCTTATAGAGTGATAGATATTATTCCTGCACAATACTGTGGTATGATTTTTCAACTTTACCTTGAAGTGTGACTAGATCTTGAATAATGGTTGTAACTTATTCCGGAAAAGTATATATAATTTCCCTGGACTACTGCTTGTTATTTTACTGATCTTGAGTTTGAAGTAGCTCCTAGAGAAGACTGACAATTACCTCACCTTCACATCTGCTGAATTTTTCATCTGTATTATCTTTCTAAAAGAATCATCACAAAGACCTATGATAGCACTAGATATTTGCATAAAGATCGCTGCAAAAAATCTACTAATTCAGAGGCACAGTTGATCATTACTTTTTCCTCATAAAAGGAATAAAAGAAAAGTACAGTTCTTTTTTCTAAAGATGATGTTAAACCTTCTACTTTAAGGATAGTTTATGCTGATTTCATGGGGGTTTTTTTTATCTGCTGTTCATTGTTTCCCATTTACTTTAACACTACTTACTCCTTTGAACACAGGTAGGAAGTGAAGTGGAAAATGGGTCGACATAAGAAAAAGTTGTACAAGAATTTCCATGTCTATGTTGTTTGTATGTGTATTGCATCAGTGTTCTCCTTTTTATAGTTTTAACAGACTTGAACACTGTTTCACTCATGATCAGAATGCCTATTAAACAAAAAAAACCAAAAATAACCCCACAAAACCAAAACCAAAACAACAAACAAAAGCTAATTTGTTGGGATCTTTTGAATACTATAATGGGAATTGAATTTCTGTGACAGGGTGGTTGGTCACAGTCCAGAGGATGATGGGGGTCTTTGTTGCAGAGTCCTTGCAGTGACATCCAGCTGGATTGGACGGGGCTCCTCCTCAAACCGCTGACCTGCTCTGTTCTGGTGTCCAGCTGGGCCGCGGTCCCACACGACCCCCTCAGCATGATTCACTTCTATTATTTGTACTAAACTTCGTCCAAAACATCTCTGAACTATCTCATCTATGTGAAGAGGATCTTCTTATGTGAACATTTTGTATCTGCAAGCACAGTTTCTACTGGCTATTTACAAGAACATTTTTTATGTACAATTTCCATCGGTTTTGTATCAGGAATGGCCCATGGCTGTCTCTGGCCACATGCTCCATCCAGGGGGTTAATCAACCACACAAATAGTGTCTTTTAGTCTATGCAGATGCAGCACAAGTAGCTGGGGGAATCTTCATGGCTGCCTGAATCTCAGGTTGTTGCAGATGAGTGCTTTGTCTCAGGCCAGTTTGTTGGCTCTTCCATGCAGAAAAGTGGGGATCTCCCAGTTCATCCTACAGGAAATAAATTACCAAAATCAGTGGATGCATACACAGGCACCCTAAAAACCTGCTATTCCACAGCTGTAACTTAAATTCTGTAGGTTTTGCCCAAGACTGTCCAAAGAGAAGGCTGTCTTCTTCAGTGTAAGTGGTTTGAAATTTGAGTCAATGGCTGGCTTGGTTTCCACAAAAAGAAAATCCCCTATCTGTATAACATAAATGGAACTATTTATGATTTTATGCTATAACAGAGACTATTAATAGTAATGAGACGAATGTCTAGAAAATCTCTTCCACTACTAACATCTGTACATGACTAAAAGGAAGGATTTATACATGGATCCTCTCCTTGGAAGATATATAATTTGAGCAATCTGTCCTTTAACAGCAAGCAACAGAGATGCTTGTCTAGAAATTCCATTAATAATAAGCTTCAAAAACCTTCAAATAAGCTTCAGACATACTAGTATGCACATGTATTTATTCATCCAAGGTTATAAAAATAGGTCTGCACAGAAATAAATAAATAAACGACTAAATTGTAAAAGGATTAAAAAACTGTAAGTTCCAATATCTTTTATGATCACAGGCTGACTTACACTGATGTCAGAAGCAGCTTTATTTAATATTTTTTAGCTCCTCTAAATCATAGTATGCTGTAAATTCATACTTAAGGGACTCAGAAGCAAAGTCTCAAAAGAACTCACCTTAAGTACCTTGAAATAAAAGCTGGAAACGTACCAGGTTCCCAAATTCCATTTGACTTCAGAAAGACAGCCATATAAAATGCTCACAGCTTTGAGCTGTGGAGGCAAGGTCCGAGGTGAGAATTGTGATCTCTGTGCAGCTGTGAACTCTGTAGTGGTGATTGGCTCAGAATAAGTGTATTAAGTTGTTTGTAAACACCAGCATAAGGCTTATTTCTACATGCTACTCTTGAAAGCTGGTAACATTTTTTGTCAATTATTTGCATTCTATTAATTCTCTACACTTTTACAATGTACATTTAAGAATGTGTTAAATAAGAAAACTATAAATTTGCTCTTCTGGCTGAATGAGCAACAGAAAGTTTCTTGATAAATTATTTTGGATATTGAATGCAATGTGTCTAATATTTCTGTGGACTAATAATTTTGGTGTGATACAATAATATTACACCAACCTTATGCTTTGCCATATGTGCTTATCTCGTCATCAGTTCAGTATTATTTCATTTTACATCCTGTTGTAGATGTTAAGTTGAAGACAAACCCAAGTGTTCATAGATTAACAAAGTTATAGTGAACTAAAAAACAAAATATGAACATCTTTCTCAGCTGTACAGTGCTAGAGCTGCAAGGAACTGGGGGATAATATTTTCACCGAAGCAATATAAACCTTATGAGTATCTAACATTCAACTATTGCTTTTATCCATTTCAGTCTAACTTTGAAAGTATTAGACTTCTTTCCAAACATTGTTTGTTTCTCCTGTTCTGTTGATGATCTCTTTATTCTAATATCTTTATTTCTAATGTAACTTTTTATTTGTCATTTCTACAAACATGCACACTGATATAAAAGAAACGCCCCTGTGTATTTTAACAAACTTATTTATTGCTGTTTGCTACATGAGTCTCTCTCACACTATGATTACAACATATATGACAGCAGCTGAAGCACCAAATAAGAACAGATTGAAAAAAGTTATCATGAGATGGAAGATGATGATTCTGTGAACATAATGTATGAATCCCAAATGCACTCATACTTCTTTTATGTACTCAAGTTGGAGGTCTTTTTAGTTTGGGCATTTAGAATTATTAAGTAGGTAAGAGTGAGCAATTTTTTCTTTCAGGTGCTCGTGTAGATAAATTGTTCACTTAATTTTGCTTTTTTCCTCCAAAATATGAATAACCTGATAATAGGGTGGTACATCAGTTAAGATCTTGCTACCCATTTTGCCTTTTTGGTGTACATATTTTCTTGTTGACTATATTTTTCCATGTATTTCTCTTTATAGTGACTCTCCCATACTGATTGAATTCCCAAATCTTTCATTGCTTTCACAATGTTCTTTGTACATTCTCATTTAATTGTCCCCCTTTCACAGCAATCTGCATGATTCTTTCCATATGTGACACATCTTCACATGTGACTGCTATCAAAAGCTTTTAGAGTACTCATCTGTCCAGCTCAGATCAGTTCAGATTTTCTGTTCATGTTACCATATTGCTCCTACTTATCTCCCTGATAACATCTATTAACCACTTAAAGGTTGAATCAAAAGTCCAGGCCTAATATTCGTATCCTTTGTAGGGGAGTGATTTTTTTTTCTTTACCTCTGATACTTAGTTTTCTTTGCTTCCTATTCTCCCAGCCTCACTCAGAATAATGCTCTGCATCTGAGATAAATAAAAGTGCAAAATGCAAGTTACATGATTATTTATCATCTCTCTGAAAATACTTTCTGCTAAACCATGACCAAATACTAATCTACCCGAGCATTTGTAGACATGTTCTAACATCTTATTCATGTCATTAAATAGCATCTTAGTCCTCAAAATGTCCAGCTCAATGCAAGTAAAATATGCATAGAGAATATATCCAGTAACTGTGAATAAGTGATACAGAAGATGACCTCAGTAGAACATGCTGCCAATTATTAAAGAAAATATTGAATAAATATTTGAGTAGCTAAAACCTGAAGATCATTAAAATGAGTGTTAACATAATTTACATTTGCAGATGGATCTAAAACAGCTTATGATCTTTTTTCTTAAAATGTTGTTGAATATCTGTGCTTAATGTCAAGAACATTTGTTGCGGTTATCTCTGTAAAACTGCTTTTCATTTTATTATTACTAAGTAATGAATGGGTGAAATCTTTCACTGTTCATTAATATAATTATCCTATCAAAATTAGTGTTCTCATACCTGTTTTACATGAACATAGCCCAAGTGATTTAATGTTAAATTAGCAAATTATGTCTAATGAGACTGCTATCACAGTAAAGGAGGCATATGTGGTGCCATGCCACAATACTAAAACACCTGTGAAAAGGCGATGATTACTAAAGTGAGAGAGGTGAGTATAATTTCTGAGAAAAACTTGCAAGTTTCAGGTTGAGATTAAAAAAAATAATCGTATCATCTAAATCGGACATAAGCCTTCAAAACAATACATATGATAGATTTTAGTTCTGCATAAAGTTTGTGTTGGCTTCCTTCAGAGAGGTGTATGCCATAATCTGTCCTCACAAATGCAAATTACCATTGAGTTCATTGGGAATTTGAGCTGATGAAAGGGTAAAGCATATTGAGTATCGTTTATTGAATATTATTGAATATTGAATATATCGTAGGAGTATTATTTATTGAATATTGATGTTTATTATAGTAGTTTAAATTGCAAGATAATGACAAAACAAGTTTGTATTTATCAGAGAAATTCTAGGGTTGATTTGTAAAGCTGTAATGAGGTCGTCAATGTCCTTTCCTCATGAGCTTCTCCTTTTTTGGTCCTCCTCCTAAACAAGGGAACAAAACCCCAAACCCAAATCATCCAGCTCAGCCAATCTCCCTCCCAGAACCCAAACAAAAAGTTCATTATAGCTTCTGGATTTGACTGGCTTATGTGCTCTTTTGTAAAATGTACTGCTGACAGTCTTAATTTTCAACTCATTATCAGTTTTACACAGCCCAGCATGTTGAAAAATACTAAGTGTGTTATAAAAAAATCCTCTTTCTTTTTAAGGAGGAATCATAATTATACATTCTTACAATGTAAAAGGTTCTGTGACCACTCCATTCCTGGTGTAGCATTGATAGAGTACGTTTAATAAATCAGGTTTATAGCTCATTCAGAAATGACAATACTTGGGCTGTGTTATATTTTCAGCTGTATCTGTATCATGCAGAGTTCTGTTCTGTACCTCGGTGTTTGCCAGTTATAAGATATAAATAAAGGTTAGATAACAATGGCACTTAAACTGTGCACTTTAAAATGTGTCGACATCACAGCGTTTAAATCACCAGTCTCTGGCAAGATGCCTCACAGCAGTATGTTGTCTTCTGCTGTCTTTAGCAGGACTAATAATTCTGCAATAAACTGCTCACAATTATGTATAGTGCTACAGAGCAGGTTGAGGTAAAGGGCAAGTGTGTTACTGACATTTGGTTACTCCAAAAACTACTTTGTAAACAAACATTTTGTGGTTGGGCATAATCCCAGAATTGCACTGCTAGCACGTATGGCAGTGGAAAAAAAAAAATTGAGGCTTGATCTAGGGACCAAGCTGAAGTACAGATGTCCTTATGGTTGTGACCTGTCACTGGGGACTAAGCTAAAGGCTAAGAGTAGCGTGAAATCTGTGAGCATTTGCAGGGCACACTATGACAGAGACTGCCTACTGCCCCTCATTCATGGCCACCTTGTGCTTGTTCTCTGCTAAACAGACTCACCATAGACTGAGAAATAAAATGTACCAAGTAAAACAGAAAAAAAAAAAAAAACCCCAAAAAAACCAAACCAAAACAAAAAAAACCCCCCATTTCTTGCTTTGTATAACAGATTTGGGGGTTTTAGCTTGTCTCAGAGAAACACATCACACTGTGTAGTCATTTATTAATTAGTAATTCAGATACCAAATTTTACAAATCTAACTCTAAATTTATTTATTTGCTTGAAATCATACATATACACAAAGTTTCAAACTGCAGACTGCACTTCCTTCTCATTCTGCACAAAACCCAAAACAGGTGGTATTAACCCATTGGTAAACACAGAAGCTGGCACTGTTCATGAGGCCAATCTGATGATGAGTATGTTATCGAAGCTGAAATGGTGTCTGCTATAAAAGGGATATCAGCACTACGTGCTCTCCACACTGCTGTGCCAGTATGTCTCAATCCTGACATTGCTCAGTGATGGAGCACTGAAACTGCTCTCACTGACAGTGCTTGAATCAATTCTGATTAGAGAGACAGTGGGAATTTAGCAAGGTTTTACATTGTTACAAACTTTTATTGCTCATAGTTCACCGACTACACAGAGGCTGCCCAGCACTAGCTGTGTTTAGTGTTGCCCTGATAAAATTTTAAATAAAACATGTTTCTTTTCATAAGCAGAAACCGGGGTTTACAGAAGGTCGAATCCAAGTGCCAGGTATTAAACAGTGCTTTGTCACCTCACAGTAAAATGTCAGCAAGAGTATTTTTTCATGAGATTAAAAGCCTCTTCCACAAGAAGAATCTTGGTGATGCTGAGTAAGGGCTTTCAGGCTGTGCACATTATCTAGACACTTTTTGTCCCCGCAATTATCTGGTTTGAGATGGTAGGTGGTTTTGTGTGTTCTCTTCTCTCCCTATTCCTTTTCAATTTATTTCCCCAGAGAGTATGGGTTAGGCACAGCAGCTGGCTGTCACTGTGACTTGCTTTTTACTCGGCTGTGCAGCTGAGCTGAATAAGGAACAAGGAGAAAAAGTCAGCAAAGTTGTCCAAAGTCAGTCACTGCCATAGCTGAAACCAGAAGATGGAATCATCTTGACTCCAAGCCTAAATGCTGCAGGACTCGCTTGCTTTTAATTAATTACTGTACATTTTGGAAACTCTCTTGCTATTCTGTTTCATTTTACTTATATAATTCCATGGGGAAAAAGTGTTGGTAGTCATGAAGAAACAAAAAACAGACGCCCTATACTGTGAGCTAGATATTTTGAGCTACTCTATACAGAAATTTCTATATTTTTTTATATGTGTCTCTGCTTATTGTTTCAAGATTTGTGAATTCACTGGAAAACAGTAAAATGGGTCTAACATGGAACTGAAGGTATAGAATAGGGAATAGAATGGAGTATATTTTTAAATGCTTCTCTCATTGAATAGTGATATCTTTTAATAAAACTTAATTCATGTGATTCAAAGAACACTATTTTTAAAAATTCCAACCATACTTCTAAAGAAAGACACATAGAGTAATTTTTATTGGCCCCAAGTGAAATGCTGATATTTCTTTACAATGAGTGAAAGTGTATGGTTATTTTATTTCTTGCTTTACTTTTCTAAAACTATCTATACTACCTACTGTGGTTTAGATGTTATTTGTGTGGTTTACATGCTTCTCAAGTTTTTGTTTGTTTTTATATAAAACCTGTTTAGTTTTAGAAATGTAGGTAATATTTGCTCCAAGTAGCATAGCAACTATTCAGATAAATTTAAATTAGTTGTATATGAGCTAGTCCCATAACTATATATGCTACAGCTGAGTCAGTGCAGTGCTTCACATCAACTGAGTAATCAATCATCTTGCTGAGAAACCAGGCTGGGGATAAGTGATAATCTGAAATAGTTCTTCCACAGCTGCTATGTTACTCCATGTAGGCATAACTGAATATTTGGAGCTAACTTATGTCTTGTAGATGTATGATGGAATCTCTCATGAATAATGGGAAGCAGTGAAGTAATGATAGCACTGGGACCAGGATCCACAGAAAGGAAAAGAATAATTTTAGAAAGTAGTGGAAAAAAAGGAACACCTGCTAATGGAACACAGCTGTGAACTAAACCTAAAGGTGTGATTGTGGGCAGTAACTGAAGTAGAATAAAGTCTCTAAAGATTGTGTGAAGGGGTCACATAGAAAGTCATTCAACTTGTAAGGACTGCAGAATTGTATATATGTTTTTATAATTTTAATATTAAAACATATTTGTATTAAAATATTTTAAATTATTTAATTTGTTGAAAATTGTTTCTCTAACTCAAACAATTGATACTACTGCAGCATTCCGTGCAGCATTAGCCAAAAGAAAACCAAAGAAATGACAAAGACCATGAGCTCTCTTGTCCAGTATAAAAATACATAAAACAGTCTGAGGAAAAGCAGTTCCAACATGCCTTGCTCTATGATTTTCACAAGGAGCAAGTTATGTCTGATCTGTAATTCCCCAGACTGTTCTTTCAGAATTTTTGGAAGATGGGTACAAAATGCGCATTTCTCCTGTTACTGGGAAGACTCCCTCTATCTTCATGACCTGTTGAAGATGAGAGCAGCCAGATCTCCCAGCAGCACTGGATACAGCCTTTTATTTCCACATACTTGTAGAGGTTCAACCCACTCAAGTAATCCCTGACTCAGCTCTTATTCACAGGTGGGAGCTCTCAACCTTGAACCTTTTCACTGATCACACGGGACTTAGAGCCTCCAGTGGTGAAGGCTTGGGCAAAGAAGGTATTTGGTGACCTGAGTCTCTTCTGTGTCCACTGTCACTCAGTCATCTGCAGTCCGGGTGTTGGCTGAATAGTTCCAGAGCTCTGTTGGAGAAGAGATTATAGCCTGTAAAGAGCCTATCCTGAGATCATTAGTGAACACATATTGCAAAAACCATTCAAATGCCACATCTGTAGCTAGGCTGTCATATTGGTGGCCAATGCAGTCAGACCTCTATTCCAATCAGTGCTGAAAACCAGCAGGATTAGATTGAACCAAACGGTGGAAAAAATGTTTGTGATATCTCATAATGACTCTAATAGTGAGGACAAATCTTACAAATGTAAAATGTCCACTAAGAAGCACACACAAGAACCTTGTACCTTGAGATATGGTTGCTGGGCAACAAAGCAATGCCATATATAGGTATGACCAGAAGATAATTTGAAGCTATCCTCAGAATGGGGAAGGAAGGAAAACACTCATTAGGGATTGTAGATAAAATTATAGCAAAAAAAGAAAGTATCAGCACACATAATGGTATATGCAAAATTAAGATTTTGTCATGCAAAAGAAACAAACTGAAAAACCTCTAAAAAACAAACCAAACAAATAAAACCCCACAAAACCTCTTCAATATCCCAACTTCAATATCCCAACCCCAACTGGCATAGATAAAAACATAAATTTAGTACCGTGAGAAAATGTTCAGATTAATTTGTACAAGACCTCCCAACAAAGCAAGGAAAAAGAATGACTAATCTTTGCCAGCTATTGAGGACACTCTAGATGATTTACCAGATTAAACTGCTGACTGTGTGTATTTTTACATGCAAAGTATCAGTGTCATTGGAACAGCTTGGCAGTGTTTCACATGCCTCTTGACAAGTATTGTTGGGTACAAAGGGCTTTGGGTATGAACAGAGCCTGCAAGTCAATACTGACATAAAGTAAACTAGGCTTTGAAAAGAAGTGCAAGGATTATAACAGATAATTATAACAGATGCTATTCTCACTAAAAAAAGTTAAAGATGAGGAAAGCCTTAACAATGGTGTGGGGATATAACTGCCTTAAGCAACTTTTCAGAAAGCATTTTAGGTCAAACTGGAGCTGGAAAGACCTACTGCTGCCTTCTTCAGCTATCATTTGATTCTGAAAAACTCCCTTAAGGTACTGACAGCCATTAGAAATATATCCAGGCCATAGGAGAAAAGAGGAGGCCAGCAACCTGCTTAACAAAAATCGATCAAAAGCCTGAGAATATTCAAGTAGCAGAAAATGAGTAAAGTACAGAAATAACTGGAAATCAGGAACCAGTATTAAAAGAAGTAATGAAATGCATATGTGGGTCACGGATCCTGAAGTACTATAATTCAGTGCAGTAGCCCACAATGTAATGAGACTGGGCTGGTTTTTAAGAACTTTGAGGAGCAGCATTTAGAAAAATAAATATGATTGCATTTTCTAGATAGAAACAAGTACAGATAGCATTCAGAAAAGTAACTCCTGCTTTCGTTTTTCAGAATGGAATAATTCTACTTTCCTCAGCTTTGGGCACAGGATATTTGTGCTGGCAGATCCCAGGTCATTAAAAAGCATCATGAAACCTCCACAGCCAAGTGCACCCAAGTGTGTACAGCAGCTGTTACTGGGACTCGAGTGTTAGGATGTGAGAACAAGGTGCTACTCTGGGAAGCTATTCTGTATATTATACATGCTCTCCTGCATGTAGCAGAAATGACATGTCTCTGTCAAAAAGGAGATAAAGTGTGTCAATATGTGGGAAAAAAAAAAGGTAGGCTAGGAAATACTAGGAATGTAAATGAAAACAAACTAGAAAATGTAGTTAGGCCAATACATGAATCCATAGTGTTCCTTGAACATTATTAATCGTACTTCCTCAAGAAGATGAAGCAATAGTGGAAGTAGAAAATGTTCTAGGGTAGGCTGCAAGAGATCAGAAGCATAGAAGACCAAGGAAGATTTAAACTTGGAAAAATGTGCTCATATAAAATCATGAATGACACAGAGATGCAAGTAGGGAATTATACTTTATTCTTATAAAAAATTAAGGGAGTGAGTTGAACTACCTAATACTAGTTTTTAAAAGAATTAATAGGTTTTTTTCATATGGTGCACTGTAATTTTGTGGAATTTATTCCTGCATGTTTGGGATAACAAAGAGATCAAGAAATTGAATAAGAAAAATAACCTTTACCGAAAGTGAATTCCAAGTTACTGCATTCTGGAGCTTTTAGTCCATGATTGATTCATTTTCATACTTTTTCCTTTGCTGATGTTTTTCCCTTCAGCTGTTGCCATTAATCACATTCATCCACCTTGGATGCAACCACCTCTCCTTACCATACATACATTGACTGCAAGATTTAAGAATTTCAGAATAACCAGAATTTGGTACAACAGAAAGTGCATTTATTTATCTCTTAGGGTTGGCTAAAATGAAAGAAACAAATGCCATAGGAACTTACTGTAATGGAAAAAAAATAAACTGTGTGTAAGAAGCCTGAGTGGGACTTGAACTGCTCCAAAACTTGACCTGAAAACCACCCCTAAGTAAGCATACAAAAATACATCAGTTTTCTAATCTTTAATACTTATATCAGAATATAAAAATCTAAATTCCTGTGATGGAAATACTAAAAATGGAGAAAATTCCTATGTGCAGAGTAACACGAGCTCCTTTTTTAAAGTATGCTCTATCAGAAAACACAGTATTGTATAATTCGTTTTTCCTCATTCATATCTTTACAGATACCAATTGACTCAAATATTACTCTGAATGTAGCTTTTGAATATTTCTGAGACAGGAATAGCTACATGAACAAGAAGAGGATGCAGAAACTCATTTTACGTGACTATTGTTGCTAGGGAGAGTGCTCCACTGGGATCCCTCACTAAGCTTGTTTGTCTCACTCTGCCTGGGATTTTCAAAGAGACAGTTCACTGACATACTGGAAACTCAGAGGGATTCAGGTTTTTCTGTTTGTTTTTTCATCATCTTTAATTCTGTAACTATGGGATTTCTAAACAATAGGTCAAATCCTCAGAGGATAGTAAATTGTTTTACAGTATTTTTTGAAACATGCAGAGTTACAGCAATTCTACAGCTCAAGACTGGCAGCCTGTTAGTACCTACAGAGAAGTAAAAAATCCCAGTGAAGTCAGAACCAGTCAATTACCTGATTAAGGGTCTGACTTGATTGCTGTTAAACTCATTCTCATGTTTATGGCTGACTTCAGGAAAATGAAAATCAGTCTGAAAATGTGTTAATCATTTCTCTTTCTGATTTTCTTACCCTTAATGTTTTATATCCTGCTTTTTCATCCTTTTTTAACCCTCTCTCTCTTTCTTTCTTTCAATTTTTTTAAAGTATTCTTTTCTGTCTCTCATCTGGTTATACAATTAAAAGTATTTTAATGTTACCAAAATGCATGGAAAACGGTATAAAACAGGCCACATATTTTAAAACTGGATATGTTACTGACAATTGTAAAGAGTATGTATGTGTCTACGTACTCTTATGACTTTTTCATTCCATTTGCCAGGACCTCCAAGTCCAACACAGTTTTTGTGGAAGATAACAATCACAGAGAGCATCCATAATGTTTCATGCTGAGTCTTGTTTGGTGCTGTATTTATTTTTTAATTACACTGATTACTCCATATAGTTGAGTTGTAACTTGTATTGAAAAATGCCTAAGCAGAAATATTGTGGACAAAGAAAAGCATGGAAAGAGAGAATGAAGTTCCTTGAGAAATCATAAAATAACTTAGGTCTCCAAAAGATTTTGATCCAACAGCCTTGCACCATGCTGAGCTCTATGATTACAGGTAAAAGCCTGATTTCCTAAAATATTTTCTGGTTTTGTCAGAGTGTCTTAAGAAGAGGCACTCCCTCACAGGTGCAAATTGTCCAAAATGTGCTCTTCTTGGCCTGTTTTTTAAATTTGGTTTCTCTCTCCAACTTTTTTTCAGGTTTTTTCACTTAGATGTAGCTTGGTTGGCCAACCTTTATATTGACATTAGATTTCAGTACTAATATTATATGCTCTGACACCTTTGAGAAGACATTGATGCCTTGAGGGACTGCCTAAAAACAGAGGCTAGACAAAATTAAGAGAATAAAAAGCGGTTATATTTATTGAAGGGCCTTCAGGTACATTCTGGGCAGACGAAGACCCCCAGGGGCTACACCCAAAAATGGACAACGGGTCAAAGGTTTTCATACTTTTATAAGTTTGGTCCATTTGCATATCGGCAGTTAATCCTCCAATTACAGCTTCAGGTAATGAAGTCTTTTACTCCAAGTTTGCTCCCCTCAACTCACTTTTGTTTACATTTCTTGGGGCCTGGGACAGTAAGATGTCTCTGATTCTCAGGCCTAGAAAGGAATTGTTTTGTCTGGCCAAAATGGGAGAACAGTAGCTAACAGTCTATATGGGGTTTAGAGTTATACACTAAAGAATTGCAGAATTACAAATATATAAAAAATATAAAAGCTAAAATCCTAAGGCATCAATATAAAAGTCTAATTTTTATGGGCTTTCTTATTCCTAAATGAACCCATGAGGCCTATAAACTTAAAATACTCAGAGATGAGATGAGGCCCGTGATATAAATTTTCCAAAAGAATGTAACTGACCACTGTACAGATACATCCCAGAAACATTTTGAATTTTCTTTTTCTTTTTTCAAATCAACTGCTGATTGACATTTTTTGATACTTATTAGGAATTTGCAAATATCAAGGGATTTTTCATCCTACAAAATCCTTTCCCATTTGACTCAGGCCTTAAAAGGTCATTTGAACCCCTTAGTAGAAGTTTATAGCTGTACTACAGGTATTTTATTAAACCCTTATAATTTTGGTAATGGCTTCTTCTGTAAAAATTATATATATTCACAATTTAATTATATCTGTAGAAAATCAAAGAAAATAGCTCATTTTACTTTTGACCATAGACTCAGTGTCATAAGTTGGGTTTTTTTTCCAAAAGATTTTGTTTGTGATACTCTTTCAGAGCCTGAATATTATTAACATGTCAAACAAAGTTTTTCAAGGATCAAAGAATGAATTCAGATGGATTAGGTGGGTAAAGGGCCCTCAGCTAATGGAAAGGTCTTTGTTTCAGTGAAAAGTGCAGATGTTCTAACATGAAGATGTATGATGACTCGACTCATACCACCAGACCTCCATTATAAAAGATTTTTTCAGATTCTTGTATTGCATTCTACAGCAGCATGATCTTTCAGGCTTTTTCCCTCTAGAAGCCGACACAAAATATGTTTTCTTGCTCTCAGAAATGAAACTTAGACAGCATATAAGAAATGTAGTGAACTTTTACATAAATGTAATTTTACCAGTTCTAGGTGAAAGTTAACAAGTTTATTTAACTAATAATCTAATAAGAATGTCCTGTGTAATTGGAATAGAAGACAAAAAGAGAAAATAGTCTGAAATATGTAATTAAATAACAACAGGTGAATGCAAGATGTTATCTAATGGCAATCAAACACCTCATATAACACGACGTTTTCCATGCTTCAGCCTCAAAACCCTTGTCCCTTGTTAAGGCAGTAAAAAAAAACTTCCCCCACCCCGATTTTCTGACTTGTATAAACACAGAATCACAGATCGGGTAAGATTGGAAGGGACCACAGGAGGTTGTGTAGTCCAACCTCGCTGATCAAGAGTCATCCTAGAGCACCCTAGTCAGGATTGTATCCAGATGGCTTTTGGATATATCCACTCTCCCTGGGCAATCTGTTCCAGTGTGCAGTGAGCGTATGAGGGCACACAGTAAAGTTCTTCCTCATGTTCAGGTGGCACTTCCTGTGCATCAGTTTCTGACTGTATCCTCTTGTACTATTGTTTGGTATCACCAAATAGAGTCTGGATCCATCCTCTTGACACCCTCCCTTCAGATATTTGTAGACGATGAAGGCACCTCTCAGTTGTACTTTCTCAAGGTTGAACAGGCCCAACTCCCTCAGCCTGTCCTTTTAAGAGAGATGTTCCTGTCTCTTAATCATCTTTGTCACCGTCCTCTGGACCTGCTCCAGGAGGTCCATGTCTCTCTTGTACTAAGGAGATCAGAACTGGACAAGCATTCCAGATGTGCCTCACCAGGGCTGAGTAGAGGGGCAGGATCACCTTCCTCCACCTGCTGGCAATGCTCTTCCTAATGCACCCCAGGATAACGTTGACCTTCTTGGCCACAAGGGTACTGCTGGCTCATGGACAGTGTGTTGTCCACCAGTATGGGCGCGCGGCGTCCCGAGGGTTCAGCCCTCGCCTGGTTCAAAGAGGGAGAAATCCCTCAGTCGTCCCACCAAGGAAGGATGGAGGTCTCCTGGGGGACAGCCAGGCTGCAGAGCCTCCTGTCACAGCGTGTGGCAGGGGGGAGAGCACCTCGAGAGAGGCTGGCAGATGCGCACCAGAGGAGGAAGGTCGAATGAAGAGGCGGGGATCCGATCTGGCTCTCAGAAGGTTTATTAGGGGTCAAGAGTCAGGGATCGAATCCAATCTCTAAAGGGTGAGCAGGGCTTTTAAAGGGGGGAGGCGACAAGGGGAGTACACAAAATTCAGCCAACAGAGACCAGAACTGGGAGGGGTTCGGGGGTGACAATCATAATAGAAACCAATTGTCAGGGGTCAGCAACAACAACAACCAATCGGGAATCCAACAAGGGAGAACTTTCTAGAACAGGTGGTAGTTGGAAAAGGATTGACAACTGGATTGACAGGGGTAAAGGCAGGAGACAAACCATTATGAAGCAGGGGGAACCAGGGAGAAATCATTAACAATAATTAAGCAGACTAGGATAATTATCATAACAAAACAACATACCACAACACACCAGGACCCCCAGGTCCTTCTCCACAGAGCTGCTTTCCAGCAGGTCAGCCCCCAGGCTGTACTGGTCCATAGGGTTATTTCTCCCCAGGCATAGAACCCTACACTTGCCTTTGTTGAATTTCAGACAGTTCTTCTCTGTCCATCTCTTCAACCTGTCAAGGTCCTTCTGAAGGGCTCACAGCACCCTGGGGTATCGACCTTCAGGCTATATGTGAATGTACTTCCCTGCCACGGGAGTTATCACAGCTGGATTCACTTGGGTAAGGACAAAGAGACAGTACCTGCCTCACAGGGTTTGCCTTTTTCTTATCTCGGTCATCACCAGCTGTAGACTGAGGTGGTACTTTGCACATCAGCATTTGTTCCCTGTTCCCTTGTTCCCTGAATGTTTGAACCACCATTGTTCCAGGCTCTTCCAGTATCACCTGTGGATACATTCTTCTCCCCAGACCTGGGATGATTGGACAATAGTATCCCCTTTATCTTATCTCAAGTTCCTGTCACAGTCCAAATTCCAGTTGGATGGCCTATTTGGAGAGGGGTGGACTTCAGTGGTCACAGATGAACAGCTGCTTCTTCACAGTTTGCTATAGAGGGCAAAAGTCCTATGATGATTTTAGCAATGTTTAAGCCATTAAGCATTTGCCTCTCACAGAACGTAGTAAAGCAAACATAGTTACAGAACTGTGGTCTTTCATCCAGATATCTTATCAATATCAATATCTTACCAAAATCTTATCATATCAATATCTTATAAATCCAAGAGGTGAAGAAGATTTCTTTTGTATGAGGACTATGATTGGTATGCTGTTGTTATGACTCAACAGGAGATTTTTTTTAGACTCTCTAGAAATTCTCAATGCCTCAGAAATATTTGTGATTTTTATTTAGTATGTTGGAAAGAACAAGAAGTGTGTTCTAGCTGACTGAAATGTTACAAGGAATTTAAGCAAATCAGGATTATGTCAGTCTCATTAAAATGTTAATTTCAAAGTCAGATTAATTATAATATTTTAGATTTTTGAGCTATTTTTGTTTAGAGACTATCACCAAGATGAATTTTCTTTGAAGATATGTTAGAAAGGTTTTTTTCATAGCTTATAGCAGACAGATTTGGGGGCCGGAGGAGAGAATAGGGAATATACAACCGTGACTGCAGCAGCAAGAAATTCTTGTCAATGGAGAAAGCAGCATTTAGAGGGAAGTACACAGTTTATATGTACAACATATATTCAAAATAAATTTGGGGAGTGATATAGCATATTATTTCTTCTTCTTTTAATAACCTAAATAAACATTTGGGGTTTGGTTTGTCAGGTTTCTTGGGTGGTTTCAATCTCTTTTTATTTTTTTCCCTTGAGCGAGTAGCCAATAGTCTGAGTTGTTTCAACTTTTAAGAAAAGTTGCTAATGATACTTAGTTATTTAATGTTCAGTTCTGTTAAATTTCACGAGCAAGTCAAATGGCCCTATCAAGCCAGAGGAATCAATTTGCATATTCTCAGTTTTCTAACCAGCCTTTTCATTTAGTACAAGCAGTAGTCCACAGTTGTTTTGTTTCCTATCAATCTTTTATTTCTTCTGTCTCCCTGTTGCCTTTGGCATCCTTTCACATACAAACACACACCATTACACAGGTAAAAGACAACTGCTAGAGCCCCCACATATTTTAGACATCTCCAAGGAACTTATTCTGAATTTCTCAGGTGTTTTATTGAACTCTGGTTTGAGACAGTGACTTCAATTTTTTCAGCCACTATCCACCTGTATGTTGCTCTAAATGCTTCCTCCATTTAACCAGGCTGACAAGCAGATTCACTGATACCAGTGAGAAAAGTCACTGCTCATTTAACCAAGGCAAGAGGACCTGCAGCTTTCACTTTCTCCACTATTACCAGTGTCGGTTTCTACTACTATAAAACGTTGACATGTAGGCACTGGGGCTGCGCTCATTAATACTGCTCAAGGAAGTACAGCATCTGTGCTTGTCAGACAGAGGGATAGAGCCTTGGGCTCCTTACTCATCATTGCCATTTGAAACAAGTGTCTTGTAGCTGTACACAGGAACTATCCCTCTTCAGTGAAACATGCTGCAAATGTAATTGAAATGGGAAAACAAGAGAAATTGAAAGGGAACATTTGCTGTCCTCTAACATTTCTTCATGAGCGAAGCAAATCTGCCTTCCAGCGTTTTGTATCTAAGAAGTTTGGAAGGATCTTTGTCTTCACTGTAGCTACAAATATTGGCATAAAAGATTATGTGATTCTTCCACAGCGGAAAAGCACAATTAATATTGATAAATAAAATTTAAATTTAAAGATGGAAGGTGGAGGTATGTATCTTATTTGAAAAACAGTATTTTAATTTGATAATGTATCATAGTATGTTCACAGTCTGAAGTTACCCTGCAGGTAAATGGATGAACCACAAGTTATGCTTTAAACCACAGTCAGTGATACAAATTCTGTATCCAGAGCTTGGGGTTGTTCCTTTCTGGAGTCTGAGATGGTGTATCTATGCTGTTTTGCATTGGATGTCCATGCTAATATTTTGGCAGTGGATCACCTCACTCTGAGGTGGGGCCAAGACTGACCACGTTGGGTGCAGCTGGTTCCAGCCAATTCCAGCCATCTCTGCAGCAGACCCACCACAGGACAAAGTTAAACACATCAGAAAAAAAAAATAGGACAAAACAGTGTGCAGCAGTGTGAGAGGGAGAGGAAAAGGATGAGAAACAGCCCTGCAGACACCAAGATGAGAGAACAAGGAGAGGCAGTGGTGCTCCAGGTGCCAGAGCAGAGATTCCCCAGCAGCTTGTGGAGGAGACCACAAAAGAGCAGGTATCTCCCTGCAGCCAGTGCAGACAACCATGCCAAAGTGGGTGGCTATTTCTGAAAAATCAGTATGTCATGAAGAGCCCATGCTGGAGCAGGTTCTCCTGACAGGAACTGCTGCTGGTAGAAAGTACATTCTGGATTGGGCTTATCCTGGAGGACTGCAGCGTGTGGAAAGGACTGAGGCTGGAGCAGTTCCCATAGAGCCCATGGGAAAGAATCACGTTGGAACAGGGGAAAAGTTTGAGGAGGAAGGAACATCAGGATGTTTAGATGGACTCACTGCAATCCCCTACTTCCCATCCCCAATGCACTGCTCAAGGTGAGAGGAGATGGATGAGTTAGGAATGAAGGAATGGCATCAAGTCTGGGAAAAAATTGGAGCAGAGGTATTTTGTTTTTTGTCTTTATTCTCAATATCCAAATCTATTTTAATTGACAATGAATGAAATTAATTTTCCCCAAGTCAAGTCTGTTTTTCCTGTGATAGTAATTGATTAATGATCTCCCTCTTTTTATCTAGACCCACAAGCTCTTTCCTTTTTCCCCCCTTTGCTGTAGAGAAAAGAAGCTTGATGGGCATCTAGCATCAAGACAAGGTCAACTCACCTTGCTGAAAGTTAGGTATCTGAGCTCTGGCTCCTCTCACTGGGCTTCACTTTGTAAACAGTGGATGGAAGTAGGCACCTTTAGAAGGAAATGCCTCTGACCTGTCTAAGAGTGAGCTGAAGTAAGTGTAACCTTGATTAGAAAGAGACCCGGGAGTGACTAGTTCAGTCTTAGATGCCAAGATTTTAGACATCTTATTTTCTATCTGTACTTCACTCTTTTAAGTTCTGGATACCAGCTTTGATGTGCTGTCAGAGAATATAAAGTCTTTAGATTTTAGACTTTAACGGCTTTGTTTCCTGTTAAAATCATTAGCAAGAGAATAGTCACTCTTCTTTCTTTTACATTTAATTTTCACACAACTTTTTTCTTTTTTTCTTTTTCTCTCTTTCCTTTTTTTTTTTTTTCTTTATTTTCCTTTTATGCCAGAACAAAGAGGATCAAAATTGCAGTCAGAGATCCTTGGAAAAGTGTTTATAAAATATTAAGGTTTATATTGTGTTATGTATGTCTTTTGTCCATATGGGTATTTCTCCACTCTCCGTGATCCTAGTAACACCATCCTTCTCATCAGTATCCAAAAGAAAAAAAGCATTTTTGACCCCTTTTTTAGAATTTTTTTATTCTTTTTGGCTGTTTATCAACACTATTATCATACAATAATTGATCGATGACAAGAATCTCATTTCTCAATGGTGTCTATGTAACCTGTAAATTATATTACTGAACCTTACTCTCTGCCTCTGACATACTTTGAATTTTGCCTTGTTGGTCATACAGCCTCTCTTTTGAGATTTTAGACTGCCAAAAATGTAACAGAGAAATAGAATGGCTTCCTGCCAATCAAATTACGGAACACTGAAAAGGTCAGAGTTACACAGTATATTACTGTCTTTCAGAAATTATACTGGGTATTAAAATTCTCTGATGTTTCATTTCACTGACAGAGATTGTAAAGAGAACAGGAAAAAGCACAGGATGGATCAGGTTTTGTGACCACAGTGTTTATGAGGGTGATAAAGAAAAAACAAACACACAAAACCCAAGAAAACCGACCCCTTCGCATTATATGGGGTTCTTATTATATTACATATGTATGGGGTTCTTCTGGTTAGAAAATCCAAATAAAATTCCTTAGATCAGAATTTTCTGGGCAGCTCTGCATTAGAACATAGCAATTCTGTCTCAGAAGTAGAATGTGGAATGAATTTTGAGAGAAAATTAACAGATTGAAATGGTAAGTAAATTTGATCAGACAGTTTCCTCCTGTAATTTACTGTGTGTTCTGAAAAATTCAAAGTGGATGTTCTAGCTACCACTTCACGGCAGGGTGAAATTAAATCTCAAAACCCCCTTCCACACTGGATGAGTAGCAAAGTAGCATGTCAGGAAAGTTGTCATTCCTGGCCTCAGGGACCCCTGTTGAAATCAATTTTTAAGTTCATTACTATTTTACTGTTTGGGACTTTTCCCAAACATACTGTAGTTTGTGCCTCAATCATCACACACAAATAGTACCACAGCTTGACATTTTAACTCGAGAGTTGTTTATTACCTTATTTCCCAACTGAAAATGGTTACATAAAGGAATGGATAAGTTGCTTTTAATTTCTTTTGGATCCTGTGTTTATGATTATGTTATGGAACAGTTTGTCTCCAGATTCTCCTCCTCATCTCAGATAAGTGGAAGTAACAGAAGAAGCAATAGAAGTTTAGATTGTCTTTTCATACAGCCAACTTTTTCTATAGTAAAAAATTACTTCTCTGGAGCAGATTGTCTAGGCTTAAAATATGACCATAATAGTTAAAATAAAAATAAAGGAAAAAAAAAAAAAAAAAAAAAAAGGGGGAAAAAAAAAAAAAAAAAAAAAGGTGGGAAAAAAGTAATAAAGAGTGTCAACATAGGGAAAATAAGATGTTTACAAGAAATAACAAGCAGAGTATGAACCCTGAAGAGTTAAATATCACAACTTTCCTTCCAGAAAGTAGTTCTTCAGAGTAGATGCCTTGTATCAGAAAATGTTTTTAAAAGGAAGTAGAGGTTATATTGAGGCTTTTTTGAAATTTATTTGTTTGTTTACTTTCATTATTGCAATCTGTGCTGCAGAAATACTGTTCCATAATATCATCCTTCATCCGGTGTCTCTCTGCATTGTGAGTATATTTTAGAAATATCTTCATGTAAGCAAAAATGTACCAAATGTAGGAATCAGAACAGAATTGTACCTCAATCCGCCAAAGTGCAGTGAATGCCATAATAGACATAGGTAAACACACATAACATCTAAAGCTGTATGGCAAACTTTAGGAGAACTAGGTGAACTTTGTATTTTATTTTGTTGAAATTTCATGCATTTGTGTGAAAATCAGTTTGTAAGTGTAGAATGCAATGATTTTGAGAGCTTTTATTAGTACTGAGGTGGCAAGTGTATTCATGTTTTTTGATTCCATGGGTGTTACTGTGATGGTAGTCACAGACTTGCCTATGTCTGAAGCTTTCGATAACTGTCAAGAAAAACTATTCTACTTTCTGTAGTATGCATGTTAATTGTAGAGTCTGGGCTTTCTTTCCCTAATAATTTGGTTAGAAATGCTACATCTTAAAATAGAATTGTTAATAAAAAATGGATTTCTCCTTTCTGATACTTCCTTTCCCCAAATTTATGGTCTTCAAAACATTGATAACATTGAAGTAGAAATGATAATTTCAGATGGATAAAAAAATAATAACCATTTTGTGAAGAGAATAACACAGCATTTGGCGAATTTTACTTTTGAAACAAATTTCATTAAGAGACTATAAATTTTTGTTCAAGAGATTTGAGAATTCAGACCAAGCCCAAGACCAAGTTTAGTACTTCAATAAACAATCTGATAACATTTTAAACTAAACAGACAAGTTCTAACAATGTGCCATTTTTACAATCTATTTTCATTGTACTAACATTCATTGCTAGTAAAAACTGACATCACTCCCATCCCTGAGTAGGAGTAATTTTAAAATTAATTTTATTCCATTACAGATAAACTTTTCAATGTTTAGTACAGAAAGATTAATGGTAATGCATAGGCAAAGCATTGGCAACACAGAGTAATTTTTACTGAAAGTTAATATATCTTGAACTTTTGTGTCTCATTAATTCCTTTCCTCCTTGCCCTTCTGTTTTAGAAAAATTACTGAACATACCCAAATTACAGATGCACCCATACATTTGGTTTTCAAGACACCTTGAGAAGGGGAAGTATTATGTTCATTAAATATAAAAATGGTAGTCAGTATTAGACAATATTTAACTCTAAGGGTTTTCAGGTGTAAAAAGGAGATACAAAGCAAACTAAATTTTCTTGTATGTAACTCCTTCTCTAAGCTATGAATAAAAGCCTATACCACTACGTTCATTAAGCATAAATTCTGAGTCTGTGGAAGGTGCCATATACAACTGCTGTGGTTTAACCCCAGTCAGCAACTAAGTCCCACACAGCCACTCACCTACTCTCTCCAGTGGGATCAGGGCAAGAATCAAAAGATTAAAGGTGAGAAAACTGACAGTCAGTCTGATAGCCTTTCTCAATTCTCCTTCTTCAGAGCGTCAATCACCTCTGAAAAAACAGAAGTGATAAAAAAAGAGACTACTACCCAGATAAACAAAAAAATGTAAGGAAAGAGTTGTTTTTGTTGCCTAGACTTATTAATATATTAATTCCCTTCATGCTAGAAGCTTGCACAACTGATTTCTCATTTAATGACATTAAGTCTTGTCTCAGAACTGCACTAATCACTCTGATCTATGCTTAAAATTAAAATCCTGTTGTTGCAAATGCTGTGAGTGAGCACCAGGTGCATTGTTTGAAATAGAGATTTGTAGTTTGCATGGGTTGTTCTTTATAAGGCAATAAGTCTGCATCTTAAAATTTAAAGCATAAATCAAATATTTTTTAAAAATAAAAACAAAACAAAACAATCAACACCATTTTGCAAAGTAAGCTGTGACTGGGCATTAAGAAACAGTGCTGGGCTCTAAATTCTGCTGAGGCAAATCTGTGAGTCCTGTGATAAATCAAACATCATAGAATAAAATGTCAAAAGGGATACCAAATGTGACCTACAGTAAAAGCTAGGATTAGCATTCTTCAGTGATAATGTGAACTAGTGAAACAACCCATCTAATTTTTAATATTCTGTCTGATGCACGATTAGAACTCTCTATAAGCTAGTCTGGTAGCTAATTATCTCATAATTTAAATTTAAAAGTCCTATTATTGAGCTGAATTTGCTTAGCTTCAATTTTTAGACGCAGTAAATTCTTAAACTTCTGGGCAGAGCATATTACTGAGTTTTGTCTTTATAGTGAGAGATTTAGACTGGGGGGATTCATCTAAAAAGAGTTTAACAATGATACTCAGCTGGAGGTGAAGAACCTTAAATTTATGTGTGGATATATAAGAGTTTGTAAGTGAGGCAGATTTCCAAAACCTCCTTGTTTTAGGCAGTGAAGTCAACAGCACTTGGAGGTCTTTTTCATTGGATGGGCAATAGATTGAGCAAAATTTTTCTGCTGGCTCTTTTGACTGTACTCTCCAGGTCTCTACTGACAACAGCCAAGTTTTAGATGTTCACTGCATAAGTACTCACCAGTTTTACATATCTAAATTTGTGCCTGAGTTACAATTTCGCTGAATATCTTTTTTTCTACTGAATGCTGGTAACTCAAATAATTTTCTGAAATCTGAAAAAAGTGGTATGTCTATCCTCTGTTATTAAACGTGTCCACTAAGGACATGTAGATATTCCAAAGATTCAAATCTCTGTTTAAGCTTAAGCACTTCTCTGTTTCCTTTAAATTCTGAGAATTATAAAAGTTAAGCAGATGGTTAAGTTCTGTGCTGGAATGAGGTCATTGCCTGTACTTCAGAACATATGTGGACTCATGATAAAATGGACTGACAATTAAAAGAGTGCAACTTAACTTCTGTGTATATGTTGTCTCCTGCTTTTGTTTAATCTGCCTTTGTACTTTTCAGATCTCAAGGGCTGCCCATAGCATCTGCTCTGCAGTCTGCATCTTGTACAGAAATCTGAAATATGCCTGCTAATAAGCTTCCACACATTAACTGATTAACACATAGAAGTTCATGAACCTTTTAAAAGAGACACAGAATCACCGTGAAGTTCAAAACCAACACTGATGAATGATCTTAAACTCTAATTATGTTATTTTCTCTCTCCTACATAGTTATATGAGAGTACTTTCTACTTCCCTGATTGAGGGAAGGAAGTGAGAGTTGGAGAGACTACAAGGTCAGGAAGGAAAAGGAGAAATATTTGTTTGTTTGCTGGTTTAATCAAGAAATGGATTTTATTTTTTTTTTTCCTGAAGGTTGTGGTGCAGTCAGGCTGCATTTATGAGAAGAAAGAACTGGTGCCAAGGTCCTGCTTTGTTGCAACCTATATTATAAACATGGGTGAAAGCCAAATTATGCTCACACAAGAAAGGGTGCAAGGATAGAGGTAGAACTGATTCTCTTCTTCCTATTCATAATTGTCGTATATCATAAAGAACACAGGAAACTCTTCATGTTGCTCTGACTAAACAATAGATGGTGCAGATTTAAATGGATGTAGATGATTTTATATTTCAACAGAGCAGCAGCAATGGGATTATGTCCAAATTAAATATGTATATACTTATATAAAAAACCCTCAAACAATACACAAATAATATATTAAATTTGTTAAATTCTCAAAAATATTTCTAAATAGGGAATTATCACTTACTGAATGTTATTCCTAGATGGACCCCAGAATTTCCTTTGATTCTAGCTATTTCTTTTATATAAATGTTAGAATCACTGGCAAAATATTCAGATTGTTCCATGCCTGGGGACTGATAAATAGTAAACATGACACCAACATGGTGCCAGACATAGATTTATAATCAACAAATAATACATATTTTACTGCGGGCACATATAATTCACTTATCTAAGTACAAATGCCATGGGACATATCAGAGATGTAATGATTTTCAAAGGGTGTGGGGATAATGGTGGATAATCTGCTGGACATTGTCTTTAAAAACCTCTTCTTCAGCTAAAAAGACAGATATCTTCCTAAGTGAATGAAAAGCAAAGTCTTACAGGATTGCGAACAGTAACAAATCCAAGAAGAGGTAGGGTCCAGATAGTGATGGTCTCGTGTTCGGCCTCAAACACCCCTTGGCCTTCCTGGGCCCTCCTGCCAGGTGGGGTTGTGGTCATTTGGCTCCTCAGGAGGTGGGTTAGGGGAGTGTGAGCAGTGCCTCCACTGTGCTGTGGCTGGCAGCTCTGCCCAGTGGGGATACAGGCTCTGTGGTGGGGGATGTGGGACAGGGCCTGACCTGCCCCTGCCTGCACACACATGCATCTCAAAATGTCTCAAGACATCAATCTTTCCAGTCTCTCACACTAGTGAACCCGAAATTTTCCGGCTACAAAAGGTACTACTGCTTTTTATTTTTTCTTTTCCCCAAGAGAGACAGGATATCTTTCACTCTTCTATCGCCATCAATGTTCTGTCAATGGCAATGTCCACTTTTATCTACTAATGATAAAGAAGAGGATTTTTAGTGGGAGAACAGAGGATAGGTCTTCTAGCACTGAACAGCTGTGTCTGTCAGGGAGTTTGAAGGTCTCATAGTCCAGCCCATATTTGACCAAAGATCAGGTTTGAATGGGCTATAAATGAAGTCTTGCAGAAAGACCAGTTGAGTCAGTTCCTCCTTGGAGCATTGGACCTGCAGCTGAGGACTGTCCCCATGGCTCACGTAATTCCTTGAGGTCGAAAACCCTTGTCTTGTTGGGTGAGTGGATTCTAGGGAACCTAAAACCTGTAGAATTTGTAAGTCAGTCGTGTAGTGTCAACTCTATCTGAGATAACAAATCTGTATTCAAATGTTGGCAGAGCTTTAATTGATCTACTTGATTTATCTAGTTTAACTGATTTGTAAAATAAATCTCATTTTAATCTTATTTTTCTCAGTTTTATGAGGACCAGAGCCTGCAAATATAAGACTACTTCTAATCATCTGTAGCAGTCTACCAGAAACAGAAAATGATGGGGATTTTCAAATGTCCTAAGTTTCAGGCAGTAGTTGTATTCTTTTGACTTTCAAATTCTGCCTTGAATTAATTTAAATGTATTTACAATGAATTCTAGCTTAATGAAGAGTTTCTGACCAGGATGGGGAAAAGATTAAAAAACCATCATTAGTTTGAAAATTATGGATGTCAACAAAGACAAATTTTTAATGTTCATATTTAACATTGCACAGAGCCTGATTATTTCTGCCTGGGCTTATTCATCTCATTTACATCAATGAGTGCAGATGCATATTTGAATGAGTTTCATTAAATTCCTGTTGCATTGCTGCACCACTTTTCTGTTACACTCCTGTGCTGAGAAATGTCAGTAAGTAATTGGAGCATGTACTGGGGAATATATACCAGGAATTTATTTTGGGCCCGTATCATGAAATGCGATTTCTCTTGCACACCAGAGGTCCTCGCAAAGCAGGAACAAGAAATATGTAATGCTGTGTCAGAGAACAAAGTATTGCTTCAGAACAAAGTATTGCTATTAGCATACTTCAATTTCCAGTATGTTTATTCTTCCCAAGGTTTTACCACTACTGCATTCTATCCATATGTACCTTCAGTACTAAAACCAAAATCTCTTCTTTTGCCTTTATTTCTTACCTTTTATTAACCACTAAGATGATCTTAAATGTTATTTAAGAACTGCCACCCTTGATACTGATCGAGGAAAAGATCTTGTGGGTAAGTGTTTGATTATTTTAACCACTGTTTCCTTTTAATTTATTGTGAACTAGTAGATAATGTAAATTTTATGCTAAACTGGGATTCACAGACAACGTTCTTCTATGAAATTATCTTCTTATAATGAAATTATCATAATCAATAATTTTTGGAAATATATCTCAGACAAGAGCTCTTTCAATCAATTATTGTCTTTTTTCAACTGCTGAAAGTTATATAATGTCTTTTACTCATTCAAAAAGAGCAAAGAAAAGAGGAAACTGGCAACCGACTGTCTTTGTGTCTTCTTATGTTAGAAGTCCTAGTCCATATTCAGAGGCAGGTTTTCTTTTTTAGTATATCTAACAGAGCATTTTTTTCTTGAAAAAAAAAAAAAAAAGATAAAGGGAAAGAACTGAATATTCTATTCCACTAAAAATTAAACCTGTTTCACTGTGTTTGTGTTAACCTAGCTATAGAAATCATATGTTTCCATCATTGGTTTTAGAAGGCTTCAATTTGAGGTTTTAAATTGTTAAGAGCTGGTTATTAAAATGTTTAGAGAGATGCCACTGCCTGAATTAAGGTACAGTGATACCATATGCCAAAGTCAATAGTATGGATGTAGTGTACCAGGAAATGAGAGAGAGGGAGAGAGAGGGAGAGAGAGACAGTGTGGTAGATGAAGTAGAAAATATCACCATGCTGTGGATCCCAAGGGCGTCTCGTTGATCCTCTACATCTCATCTTCCTGGGCCAGGCGGGAACGCCCAGGTGCTGCCCCTGGGAGTGCGGGGGGAGTTTGACACTGTCTCTTGCAGACAGAGTCCAACAGACTCTGGATCTGTTCTATCACCTTGTATCATGTGCAGTGCTCTGCTGCAAAACCTCTGGAATACTCTGGGGAGCACTTCGGGGGTCTTTGGTGGTTTATGACACCCCTTAAGCTGCCTCTCACATGAATGTCCCATGGATGTGGCCTTCCTCCTGTGGGGAGTTTTACAGCGGAGCCAGTGTGAGGGAGGATGGGTGTTCTCGCCCTCTGACGAAAGGCTACACCACACACCCCAAAACTCTCCTCCTTCCTCCTTGTTTGGGGAGGAGTGTGTGCAAACCTGGCCTCAGCAGATGAATCTGTGGGCTATGGCCTCCCCCACCCCGAACCCAGCCACAGATGATTTTCAGAACTGGGTTTGGCTTTCCTATGAATGCATGCTTCTCCCTCAGCTTGTTTATTTCTCCGTAGACCCAAGATAGTGAACAATAGTGTCACCTTTATCATATCTTAAGTTCCCTTAGGTGTCTTAACTCACAGTCCAAAGCTCCAGTCAGGCATATTCAGGTAGGGCTGAGCCTTGGTGGTCGCAGCTTCCTTATAGTTTTGCCATAATGGGCAAAACTCCTTCCTAACAATGTTTAAGCCATTGACCATAACATTTCAGTCTCTGACAGCAAGTAACTGTTCCAAACTAACTACAGTCTTTGGTTTCTTTACTTTTGCTCACTACACGAATATTTAAATATTACATACGAAATTAAACTCTTTATCAAGAGGGATTGAGAGAATCCCTTCTCAAAAGAGTGATATGCAGATGCACAACAGTCTTCAAAGAAGTGTAATGAATTCCTTCAAATCCCTTCAAACATGAGAGAAAAGCAAAAGTTTTCCACAACCTAGATATGAATGCAAACCCTTGTGCTGATGAATCAAGAGGAAACTATGGTGTTCTTACTATGTTTTTCCTTACGCTAATGAAACTACTTTCTTGCTGTCATCATTTTCCTAGAAAGGAAAGAAAATGTTATCTGAACTTATACAAGGTAACTATTTATTTGAAATTGACATCTTTTTGAAAAGCATTAATGCTTTAATTTTAAAATCAATATTTTCACATTGTGATTTTAAATTTAAAGAAAAATATTTATTTAGATTTGACTCCAGAAGGAGAGAAGATTAGAACACAAAAAAAAAAAAAAAATCTAGAGTTGAGAATTCTGTTTTTTGAATTTTTTTCCTGGCAGCCAGGATTATGATCAGCTGAAGAGCAAAAAAGTGAAACAACTTAAACTTTTGTTATCTACTGCTAAATTTTTGGAGATGAAAGCTGACTTATGTATACCCAAGACTTTAATGAATTTGAAAATAAACCAGAGCACTTCATTAATCACTACTGTAGGGTCATGGTTAAAGTGCAGCTTGCATAGCCGCATTTGGCTAACACTCTCAATATCATCAGGCAGATTTTTCTTTTGTCACTTCCTGTCTCGTATTGCAGTTTATAATCATCATATCTGGTGGATATGTTTTCTTTTGATTAATAGGGGGAGTATAAGAATCTGAGAAAGTTACTTCTTTTCTGCTGGTTTTGTTTGGGTATTTTTTGAGTAGGGGGGAATGCTAATTATAATTATCCATTAAAAAAAAAAAAGGTAGTCCTAAATTGAATCTAATGAATTAGAAGTTAATAATATCTCTCATAAATTTCTGATCTACCAAGGACTGAATGGCATTAGGTGTGGAATAGGCCCTAAGTGTCTCATAAGTCATTCATACAAAGAATTAATTTTTCATTATTATTTTGGGATCTGGTTGTTATTTTTGGAGTTTTTACACCTTTACACTGGGTTATACATTTCAATAAAGGAAAAATGAGATTATAAGAACAACTGAAATAAAGACATTTCTAGTATGCCTGGTAATCAGGAAGTGCATATAAATCATGTCAGAATTGTTTTAACTGAAAGGGTAATAAAAATACAAAACATTCTTACAGAATCTAAATCACACTTACTTCTGCTACATACAACTTAACTGCCATAATCTGAGCCTTTTATACTGTTACAGATGAATTAGAGTGATCTGGGTATTTTTACTCATTTCCTTAAAAGAAGTGCTCTTTTTGTGAAAGAGTTAAAAAAAATGTAAAAAACTTTAACACAAGAAGAAAATTCTCAGGATTGCAATCAGTTAGAGAATAAAAAAACCTGAGCATCCCCCTCCCTCCCCCCAAAAATTATACGATTAAAGACGGTTAAAATTCTGCTCTTTAGAAAGGTATATGGAGAACAATATTTAATTCCCTTCCAAATGTGTTGTGGAGATAGAACTTCTCTTTGAATATTTCAGAATAAAGTCCAGTGGTATAGTCAACCTGCTTATAGTGAAGGTCAGCACATATGTTTTTGCCTTGATTTATATTTAATTACAATCTTACTCAGCTGCCAAATAAATCAGTATTACTTGTTTGGTTGATTGCAATGGGATTAGGATAGGAATCTAAATAATTCAATTTTTTAGAAGTATGTTTCAAAATCTAATGGTACATTGTTTTGTATATTATCACAGAGGGCATGGGAAAACCAAAACCAAACCCAAACAATTAAAAAAAAAATTTAAAAAAAAAAAATTGCAGCCTATATAGTATCTTAAGCAGCAAAGTTAATTCATTGTCTGAATAGTTGTTTAAAATGCCTTTTTTTTATTGCATCTTCACATTTCTTCACTTTCTATAACTCAAATCAGTTATACAGTAATAAAAATATCTCCCTTTGTGCTCTTAGTGCACAGGTAAAAATTCCATTGACTAATAAAACAATAAGACCTACAAGAGGAAGCCAGTAAGTTCAGTAAATTTTACAATGGCCTTTTAAAATGCATCATCTGCTTGCTTCTTCGTACAGGTTGAGACTGTTTCTTTTAGCATAGTCTGGTATGTTTTGCCTAGGTTAAGGGAAAGAAATCTTGATTGTAGGGTTTCCTCAAGTTTCCGACAGAAAGACTAATTTTTATTACTAATAAAATTCTGTATCCAGAAAGACATTGCATACTTTTGCTGATAGTAAATGGCAAATACATTGTAGGCTCACGATTTGTAAACAGAGACTGACAATTGCAAGGAACATACAATTGCCCCAAAATCAAGTTATTATTTTGGCAAATCCATATAGGTGTAGTTTTCTATCTGCAAAAGCTAAGACTTGATGAAAAGATAAATATTTTCTCTCATTTTCTCTGTTGCTGTCAAAATTGAGTTGCAGTTACTATATTCAACTTCTACATATTCAGAATAAACAAAGCCCTCTTCTTGGGCATGTTTTGCCAACGTGAGAACTTTCAAATATCCTTCCTTAGTCTGTAGAGAGTCATGTGTCAATTATTATTATTAAAATTCCTAACATAAGCCAAGTGTTTATTACCTACAAAATATATAAATGACATGTCATACAATTTAGGTTTACTGCAGCCATTTGGATTAATATAGTCATCATTACCCCCATTTATTTTTGATTAATGAAATTATGTATTTATATACCAAGATTCTGAATTTTCTTTTTATCCTATGCTAAAACATCAACAGCTATCTGAAGAGCACATTTATGATTTCTTTTGAAATTAATGAGAAGATTTTTTTTTTTCCCAGTGGAGAGGAGGATCAAACTCCTTGTTATTTTCCATTTTCCTGTGTTTTTTCCCCTGATGCTTCCTAAAAGAAGGCTGTAGGGAATTTCACCCTATAGCTAAGATAACAGCTGTCGCCAGCTCTTGGTTTCCATCACTGCAAATTAAATAGTGTTGGCAGTACTTGCTTATAAGCTCTTACTTGATTCATAAATTATTCTGTCACTAACGCCTAATATGCCCATTCTTTTATTGTAATTTGGGACAATGATGACTTTCTTCGTCAAATCAAATAATTGTAGGGACAGTATCAAGCAAGACCTGAGTGAAAACCAGTGATAAAAATTAATATTAGTGTATAGTTTTTCCAAGGTCACAAAATATTTACTTTCTTCATCCCTACTAACACCGTTTTCTGTTTTTCCACATTGCTGTGATTGCACAGGCACATACATTTCTCTTTGTGCAAGTACTCCAGGTATTTCCTGATATATGAATGTCTTAGCAAACCTAGGGCAGTTTAATGCTTTGTAAAACTTAGTAGCCATCATGTACTACTAATAATTTAGTATACTACTAGAACCAAGCCCATCAGTCTCATAGCATAAGAATTTATCTCTTCTGCTAATGTCAAAATCCATATGTAGGTTTTATCTTGAGCTACTGTTATGCTTCAGCATTTGAGTTTGTAATCTGAATTATTTTTCTTCCTGACTAACACCACGAATTAAATACATGATAATAGATGACTGAACAGTGAATACATCATAATCTGGTATAGTTACACTACACAATATAAGATGAATAGCAAGAGAGTCTCATTCAGCACCATATTACACCTTATCTCTCAATAATGCAAAAAAAGACTAGCACTCATTTTGTTTTCATCCTCAGGCTTCTGTAGGTGCTCTTAAGATAAAAAAGAGTAAATAATTGTTCTATTTTTGAGGATCCATCAAGGTAGGGGTGGCTGGAATGGGAGGTTGTGAATGAGACTGAGAAGTCTTTTTCACTGGGAGATGTGAATTTTCTCATGAGAAGGCTTTAAAATGTGAAACTTTCAAGGGGTTTCCTCACCACTATGTATTTTATTCATTCTGTTCCACACAAAATATGAAAAAAAAATATGGATGCAGTCAGATGCTGAATTAAATTTCATCATTCTTTGTATTTTATTGCTATATTAGAAATACAAAACTCCTACACTATAAAAGAGTTCTTCTTAGTTATCTTTATAATCAACAAATTTAGAGTATAGTAGTACGTCACCAGGCTGCCACATTACTTATTATAGAAGAACTACATACAACAATTACATTTAATATAATCCAAACTCCCATCAGGACAGGGAGATTGCCTTCTTTCAATAGTTACTTATATGGTAAGTTACCTCTGCATAATTTGCAGTTAACATTATACTTAGTGCTGTTTGAAAAGGCTTTAAGAATATAATCCTATTTTGTTTATTTGGTTTTTAAAGAATTGCTCCATTGTCATATTGAAAGAATGATATTATGAATTTTGGACTGAGTCATGAACCTTATGTAATTTTTTCAGGAGGGATTTGTTTTTTCGTTTTCTGTACTTGCGTTTAAGGTCATGATTAATTAGTATAATTTATTCAGTTTGAGAAAAGGTATATTGCTACACAGCACCAAGATGAGTTCAAACTCTTAAAAAAACAAACACTCAAGGAACAACAAAAATTAGTCTTCTGTGCTGCTACCAAAATCAATTTCAATAGCAATCACGTTATAACAGTATGCTTGTAATATAGTAAAAAGGTCAGTACAATTTCTTGCCTAGTTAGCAATGTAACTTTCAAGCTTCTCTGGGCAGGAGTTGTGATCACAGTGTCTGGCAAAGTCATTTTTCTACAGACCTTGTGTTTGTCACAATATTCTCCAGAGCTGAACCGTTTGTCTCTACCATTCTTAACTTCACAGCCTGCTTTCTTTTCTGTCTTGATTTCTCTTAGCAAAATTGATGATAACTGGATACTTCTTGTCATTAAGAACTGACATTGCAGGGCAGTAATAAAAAATGGCTGATTTTCATGCTACTATTTTTAAACATTCTACCTTTAAACTCTTTGCAGTTTTGTCAGTGCAAGCAGAAAATGCTATTGCTCTATGGTTGCACCATCCAAAAAAACCCAGAATGTGCTATAAACAGTCAGAAAAAAGAAATCCGCAATGTAATTAGGTAATGTGCTCATTGAATATGAACTGATATCTCTGTTATACTATAGAAGTCTGGGTAAAAGTGGAATAAGTAAATTAACTCCCAAATAATCACTTCCCCTACAAATGGAAAGGATCATCAGTATGAAGATGATGCAAGTATATTCTATTTTGCCCTGAGATAAAAGAGTTAAGAGCAGCCGTTACCTACAGAAAAAAAGATTTTATTTTTTCATATTCATTTAGTGTAATGCGTGAGTTTTCTTCTAATTCAAGTTTTGTTATCAGTAACAGATGTTTACCCGGTTAAAGTTTTCAGTTCAGCACTGGAAGAGCATCTGATTCTGAGAGGTTTTCTGTTATCCATTAAAATAAATTTTCAGAGAAAACAGAGCAGGTCTCTAATTCATTAATACAATAGCTAGAATGAGTGTGGATGAAACTTGAAATTTATTTAGAAAATACTTCTTATAATCAAATTTCACAACTTTATGATGATGTTTCACAAATTAGAATTGGTGAGAATGTTGTACCATTCTGCCTGTTAAATTTACTACTCATTCTTATTTTAGAGTAGCAGTTTTTATTCAGCTAGCTTATTTTTTTAAATTGTGTCCCACACATTACATATAAAGCCTCTGTTCTTTCCAAAGGGTGTAGCCTCTGCTCATTGCTCACTAGTCATAGTAGTCAATGCTTTCATAAGACACTGACACACAGAATGTCCAAATCTGCATTGTACATCAAAATTTTTATCCTGAAAGAACAGCAAACATTTAAAAAGAAGACCCAGATGAAATATTCTTACTTCTTTTGCTAAATATATTCAAATAAATTCTATGAAGGAAAAACAATGAAAATCTTCAAAACAAGACTGATAGAAGAAAAAAAAAAGGAATTTAAAAGAGTGAAAAGAAAACAAGATATGAGAGGAAACAAACAGTATGTAATAAATGTCCCATATGCTTGAGTATTAAAAATACTTAAATTTCTAACTTTTTTTACCAGTTTGGTAGCATATATCACAGTAATTTGAAGCAGAAACTGTCATCTTGAATAAGTTACAAACTTAATTTTTTTTCATGTTTTACTTATTTAAAAGAATATTGCAAAATTACAAAATATTTATGAAAGTAAAACCAGTTTCATTTCTTGGTTTCTGGAAAATTCGTCCTTGATTTTGTCCCATTGGTCTATGATTTGCAATTAAAAGTCATGTTGCTGGATCTAGGACTTTTTTTTACACCTCTATTTCACTTCTTTTCTTCCTTTCCTGCAGTCTTTTACCATTTCCTGCTGTTTTGGAGAGAAAACTATCAGTTCTCCTGCCTATTTGCTTTTCTATTACATCTATTTGATTGTGTTATATTACCTTCAATTGCTTTTGCCACTTGGGGTCTTAAGAGAGGAAAACTGTCTCCAAGATGATATTTCAAAAACAATTTAGCCAGCCATCATGCATTGTTTTCTGAAGTAGCAGCACAATCAGTAGATGATACAATAATACCAATGGGTTCTCAGATGTGATTTGTCCCATGCCAACAATATTTCTTACTTAAAACCCTGCTGTGTCCCTTAAACATATCACTCTGTTAGAATTTTCTGATGCTTTGTAACCTGAAAATAAAAAATTGTTTCCCAAAGAATATTCATTCTATCCAATGACCAGTTCCTACCTATACCTACATAGTGCTTGTACAGTAAGTTCCCAATCTGACCAAGTACATCTACAGCCTTTACAATATTTGTGATGGAGAACACAACATTGAATATAGACAAAATAAGTGGCCCTCAGCTTCATCAATTTTTAGGTACAGTTTCCCTGGAATTCTTTTCTAGAAATTATTCTCTATTTTCCCATATAAATTAGTTTTGTGTCATTTATGTAATTAACTGAGGGAGGTTTTTCTACTCTAACCAGAACAAACAAACAAAATTAAACTTTCTGACCAGACCCCAAACCTTAAAAAAAGGCCCAGGCTGGCAACAGAGCTAGGTTTGCTGAGAAGCTGCTTTGCTGTCCTTGAGACAGGTTCAGAATGGAAAAGTTCCTGGACACCGGTGGTGAGCAGGAGCAGAGCCCCACACACTTGTGACATAAGGGCCAGTTTCCTTAGCTCCACCTGGTGCTTTTCAAGTTTGGGTCATCTTAGTATCTTTGCATGTAAACCATCAGGATGTTTATCTTCTACTGGGTGTCCTTCAACCACTTCAGCCCCCTCAGTCTTGCTAGATTTTTTCCTCAAACCTTAGGCTGACACTGTTTGAGATCAGCCCCCAGTGGCTTTTGCATTGTACTATTTTTCTGAGAAAGTGGAATTTAAAATTATAGCCTTAAACAAGCAAGGCACAGCTCTTTCTGCATGCACGTGTAGTCATAAAAATCAGATGGATTACTCTCTGCAAGGAGGGACTGATTTGCAGAAATATATTTTAATTACCAAAACTCCTAGCATTTGAAAATATTAGGTATCTCAAGGAGGTGTGAAGTAGCTTTTTTTGTGTAAAGTCCCTCCTCAGGAATTCAAGGAAAGATTTTTTTTTCTGCAATTCCTTCAATCTCCTTCCAGAATAGGCTTCTTCCTTCAGATGTGGGTGAAGAACGCAGCAGGACAAGGAAAACTGGAAGGTACCTATGCCCTTTGCAAAGGTTTGGGGTTTTTTCCTGTGTTTTTTTCAATGTTAGGGGTTCAGTCTTCTCTCTATATCTACCTCGTAAGTCCTGTACTTCTGTGTGATAAGTGGATGTATGTGCTCAAATATATAGGGAATGCATAAACTTGTACAGAATATGTCACATTTTTTAGATTCTGCGATTTCAGAGTGTCTTCATCTCTCTGGAACGATTTTATTGAGCTGAAAATCTTACTGAGCTCTCTATTGTAGTAAAAGAGAAATTTCATTTGGATTCCATTGAAATTTGATGTATTTCATAAGTAAGATAAAACTAAGTATCCTAACTAAATCATTTGACAGAGGACTTTGGATACACAGTACTTCTGAAGGTCAGCAGCGGCCAATGTGGTGCATTCTGTCCATGCCACTGACCGGACCACAAATCCTTGTCACAACAAGGATTATCTCAGTTATCTCGGTGTGTTCTGGTTATTAATTTTTCCATTGGCAAATTTTTTAACATATCACTGAAGAAAAGATTCAGAATGTATCAGTAAGCACCACCAGGTTTGTGAGAGAAAATTGGCCTCCTGGCTGCAGCTGAACTGCTTTTCCTTCATGTCACACAAGCTGGATATCCTCACAGGTTCTAGGGACCCCCAGGACATGGGCCTTTTCTTCTTTTCCCAAACTCTGGAAGTCAAACAAGGGTTGCAGAAGGCTACCATTAACAACTAGGTCCAAAGTAATTTGAAATCTGAAAGGTCTAAATGTTCAAATACAAAGCTGAGACATGTGATTCATACAATAATTGAGGGACTGGTTGTGGGTAGAGGAGCAACACAGGGCATAAGACTTAGGCCTTGCTGGAAAGGTCCGGCCGCAGCAAAGGCAGGAAGTCCAGCCAGGTTAAGCTCAGAAAAGAAAGTGTTGAGGTATACTGTAGTATCTAAAACCTATGCTAACTTGTGACATCCTGTGCGGGTTTAACACAGCCTGGTTTTAGTGGGCGGGAGAAAAGCTGCTCGAAACTTCTATGTCCGGCACAGAGCCAATTGATGAAGGCTCTGACCATGGGCAGGTTTCTAGCCCAATTAGACAAGTTGGTAATGCCTCTGTGATGACAGATTTAGGAAAGGAAAAACCACGGGAAGGTCTCTTTCTTCTCCCGAGGGGTGGTGAGGAGGCTGCCAAGGGGGCCCATCCTGGCAGGGGGCCAAGGGGGCCCTGCGGCTGGAGCTCTCCTGAGGCTGGGACCACATAGCCAGGCCCCTTCTGAGGCCGGAGCCACCCACGCAGTGCTGGCAGGGACCTTGTGGCCAGCAGCGAGAGACAAGGCAAGCAAGTCCCCAGCATGGAGCCCAGGTGAGATCAACCTCTCAACTGCAACTCACAGGCACCAACTTTCTTCCAAGCCAGAGAAAAAGGAAAAGTGAGGACATGTGAGGAAAACCAACATGGCAGCACCGAGGAAAGTGAAAAAAAGGGAGAGGGAAGAGGCGCTCCTAGCACCTGAACTGAGATTCTCCTGCAAGTCGTGGTGAGGTCTATAGTACAACAAACCCTTTCCCTATAATTCCTGAGCNCCTTGTGGCCAGCAGCGAGAGACAAGGCAAGCAAGTCCCCAGCATGGAGCCCAGGTGAGATCAACCTCTCAACTGCAACTCACAGGCACCAACTTTCTTCCAAGCCAGAGAAAAAGGAAAAGTGAGGACATGTGAGGAAAACCAACATGGCAGCACCGAGGTAAGTGAAAAAAAGGGAGAGGGAAGAGGTGCTCCTAGCACCTGAACTGAGATTCTCCTGCAAGTCGTGGTGAGGTCTATAGTACAACAAACCCTTTCCCTATAATTCCTGAGCTGCATGGGGGGGTGCAGAGATCCACGTGCAGCCTGTGAAGAAGAGTATTCATGCTGGAGCACGTGGATACCNAACCTCTCAACTGCAACTCACAGGCACCAACTTTCTTCCAAGCCAGAGAAAAAGGAAAAGTGAGGACATGTGAGGAAAACCAACATGGCAGCACCGAGGTAAGTGAAAAAAAGGGAGAGGGAAGAGGTGCTCCTAGCACCTGAACTGAGATTCTCCTGCAAGTCGTGGTGAGGTCTATAGTACAACAAACCCTTTCCCTATAATTCCTGAGCTGCATGGGGGGGTGCAGAGATCCACGTGCAGCCTGTGAAGAAGAGTATTCATGCTGGAGCACGTGGATACCGAAAAGCTGTAATCTAGTGAGGAACTCGAACAGAGAGAGATGACCCTTGCTTTTAGAAACCAAGGAAGAGAGCCTTTGCTTCCAAACTAGAACAGCTCATCCTTAAAAGACTAAACCCCATGAACTAAACTAACCCATGCTAGGCAGTTGTGGGAAGACTGCTTGACCCATGGGAGGAATTCACATTGCAGCAGGTTTGGGCAGGACTGTTGTTTGTGAAAGTTAAAACCATGCTAGAAAAGTTTGCAGAGAACTATCTCCCGTGGGAAGGATCCCACGGCACAGCAGAAGAAACTCTTTTCCTTAAGCATACCAAAGAAAGACTTTTAAGAAGGGAAATACTGACCAAAACCCCATGTTTTGTTGCCTTCGCGGTCAGTGGAAAGAGGGAGGGACTGAGAAAGAAAGGTGTTCTGAAGGTTTGCTTTAGTTCTCATTACCTTTTTTACTTTTACTTCTGTTAATAATAATTTTTCTTTATACTGTTTAAGTTTTGAACCTGTTTTGCCTTAAAGTGGTTTTTTTTTTCACTAATCCTTTTCTCAACTCATGAAGTTTTTTGTTTTAATTTCCCCTCCTCTGTGCAGCTATAGCGGAGGAAAATAAGTGAATAGTTTTTCGTAGGTGCCTGGCACTTAGCCAGCATCAAACTATGACACACACTCCTGTTTCTGACAAAATTATAGACTAGAAAGGGTGTCATACAGCAAAGAACACTCTTCATACATTAGTATTTGGGTGATCAGAATAAATAAAATTAGAATAAGTTGGAAATATTGACAAATAGGGTTTGATTTTCAGGAAGAGGCAAATGGAAAAAGAAATAAACAGATCTGTCTTAACTCATTCATAATTTATTGTAACTACTGCCATTGATTTGGGATACAGCTTAGGCTCTCTGTGTGCTCCACATTAAGAAATTATGTAATGTGTAATATGTTCTTTGGGTGTCTCCAAGGAGGGAGACTAAATAATCTCCTTGGGCAACCTTTGCCACTATTCAGTCACCCTGACGGTGAAGAAATGTTTTTCATATTCAGAGGTAACATCCTGTGTTGCAGTTTGTGCCTGTTGGCTCTTGTCCAGTCACTGGGCACCACTGAAAAGAGACTGGCTCTGTCCTCTTTGCATCCTCCCTTTAGGTATTTGCACACATTAATAAGATTTCCCCCTCAGCCTTCTCTCCATCAGGCTCGACAGTCCCCATGCTTTCAGCCTTTCCTCAAAGGAGAGATGCACAAGATCCTTAATCATAGGATCATAGAATCATAGAATCATAGAATATCCTGAGCTGGAAGGGACTGGCAAGGATCATGTAAGTACAACTCCTAGTTGTTCACCAGACCACACCAAGAGTCACAGCAGGTACCTGAGAGAATTGTCCAAACACTTCTCAAACTGTCAGACTTGGTGCTGTGACTACTTATTTGAGGAGCCTGTTCCAGTGCCCAGCCACCCTCTGAGTACAGAAACTTTTTATAATTTCTAACCTAAATCTCCCCTGACACAGCTTCAGGCCATTCTTTCAGGTCCTGTCACTGGTCACCACAAAGAAAAGATCAGTATCTGCCCTTCCTCTTCCCCTCACAAGAAACCTGTACACCACCTCAGTCACCTCTTCTCCAGGCTGAGCAGACCAAGTGATCTCAATCACTTGACCACAAGACTGTCTTTTTTGCTGTACTTTGGACTCTCTCTAATAGTTTAATATCTTTCTCATATTGTGCTGCCCAAAACTGCACACTATATTCAAGGTGAAGCTGCCCCAGTGCAGAGCAGATCAGGACAATCCCCTCCCTTGCCCAGCTGGTGATTCTGTCCCTGGTGCCCCCCAGGAAAGATTGGCCCTCCTGGCTGCCAGGGCACTGCTGGCTCATGGTCAATTTGCCATCGACCAGGACCCCCAGGTCCCTTTCCACAGGCCTCTCATTCCCCAGTCTGAACATCCATACAGAGTTGCCCCTTTCAAGGTGCAGGATCCAGCACTTTGTTAAACTTCATAAAGTTAGTGATTGCCCAGGCTATTTGTGGCCTTTTTCTGGGCTGTCTCCAATATGGCCTTATCTCTCTTGTGCTGAAGATCTCAGATCTGGATAAAGTACTTTTAGTGTGGCCTCACCAGCACGGAGTAGAGGGGAAGGATCACCTCCCTCAACCAGCTGGCAATTCTGAGTCTGATGTAACCATTTGCCTTTGCAGCAGGGGCACATTGCTGGTTCATTTCTACCATAAGCATAACATAGCCTTTTATGCTTTTGTGTTCAGGTTAGGGGAAAATATTAAGGAGTCATTTTGCATCCAGAATCGAGTTACGGTCATATCTCAAACTCAACCCAGCTGATAACATTAACTATGTAAACAGGTAACATCTCTTACAAGAAAAATGTCTCAATTCAATAAAAGCCAAATCAAACAAAAATCCCTGAAGAAATTAACTGGAAGTGAAAAATACTAGTGCTTAATTAGCACAGAATTACGGTTTCTAGATGATGTCTTGTGGTGTACCACATAAGTGCAGTTCATTAAAATGCAGTTTTCTGAAACCAAACACAGTCAAATCTGAAAAGTATTGGTGCCGAATTTTGTCATTTCCAGTAAATGCCCCATACACAATAAGCAGTGTATACATAGCTTCTCTCTTTGAAGTGTGCTGAGAAGGAAGGTGCCTACACTTGCCCTGCAGTCAGATGCTGAGGGTGAATTTAGACCATACAATAGAACACAATGTAGTTTCCAAGGCTTGTGAAGATGAGAGCCAGTATAGCTGCATAACCACTGCAGTCTGGAGAGAAAAGATTTATTATTTGGATTCAGGACTGTGTGAATGAAGCTATACTTCTTCCAGACTGAATCTGGCTTGTATCCAGACATTTCAAGCCCACTGTACCCTGCAGAAGTTTGTAGGGTCATGTTAGTGAGTATAAAGGCCCCACAGACATCCCCTTAGTTTAGTCTACACAGATAAAAAAATCTTTTCTGTCCAAATTACTTCTATTTCTTAAATCTACTTATCCTCATAATTTGCAACTTATCTTGCAGCTGAAAGGCTTGAGATACCACCTACTAAACTTCACTGAACTAAAGATATATTTTGGTCTTTGAAATTATAACAAATGCACCATGCAAAAGTGCTTCAATATTTATTATGTTATATATACCAATTTCTTGCAAAGAACCAACATAACATTGTCTTGATCAAATTCATTGTACAGCCATCAAAATATGAGGTTGAAATTTCCAAAATTTTGAATTCTTACCTAAGTAAAGACATCGGAAAAAGTCCAGGGTAGTGGTCTATCAGTAATTAATTTGTTTATTCTGCAGCTGTCACTGGGTATATTGTGTTCTCTTTGAAACTGTGAGGCCAATAAGGCTAAAAATAACAGTATGACTGATAATATCTTGACTTTATTTCATACCTTCTATATAAAGATATGGAACTGTGAATCTGTGATATTGTGAGCAAACTGGCAAGGGTCTGCTACAAAGCAGTCCCAAGTCTGCATATTTATAGAAACTGTTAGCATATTTTGCAAACTATCGAGGATTCAATAATATGCATGTTGGTGTTTCAGTTTAATTATATTTGCAACCATTGTAAATATTTAAGAAAACTTCAGTAATCTATTATAAGTAAGGATTTTCACTTAGGCTTACTGAAGACTTACTGCAATATGCAAAATAGTGGACATTTAGTTTTTAACTACTGCTAAAACAGGATATATTAATATTCTTTCAAAACAAAAGAAGCACTCATGATTATATGCATATAACTTTTGTTTCTGCAATCCATTTATCACAAAGAAGAAGTATGAAAATATTCCTTCAGGAAACACAGTAAAGGAAGGAAAAAATTCCATTCACATTCAAAGTTTAAATGCAAAGTAAAGTCACATGTTGCATAGATAAGGTACCAACACAGGGGAATGACTGCACAAATCACAAGCATAGTTGGGGAAGGTCTGGCTGAAGCAGAGACATCTGGAAGCTGACTACATCCTTCTTACTGTATTTGGTAGTCAAGTTGCTTCTTGCTCCATGGAAAAAAAATCTTGCGTTACATTCTCTAGGACCAGTGATAGCACTTGGAGAGCCTGATTTATTAAATCCAAGGGTTGCCTGAGACATTCTCCTTCAGACGGTACCTTCAGCAGGGCGTTCTCAAGGAGTATGCAGTTCTCAACATTCTGCAGAGGGACCGACGGTAGATCCATATTCCTTCCTACCTCTGGCCATATCCTTGTAGAGCACAGTGCACACGTTCAAGGGAACAATGATGTCCTCATTTCCTCCTCAGCTGATGCTGCTAGGCTGTCCTCGAGCCGGGAGAGCACAGCATCCTTCCTGCAAGCGGTATTTGGGCAGCTGATGTAAGCGCCGATGCACTGGCCCCATGACTAGGAAGCAATCCTAACAGTGCTGGTGCAGAGAGCGTGTCCGCCAGAGGTAAAGAAACGAGGGGTCTTTTGTGTATGTTTGAAGGGCTTTAATCTTCAAGGGTCCAGGGACAAAAAGACAAGAGCAAAGGAAGTGTCCAGGGTTTTATACTCCGGGGAACATAGGTGGGGCAAAGGGTCATCAACCAATAACATGCGAGCAAGGGTGTGGGACAAGCAGTACATGAACCAATAGGGGAGCAGGAAGGCGGGAACCAGGGAAGAGAACCAATGGGGCATCGACCTTAAGGGAATATTCTGGAAATATGACCATCTAAGTAACAAGGTAGGTGGGGAGTCAGCAGGCCAATGAAACTGAGAGAATTACCATGACAAGCGGTGAATGTTGGGATGTCACCATAACTTGGAAATGGCAGATTTAGACGTCTGTCCCTGAGCCCGACAACTAACTGTTGTGTGGGGCTCCAGGATCTTGTGGGCTCTCATCCACTCCGACTGTGGACTGGGCAACTGCAACACACAGCCTACAGCTGACTGACAGGTCATTATCTATCTGTGCATGTTCTGCATATCTCCACCTACCATATCTTATTTACTTGCATTAAGAAATTACAAAAGGCAGCTCAGCCCTGTCATATCCATGTTTCACAGTAAGTGTTCTGAGAGAGCCTGAAGAGCACAGTCACTTCACTGGAAGAGTCATTATTAGAAATGAATCCCCAAATGTGATATCAGTTTTGGCTCTTACGGGCTAAGGAAAAAAGGTCACCATAACCTGTGACTGCCCTTGCCTATTTGTTGGCCTTCTGTGATTGATAGAGTCTTGTCATCGAATAAGTTGAATTTTTATAAGAGAGTCAGTATTTCTTTCTGTCATGCATATTCCCAGCTCTAAGCTAGTTAGAATTATTCTTTGAGTCTTGAATAGCTAAAGCGTTCACATATATTTTATGTATGAGCTGTATATTTCTCCACTGAACTTATTCACTTAAAAAAAAAAGGAAATTAAAATAATCATAAATTTTTTTCTTCCCGACTTAGAATGGTTTGTGTTTGTTTGTTTTCTGATGATTTTAAGTAAATAGAGTTTGGATTACTGTGTTCCTGAAACTGTAGTCTTTTAGATTCCATCATCCAGCATCTATGAGACATTAACATTTTAAAAATTACCACTTAATTGCAGCCTAATCACATGGGCTCTAATAAACTCTCACATAGCTTAGATCCATGCTGCTGTCTTTCATAAAGCTACCTAAATTTTGATGTTTCCTGTAGCAAAACCAGTAGTATAGATTATATCAAAGACCTGGGAGCCCACACAGTAATCAAGACTAAATACTAACAAGTCCCAGTTGAAGTGGGATAATCAGGGTTTGATTAACCTGTCTAAATGAACGATTTCTATAACAAGAGGGCTGGAGGAATATTACCAAGTAGTGAAAATGCAACATGTGTGTGAAAATGATGGGGTAGGTGGGGAATAAACAAGATACAAAAGGCAAAAGAAGAGTAAGTTAGGTACAAGATATAGAAGATGAAATGAAATTTTGTCTTTCAATGTTATCTTCCAGGTTTGAGAGATGCAAACCTCATGAAGTTCAACAGGGCCAAGTGTAAGGTCCTGCAGCTGATTGGGGCAACCCAAAGCAAAAATACAGGCTGGGAGAAGAATGGATTGAGAGCATACATAAAGAGAGGGACTTGGGACTGTTGGTGGATGAGAAACTCAACATCACCCAACACTGTGTGATTGCAGTCCAGAAAGCCAACTGTGTCCTGGGTTGCTAATCTAAAGCAACATGGCCAGCATGTCCAGGAAGGGTTCTGCCCCGGCCTGTTCTCCTCTCCTGAGACCCTATCTGATGGTCTTCATCCAGCTCTGGGGACTCCAATAGAAGAAGGCCACGTGCCTGTAGGACTGAGCTCAGAGAAGGGCCATGGTCAGAGGTCTGAAGCACCTCTCTCATGAAGACAGGCTCTGGGGAGACCTTGTAATAGCCCTCCAGTATCTAAAGGGGTCTACAAGAAAGCTGGAAAGGGACTTTTTACAAGAGCTTGTGGTGATAGAACAAGGGGGACATGGCTCTAAACTGAATAGGTTTAGCTTAGATATCAGGAAGAAATTCCCTACTGTGAGGGTGGTGAGGCATAGAAATAGGATTCCCAGAGAAATTGTGGAGTTCATGTCCCTGGAAGTGTTCAAGGCCAGGTTGGATGGGGTTCTGAGAGACCTTGTCTAGTGGAAGATGTCCCTGTGCATGACAGGGGGCTTGGAACTAAATAATCTGTCGGGACCACTCCAATACAAACCATTCTTTGAATCTATGATTGCATGGTCGTCTGATTTAGGGCCTTCAAATGAAAAGAAGGTTCATAGCTGAGGAACTAAAAGTTATATCAAATCAAGAAAAGAGGAGATGAATGGAGGAAAAAAATCGTGTTCTGAAAGTTTTTGATTTAATTTCATCTCAGAAAATTATTTTGTGCTTTGTCTTTTGCTTACACTAGAAGCACAGCAAAACTCTTTAGCTATTTCAGAAGAGATGATATATTTTAATGTTGTTTTGAAATCTTAAATGCCTTTATTTTGTTACAGTATAGTATAAATCATCAGAATTGGAACATAAATTGAAGTGAAAAGTTCTAATAACATTGGAGTAAAATATTTTGATTTTGTTCATATAATCTATGAGCCATATATCATGTAATTTTTTCCCTGTAAATCATGTTGTCAAAATTTGACATATTCTCTCAAAAAAGGAAGTTTTAGATAAAACAGTTCTTCTTGATGGACAGCTTCTTCATCAAAAAGAAAATTCAATTTGCTTTTCCTGTAGGAGTTGCACACCCAAATTATCTCAGAACTAGGAATAAGGTCATGTTGTGTTGGCTTGAATATTGACGGGACTGCAGCAAAAACCTGTTTCAAAATCAGAAGTAAATAATTATGGGAAAATATCAAACAGTTAATGTTGCGTGTGATTTAGCAATAATGTTGCTTGTATGTCAAACATAAGTACGTTCTGAATGTCTTTGTTTCTTTGAATCTGAAATTAGTGATTAGAGGTTGTTGCTGTATGTGTGTCCTATGATCAGTGGAATCAAGAATTTCATCATTTTGTATCATCAGCAACTCTGATTTACTTCATACCTCTTCCTTTTCAGACTCCTAAGGTTTTCTTCTGAAAAAACTTCCACTCAACTTTGATATTGTGAGCCATGTCCTGCTGAGTTTTGTTTTTCTTGCCCTGTGTAGTCCACAAGAAAAAAAAAACACTTTTTTACAGGTTGCTTTAAGTTACGTCATTATAGTTATAAAGAATAAAAGCCCAGTAACATGCAATTCATATTCATAAGGCAGAATATGCTTTGGGGCACAGTTCCTGTGTGACATTCCATATACAGCATGTCTCAGCTCAGCAAGGAGAGTAAAGAGAAGCAGTTTATATTTTGATTTTCCTAACTGAAAAATTGATTGTTCTTGTAAAATATTTCCAGGTGGCTAAAATATCTCTAATGGAAGGACACAGACTTTACTGAGCCAGAAATGTGCCTCAAACGTTTGTTTAAATTCTGCTGGTTTTAAAGATATATGTTTTTTAACCTCCTGATTGATACATGTTCAAATACTTAAAAAAAAAAAAAAATTAGTTTTAAAATTTTATTTTTAAAGGAAAATATTATCACTTTGTTGTTAAATGTATGTGTTAAGAGGTCTGCAAATCCTTCATTTCTACCAGAAACTCCTATTGTGGGATATTGGGATATCCTGCACCTATTTTGAAAGTTATCAGTAAAAAGATGCATTAACAATTTGGATAAAATAAAATCTGCTCTGAACTTTCACCCACCAGTGACTAGAACTCACATGTACTAGCTAAAGGATACCATACAACAAAATGTAGAGGCAAATCAACTGTTCAGTGGAAAATCAATATCTCCTTGAAAATTGCAGTTGCTTAATTTGTTTTGTGTTACAGCCTGTTTTTCAGCATTGTAGCATATTTGTGCCGCACTACTTGACTCCCTATTCATGGCCCATTATATCTTGGAAACCTCAGAGATTTCAAGACCTGAATCTAGAAGGAGAGAAGCAGTGAGCAATCTGTGCTTATTGCCAGAGAACTACTGTTCTTAAATACAAGTCACGAACTAACCTTCCCAGAGAAATCCTGCCAGGAGTGAATCATGTCAAGGGTCTTTTACAACCTAAATGATTCTGTGATTCTATCATTTTGCAAGAAGGCCAAACACTGACATTGGAAAAGAGAATAAGATGACTTCAAAGAGGTGGTATTGGTTTCTTGTGAAGTTTTAGGGAAGCTTGTCAAGACAATTTGTATCTTAAGGAAAAAGAAAATAACAATTTAGAAAAGAATTACAAATCTAATATTTTTTCATTGTCTGAGAACTGATTCTACATTTAGCTAAATGAAATAAATGGTATATTATTCCATCTGTGGGTCTGTGGATAAATATGGCTAAAATACATTTATCAGATCTAATTTGCATTGTTTGAAAGGTAGGCATTTATGGTTCAGTAGGAATTCAGATAAAGCTGGTTAAATGAGACATTGGACCAGGCTTCACATCATTCAATTCTGCTTCACATCATATCCCCAGGCTTTAAGTTTCCTATCAAGTTATGATACAATTCATTACTACCTGACATTCCACATTAGTGTAACACAGCAACTGAATGATTTCCCTCCCTTAGCTTTTTTTATCATTCTGTTTTAGGAACCAAACTCAAAGGCAGTTGTGTTGGTTAGAAGCTCCCATGTTATCTATACATACATGTTTACTCAGGATAGTTGCTGGAGGCTGTACATCAGGATCACACACTGCAGACAGTGCAAGCTACAGGCCTCATGCATCTACACTTTGTGGCTAAATAGAAATCTGATTGCAGTTAAGAAAAATAAAAGATGCCGAGCAAACTTTCATTTACCTCAAGCTCTGAAAAACTTAAATTGTGAGAAAGATTTTAAAGATCTAAGGTTTTGGCATTTTCCTGTTCCCCCTCCCTTGCTCCTTTTGTTCATCAGTTCTTGGGTTTTTTTGGACTTTTTTAGGAGGTTTTGGGTTTCCTTTTTTTTTTTACTGCTGTATTTTTTTTTTTTTTTTTTTTTTTTGCTACTTGCATGGAATTTCAATTAAATATGGGAAAATAAGCTTTTGGCTTTTCTGTCTCCAAAATGTTCTGTTCTTGTCAATTCACATTTATATCATAGTGTTTCAAAAAGTTCTTTAGGTATGAACATCATTGGCTCAAGAAAAGGAAACACCTACTAGAACACTAGTTTGAGCAGTTATTATTGTTCTAAGTTTTATATAATTCTTACACTGCTGACCAACTTCAGCCCAGAAATCCAGATTGCTAGAAAAAAAAAGTTGAGCCATGCAGTTACCTTTTATAAAGGTATATTTTATAAAATTATGAAAATTATATTTTATAAAATTATGAAAATGCTTGGTTCATCATATATTTTTGCATTACTTCTAGAATTTGGTTTAATTCATAAGTGAGCAGGTGGGAAGTGTGAACACTTCCCATTCACTCTTCAGCAATTACAGTAGTGCTATATTTTAAACATCACTATTTTGCTAATCCAGATATTCTACGTGAATGCTCAGGTAAAGACAAAAAAATATATAATTTCTAAAACTTTTCTGGAAGGAGTCCTGATATTGGGGTAGTCAAGTTGGAAGAAGAGGGAGCGCTTGCGTCAGCCTCTTTCCTTGTCCTTGTACAAGCACAAGAAGAATATTGCATATGAATTTACTTTCACTGCCATGAGTAAGAAACGAATTCACTGAAATTGAAAATATCTCAATAGCATAACTGAAGAAAATTAATTCAAGAGATGGAAAATCATGCCAAGCTCATTTCTCTACTCTGGCAGCCAACATTTACATATCATCTCTTTTGCAGATCAAACTTGATCCTACAGTAATTTCATTCATTCTGTTTCTGGTAGAATGCTGTCCTAGAGTGCCACCTTGGTGGTGAACTATCTTCCATCTTAAATTTTCATTTTTTACATAGTTATCTCTTCAGATTTTTTTGGTCTTTGTGTTTGTCATCCTGGAGAACTCATGAGGAATTCAGCTATATTCACTCTTGATCTTCTTTTCCTAACCAAGATATATCTATTTCTTTTAGTGTTCTTCAAAAAAGTAAGTCATCTATTTAACTAACCATTTTAATAACCATCCTTTTACTGTATTCCATCCTGAATTAATCTTTGATTGGTACAAAAGAATGAGGACACACCAGTCTCTCTTACGTCCTTCAGTTCCAGTGACCAAAAACACTGAAAAGCTGAAGCACCAAAGAACAGCACAAAAGATGATGCTAAATTCAGGGGCAGATATCCACTCTGAGCTCACAGAAACTGACAAAAAACACCTCCTTTTACTGTTAGCTAAAAGTAAAGTGTGGGTGCCAAGCATATCAGCAAGTGAGCCCTCAAAATCTTTTAATTTTACCAGTAATTAGTAGGAGCCATAAGCATTAGAAACTGTTTAGAATGAATAACAAATCCTCCAATAAATCCTCCAGCAACACTCTACCCTACCATTTCTGAAAAAAGTCATACACAAAAAAAGTGTGCTTAATATTTATTTTCTCCAGACATTTATTTTCTTATATATAAAGCTGTTTGGTTTAATTTTGAAATAAAATTTCCCTAAAAGGTGCTAATGATAAATGTTGTTATGTTAAACTAAATTATTTTAAATTCCTCTGAACATTATCAGATCTGCTCAGTAATAAAATTGCAGTAATCGACAATAATACAATCAAGTAATACAATAATATAGTAATAAGGTAATTGACATGGATGTTCTGAGTTACTAAGTTGATGCTCCTTTCGGTAATTATTATTAAGATTAATTTTCCACATACTCAATGAATTTGCAATATCAGTCACATTATAAAGAACTGAAATTTAGGCTACTTTGATTGAAGCTAATTCAAATATTTATATACTTACATATATCCATAAATGTACTTGGAAGTGCAACTATGGCATGTTTGCATATATTTAAATACTATTGGCATAGCATTTCAATGTAGATATATACACATGCACACATAAACCAGTATTTGAACACACAAAATCAGCACTCAGCAAGGCAGGCAGTGGCAACAATGGTAAATTCTGTGTCTGAGCATGAGATTGAGGTGGATGGGGATTCTCAGAGCCAGGGAAACCCAAACAAGAGCTGAGCACAGAGTGGATACCATCACAAGGAATGACAAGTGCTTGAATGGGTGACTCTCCTTTAAGGGGCACTGAGGTGCTCATCTGGCAGCCTGACATGGAGTCATGAGAGAAGAAGCTGTCTAAAATCAAGGCATTTATTTAAAGTTAAGGGTCTAGGTGCCTTTTACTAACAGACAAATGCATCTGAGTAGAAGTGACTCATTTACTATAGAATGAGAAAATTAATTTTGGAAAAAATTGCCTTCTGACGATTTTTTATTTATCTTTATTAACTATCTAGATAACCTATTAACTTAAACTACTCTTACAGCTGTAAGTAAATAGTTGAATTCCACCATAGTTCTTAAAGCTCAGGGATACAAATTTTCTCTGTAGAAAAGCTAGAATATGGTCAGGAAAAAAGAAAAGAGTGAAATAATGAAATAGAAGAAAAACTATGAGGGCAGCTAGAGAAAAAAGATGAGGGGAGGTGGAGAGTAAGAAGTGGTCTAAGGGACCCTTCAGTGTTTACTGTCTGGAGTGAGAATGAAGAGAAAAATCAGGCAGTGGTACACTAAAAATTGGAGTGAGTGCACCATGATCTAGTGGAGGAATCTTATTTTAAAAAGAAAAGAAAACTTAAAAAAAGATTACAGTGAAAATTGACTGAAAGGAAAATTCTTGTGAGACAGAATGAATAGTAGATAAAGAGATTAACAGAAAATGCCCATACAGAAATGGGTTTTCCAGAGCTGGAGTATGAAAGAAATTGATATCATCCTGTTTAACTAATAAAGGATTAATTTTACTGTAACCTTCAGTTTTTAATAATTCTTAGTCTGACACAGAGTACCACATGTTGGGTTACACCATGGGTGTTATAGAAGAGCAGGCCTGAAGGCCTACAAAAGCATCTTCCCTAGGCCCGGTGGTAACCATGGAAACACTTCCAAGTTAGTGACTTTCTTGACCAATGGCCTGGGAAGATTGTGGTTAGTGACCTTATATGGTATTATTTACACCTTACCATAATAGGTAATATCTAGGGAATACTCCAGGTGACAGGGTGAAATCCTGGGATTTGATCTTCCTGTTTATATGAGGTTATATCCTGTTTGTGCACTGGTATTTAGGTAACCTGAGCTGCACAATAAATGTCTTTGCACTTCTCCATCTGGCATGCAAAGTCCTTGCCCGGCGTGATTGCTGCACCACAGGATGAAATTAATCTTATCCAATCTTATCTACCTAAAATGTAGACTAGTTTAAGCAAGTACTATCTATATGATGGTGTGGGGAAGGCCAAAAGGTCATCTATTATGGTTTTGTTCAGCTAATCTTTGGTAAGATTATTCCCATTCCCTATGCACAGATTTCAGACACACTTCATAATTATCAGAGTAAATCTGATGAACAAATATTAGTTTCTATTCTTAGACAAAACGTAGATTTGTGATGTCACAACTGTAATGTTGAGATTATTTAATTAATTTGTAAAGAATATGAAAACCTTCTGGGGAAGAAAATTGATGAAATTCTTTATTTGGGTACCTATCCAATACCAAATCTTTCAAGGAAAATTATGCCAGGGCTATTGCCCATTTAGAAAACTCTTGCCAATTTTTTTCCACACTGGGCATTTCGTATGCACTTCTGTCTTCATATCTTTTCTAGTCTTCATTGTCACAATAGACCATCTACACTGCAGATTAGATCCAAAGATATCTGTATAATAAAAACCAATTTGTAGAAATTACAGTTCAATCAATTTATAATTAGGATGGGAAGGAGAGAGAGAGAGAAGAATAAGAAAGTCTGTGTGTTCCCACTGTTACAGTTAAGGAACAGTGTGACTAATTCTGTCTACATCTTGCAGCAAAGTCCTGTGTCAGTGATGGGCTATTTAAAAGTTAGTGGTAAATTAGCTGATGAGAAAAGATGCTATTTAAACTTAAATATAAGTATAGGAGAAATGAAGACAAGAAAGATATGTAGTGGTGTGACTGCATCTCTAACTGTGCCTCAGGAGTACGCATATGGAGAATGCCCTTAGTCATGGTAAAGTCATTGCTGGATGCATCCCCATAACAAAAAGTATTTTTGTACAGAGATGTAGCTAATATAGCCTTACAGGGCAACACTTATTACAGCTAATTACCAACGTGGCCCTAAGAGCTGTGTCAATTTTGCTTTTCCAGGTAGTTCTGTTATGACTTGGTACTGCTTAGTGCACAGGTACCGTGAGTGACTCATTCAAGATGGTTAAGAACCCTTTGATGAGATTAGAGGTGATCCCATTTCTGTTCCTCTGTGTGATCTCTCAATCATAAGACTTTTGTGAACTCCCTGAGGTGCTGGCATATTTAAATGCTGGTCAACCACATGAATGCCTTTCTTTTTTTAATGACTACACAAAAAGTACAGTCTACCTTCATTACAGAACTGTGTGTAAGATCTTGTTTTCACTGAGGAAAAGCACTGTTTTAAACTATTCATGCAAACAAAAATTCAGTAATATCTATCTAGATGAAACCTTCTCCAAATTATTGACCAAAAAAAAAATGCAGAGGCACTAAACGGTTTGTTGTTAATCTCAACCACTTCAACTTAACAGAACTCCTCATCAATGTCAAATAGGTTAAGTTCACGTGTTTTAGTTTTTATTTGTTCTTAAAAAACCCATGAAGCGTAAATTATCATTTGTTTAATTTTCTTCTTCGTATTTTTTAAAAATCTGCTTAATACTGGAAAGCCTCAGGTACATTTTCTGTATACTGTAGTTTAATTTTTTCACATAATTAAAGGCATAACTATTGTTAATTTACTTGTATAAACCATTTTCTACAACGACATGCAAGTATTATTATTAATATTAATCTTTGAAAGGACTTTCAAGTTTCTATGGTAAATGTCAGACTGATAAGTCTCCATTTTCTCTTTTCTCTTTTATCTGTTTCTTCTTTCTCAAACACCATCCTCAAAAAAAAAAAATCTGGACATAAAAATGTAAATCAGCTCTATTGAATTTCTTAATCTTATTAAAGCCATGATATGGTAAATAATTTTATGAAAGATAACATTGGCTAAGTCAAGTCTTTATTTGGCAGACTCTCAAATTGCTCATCGGAGGACCATCTATCAACCCTGGAACAGCTTAGGCAGAAAACAACTGAAATAAATCTGAAAACAGTCAGAAAAGATATTAAAGACTAAGTAATTCATTGCAAACATTGAACACTAATAGAAAAAAATTTAAATGGCTATTTTTCTGTTCACAAATACTGACAAAATATTTTAACTTTTATGATCTGATTAGTAAATTGATTTTAAAATGTCTTTCATTTTCTTGTTTTGATTTTTCTGCTCTAAATTTGCAAACATTTGTCAACTACATGATGTGGAAAGCCTAAAAATGGCTATGAACATGGGTCCTGTAATGGTACTATTTATATATATTTTTATTTATATATATATTTATATATATATTTATATATATATAAATTTACACGTTCATGCATATGTAAACTAATATGCTAATTTACAGAGCCATTTTTCAGGTAGAACATGTGCAAATATAAGCATAATTTATTAACTGTTATATTCATAAGTTATATTTAAGCAAGTTACAGGGCAACTTCAGTGGGAAGTTAGAGCAGCATAGAAAAAGCAGAAGTTTGGGTGTGGGGTTGTTTTTATTTCTATAGCAACAAACAAAATCAGTGAGTCAATCAATCCATACAGGGGCATCTTCAGAGTCAGTAAAATAATGAGTATATTCTCCTGCAAGAAAACTTGAAGAACTGTTCTTCCTAGTGGGATTACAAAGAGTGCCAAAAATTGGTTTATAGGGTTGATCCAGTGGGACTACTCAGTAAAACTGCAACTGGATGGGAACAGGAGAAGGGACTACGATACCCCTTCTTCAGCAGCCAACTTGCCATCTTTCCCAGCCTCATACATGGTCAGTTCAATCAGTTTAGCGAAGACATATTTTGAGAGGTGTGTATTATATCTGGCTCAGATGGAGCTACTTTTTTCATAGCAGCCCATATGGGGCTGTGGGTTTTAGATTTCTGACCTGTTTCTCACTCTGCCCCCACAGTGAGGAGGCTGGGGATGTTCAGGATGCTGGGAGGGGACACAGAGAGGGCAGCTGACCCAAACTAACCACAGAGGTATTCCATGGCAGATCAAACACAATGATGAACAATACAACTGTGTCAAGTTTAGGTTGATGGGGTTTTTCCCAAAGCAGCTGTTGCTCAGGGACTGACTGGGCATCAGATTGCTGATGAAACATGGTGAGTGATTGCCTTTGCCTAACTTCTGGGGTTTTTCATTTTTGTCTTTCCTTACAGTTATTACATTATCCTTATCTCAACTTTATCTCAACGCTGGGGAGTGAGTGAGCAAGAGACTGGATGAGGGCTTAGCTGCCAGCTGGAGTCAATACAGCACAGATGACAAGGAAAAATTGGTCTTTAACATTCTGATAAAAATAAAAAGGATTAAAAAAAAAAAAAGAGCTGGAAGGTGAAGTTTGGGGGGGAAAAAAAAAGAAAAAAAAAAAAAAGAAAGAAAACTCCAAAACCACATTGCTCCCACATTGCTCATGAGAATTGATACATTGAGATTTAGGGTCTTCACGTCAGTGCTGTTAACTAATGAGACAATTTTGCTAGGGATATACTGGAATTTTTTTGGTATGCATTTACTGAATCCAGATTTAATGTCTGTGTATTTTTCTACCAGAGTCGTGGAACTGTTGTTAGAATCACTTGTCAAAATTATGGAGCCTGAACTTAGCAGGAAATTAAAATAAATTCTTTCTCATATTATTAATCACTGATCCTAGGCTTTCTCAAATGCATATCAGCACTAGGTGTGGAATGGTATTAGAGACAATTCAGGTCACACAGTTATTCTCTTAATCACCATCACATATATTGAATGTTTCTGCAGCTGCTCACAAAATATTACTTATCTTTTGGCAGAATTTCAAAATGTTAGGCTGAAGTATGATAAATTATATTTCTTCTACTTTGATTATAGAGGGTTCTGAAAATCCTTTGTTAGTTTTAGTATAGAGTCATCATTTGGTGCGAACCACAGTATTTATGAATCATACAAATTTTATGTATCATGAAAATTTGTTTCCTCAGCAGATAAAGAGAATGCTATGGCTAGTGCTTCTGGTTGTGCCTCTAAAAATGTTTAGCTGGGAGGATCACAGCATGACATGCAGTGAACTTGCATGTGCACACAGCTGTGATCGATGCAACACAGATTTCAAAGAATAATAGCTTTCGTTAAAAGATCATTATCAGTTATTCAGCATCAAGAAAATACTAACAACTGTCTTTATTTTATATATTAGGAATTTATATAGAATATTTAGTAGTTATACATTGAAAAATGGAAGAAAAAAGGTAAAATAATTCCAAAAGGTGTTGTAACTTGCTCATGTGAATCTTTTTACACTCCATACAAGATGCCACAGCTTATCCATGTAAGTCTAAGGATAGCCTTCAAAATCTTCACAGACACATGAATGCATAGGAACTTTTTCCTGAACTATTTCCTGAACATGCCTTTCAACTTAAAAAGCCTGCTTCACTAACATAATGGAATACAGAACACAACTACACCATAGCTTCTCACCATTCCCTGCACAAACGAAATCATGGGACAGGCAAGGTGCCAGAGCCTTCCAACTTCCTCTAACCACAACTCTCATTCCTCAGATCTCCCCAGTGCCAGTCAGGGTGGGAATCAGAATAAAAAAATGAAGTTGAGCCTGGGAAAAATGGAGAGTGGGGGAAAGGTGTTTTAGTTTTTGTTCTTGTTTCTTACCATATTATTCCACTTTGGAATAAATTAAATTCGTTTTTCCTAAGTTGAATCTCTTTTGCCCGTAACAGTAATTGGTAAGTGATCTCTTTATCTTGACCCAGAAGCTTTTTCAACTTATTTTCACCTCCTGTCATGTTAAAAAGAGGAGTCAGAGAGAAGCTGAGGAATGAGAAACTGCTAAGTCAAACTTAAATGAAAGAAGTACAAAAAGAAATAGTAGTAAATATTAAGCAGTATCTTCTCCCTCAAAAGCATCACCATTTCATTCATAGAGTATTTTTGTATTGATTGCAAACATAATACCAGAAGGTAGTAGGAAATTCACCACAAGAAATAAAAATTAAACTGTATTAAATAATTCTGATGATTAAAAGATGGATTCTGCTTTACTTTAAGAAATTTGACTCGTCTCCTTTCCAGAGCAGTGATACAAAATGAATATAAGGGCAATGTAGGTCATTACTTAAAAAAAAAATTAACAATCTCTTTGGCTTTCCCCTCTTGCCATCCTCATTATCTCACTGAATTACACCACAGGTTCCCAATGAATTAATATTATCAAAACTTTATCCCATAACCTTTCTTAGATATCAAGTGATTCTACAAAATCTCTCAATATTAAAGCTGTTCTTTTTACAATTCTACCAGAAATGGAAGATTAAAAACTTTAATTCAGCTAACTTTTTAGAAAGATACCATTTTCTTATTTTCAACAGTTTCTCAGTCAAAAACAATTAGAGAGAAACTTATGCTAAATACCTATCTAAATGATATATAAGAGCATATCTGGCATAGGTTACTAAGTGTCCTTTATAAGAACCATCTATGAGGCATCAAGCATATTTTGACTCAATATAAATGGAAGAACAATGTTTTCTTTCCTAATGTAATATTAGTCATTTTAATCTTCTGGAAGTTAATCACTTCATGCTAATACAATACTTGCCTCTCCCTATTAGCTGTGATCTTATGGTCTCTATTGTGTATCAGGCCTCCCACACATTCTTGCTAGGGTTCATTTTTCTCATAAAGTTTTTTCTGCCCTGTAATTGTCAGGAAATTTAGAATTAGATGCCAGTGTATTCAGAAATCATTTACTGACCCAGAGGAATTATCCAGCATGCCATTCAATATGCAGAAAACAAGTGTGTTGTGAAAGAGTACTGCAGTGGACCTGAAGTTCCTTATTAAAGAAAAAAATACCCTTTGACCTGAAGAAAGCAAGTGTTAAATATAAGGGATTTATATTAAATTTATGAATAAGAGATGAATAAGGCATGTGACTATATATGAATAAGAGATTGATAAAAATTTTGTATGAAAATAAAAGCTACATTTAAGAAATCATGAGAAATAATCTACACTGTGCATTGTGGCCTTTTCGCTACAGGGGTAGGAATATTTTTTTACATGTGCAAGAAATTACTAAGGCCCTGTGTTTGTCTTGACTGTAGGCAGAAATATACGTGTTTAACAGCTGCTTCTTCTTATGAATGAGCCCAGATACCTCCTTTGTATTTGGCCAATCAATTAGACAGTCTGAATTTCCCTAGAAACCTAATTATTCTAAGGGCCCAAGTGTTTTGTCCTGTTCAGCCTGGATCTTCCAATGCTGGGAACTCTCTTTTCAAGTGAACTGTTTTCCCACTTTTAAACAAGTGATATTTTCACTTTCTAAGAAAATTCTACCCCTAATTTTATTCATCTTTCCTACCACAACATTGAATAAATTTCCCAATACATTCAATGAAATATTGAGTATTCATATATCATGCCAATATATACATATAACATTTATCTATGAAATAGATAAATGTCACAGAATATCTATGACATTTATCTATGTCAGTGTCGACATCTGACAGAATTATTTGTTGACTTTTTTCCTTTTTCCTTCTCTTTCTCTTCCTTTATTTTCCACTAAAAAGCTAGTTAGCATAAAAACAATGATCGGTTTGTGTAAGAATGAAACAAATGTGATCTGTAAGGTACAATGCTTTTTTAAATTATACTATCAAAAAAGACATCTTCAGACTGTTATTAGTGTAAATCAGCAAATGATTCATCACTTACTTCTGATCTTAAGGGAAGAAGAAACTAAAACTTTCAGTAAAGGGCAAGTTCCCCAGAACTTTTCCATGTTGTATGCAATAATATAGCTCCAGAACATTTGCAAAGGAACATAATTAACAAGCAGAATGAAAATGATATTTTTCTTGGTCCTGTCTCCAAGACAGAGAATCTCTATACCACAATTAACATTAATGCTCATCAAATTCTTGATATGGCAGGCTCTTTTGTGACGACTTTCACTGTTGCCAGTCTGAAGCCTGGTTTATGTTCCTGACATGTACTCATAAGTACCTTTATAAAAGGGTGAGTAGACTATCCCAGAAAAATACAAGCTACCACTATTCTGTACCAGCTGTGATAATCACAACAGCTTCTCACATATCTTTATACAGTGGAAGTGCTACATCAAGGAAGGTAACGCTAATTTTAGAGTATATTGTGTCATATGACAAGATGTTTGCAAAAAAATGTTTTTTCAAAGCTATAATCATATTTTATAGACAGCCAAATATCGGACGTCAAATGTTAAAGCTTTATGTTTATCTAAAAATGCACAGAAATGTAAAAATACATTGGACATATGAAACTCTTATTCCTTGGGAAGTTTGAGAGAGAGTAATGATTATATTACTCCTGTATCTCCACATACAATATATTTGCTATACATAAAACAGTTTAGGCTGACAGAACAGAAGCAAGTAAAGAAGCAACCAAACTATGAAGCAAACCCTGATGCAATTAAGGAAGTTAAGTATTGTGTTTATAGTTCCACATTTTTGCACAAAGGTCCAAAATATAGTTTTATTACTGCATTACACTAAGGATCAAAAGATAATTATTTTAGAACCACAGAATCTCTCGACTTCAGTTGATTTAGTTCAATAGTTTTTGAAAGAGCTGAGAGGTGAGAAAGATAAAAACATTTGAATGAACCAGTGAAAAAGAATGCTTCAAACTGAGGAAAGATTTTATTAGACTAATGTGCCAGTTTGGCCAAATTTGGAGGAGAATATCCTCTGAGGGAAGGCAGGTTACCACCACCCCTCCCCCCACCAGGTTTGGGGAAAAGAAAAATTTTCCTCAGAGGAAAGTGAAAGGGATAAAAACTATTTAGTTAACAAACACACAGAAAAGGATAATAACACTAAATAAAATCTCTCGCTGTGGAGAGAAACCTGGAAAGATTCCAGAGTCCTTCTGTAGACAGTGATGTACCCTCCTCCTCCCCAGAGCTGGGTCGGTGGGCCCCCTCCGGGGCCTTGGAAGAAAGTTCTTCCCCGGTGTGCTCCGATGTTGTAAAACAGTCCCGAAGAGAAGGATAGAGGGAAAAAATCCCAAAAATCCCAGGAAAACTCTCTCCGGAGAAGAGAGCTGAAAGCTGTCTGGAAAGCAAAGTTGCTTCCTCCACACTCTCTGCCACTGAGCCCAGAGAGATCTGTGTGTGTCCTTGAGCAATTGTCTTGAAAAGTTCGCTCAGTTTTTTTCTTCCCCCTCTCAGGCTCAGTTTAAAAGCACAGAAAGGTACTAGAATTGATTTCTAGAGCAGATGAGAGGGGATACACGTTTACACATTTTCATAATGTCACCCCAGGACAACTAACTCCTCTCACCTGAAAACTAGAGATAGAGACTAGATATCGTTCTGGTAGTATGAACAAAATAATTTGTTGAGACACTTATCTGATAGGAGGATATTCTTGATTTGGGTAACTTTTGTCTAAGCCACAGATAATCTTACAAGTTTTTTTTCCACACCAGTTTTGGTAGGATCACTTTTCTATAGGTTATGATTTGTCTTTGATTCCTGTATTTTCCTTCATACTTTTCTCATGTTACTTCTCCATATGACATTTAAAAGATCCACTATTTTGGCTAAATTTTTGTGGTGGTTTGCGATTAGCACTTTTTGTTTGATGTTTTGGGTATCCTGGTGAGTTTTTTTGTTTGTTTGGGGTTTTTTTGTTTATTTTGCTTTTGGTGGTTTTTTTGTTTGGGTTGGGTTTTTGTAGTTTGTTTGTTTGGAATTTTGGGGTTTTTAAATTTGTTTTGGGGGTTTGGGGTGTTTTTGCGGGGGAGAGAGGAGCAGGGTTTTTTGTTATACAGAGGTGGGAATGAGATGCTGGAGAACAGAACCACTGAAAGGGACCTGGGGGTCCTGGTCAATGGAAAATTGAACTGAGTCAGCAGTGCCCTGGCAGACAGGAGGGCCAACCCTGATCTGGAGGGCATCAGGGACAGCATCACCAGCTGGGCAAGGAAGGGATTGTCCCCTCTGCTCTGCACTGGAGCGGCCTCACCTTGAATGTTGTGTGCAGTTTTGGCCACCACAACACAAAAAATATTTGAAGCTATTAGAGAGTGTCCAAAGGAGGGCAGTGAAGATGCTGAAGAGTCTAGAAGAGAACCATACAAGTTGCAGCTGTGGTCAGTTGGCCTGTTCAGCCTAGGAAAGTGGAGACTGAGAGGAGACCTCATTGCAGTCTCCAACCTCCTCATGAGGGGAAGCAGAGGGGCAGGCACAGATCTCTTCTCTCAGGTAGGCAGTGACAGGACCTAAGGCCTGAAGTTGAGTCATGAGAGGTTTAGGTTTGATATTAGGTAAAGTTTCTACACCCAGAGGCTGGTTGGGCACTGGAACAATCTTCTCCAGGAAGTGGTCAGCACCAAGCCTGACAGTTCAAGAAGCGCTTGGACAATGCTCTCTGGCACATGGAATGAATCATTAGGTGTCTTGTGCACGGGCAGGAGTTGTCTTTAGCTGATCCTTGTAATTCCCTTCAAATTCAGGATATTTTATGATTCTAGGATTTCCCGTGACAAGGATGGGACCCATTTTACCCCTCCTGGCACATATGTAAAACAGGCACTCTGAGGGGTCTTACAGAGCAAGTATACGGTTACTCTAATTCTTGCCGATCTGAGGAGAGTGTTAAGTGCTTTCATATTTAGAGCTGCCTTCAGAATATTTTAAGATCTCAGTGAACTTTATGAGCATTTACAGCAAAAGGAGAAATGAATTCTGTTATCTACACAGAATTTTCACTTGGGTCATGAAAATCAATAGTGCCTAGGTTGATTAGATTTGGAGTTCAATTAACCTTTTGACTTGACAGTTACCAAATTTGGAATTAAACCTTATCACATTTTACATATATTTTTAGGTTTTATATTTTTATTGCTGTTTATTTGTAATGTAGGAATGCCTAAAATTGTGGTACATTTCCCTTAGAATATTAGGCAGTGTCCTAAAAACAAAACAAAAAAATTCCAAACAAACAAGACCCACAATGAAACAAAAAGAACATGCATGCCTTAGAGTTTGAAAATTTAATAAGGAAATGTATTTCCTGCAGCTCTTAGAGTAACATAAACCCTGACAGTTTAACTAGGACACAAGTAACTGTCACTATGCCTCTTTTTTTATTTCTTGTTGGGCTTTTTAAAAGACATTTATTCCTTTTGTAAATCAGATGTAAAGCAAATAGGTAACTGTTGCACAACTTTGGATCCTTCCATAAAGGATCATACCTTTAACTGATGAAATATGTTATATATAAAAATACATATGCATTTTCTTAATGATTATAAGAGTCAACGAAATTATTGAAGTATTGATGCAACCAGCATAATGAAAATTGTCATAAGGAAAAACTGCTCAGTTCATGTGTTTTCAATCAAATCAAGATCAAAATGATTTATTGATTTATTAATGATTCATAATTGGCAGTCAATCAGTGATTCATTTAGGCTTGATATCAGCAGTACGATACATAAACTTACATTTTAGAAGCTTAAAATTGCTAAAAAACACTCCTTACAGGAAATTCCAAAACGCTGTAGCCTCACACCCATGCACTTGCACATGTAGAACTGAATGCACATTCTCTCACAGCCACTGTGGACTACAGCCATGAATGCCCCCTCTCCTGAGCACAGAGGTTGTCCCACTTGCACACACCTTCTGTGGAGATGTGGGTGTTCCATCTTTTTGTGTACCTGTGCTGTTCCCAATGAGGACTTATTCACCCGTGGATGACAGGATTCAAGTTGTCACAGCATCCGATGGCTCTGGCTGGCCAAGGCAGAGGTCCTGATGTCATTAGGAGATTTCTAGCAGTGCATAAACGGATTTTGATAACTGCTGTTTGCACTTCTAGATCCCTCCCTCACAAATTTTACAACTTAAAATTTTGTGCATCCTCATGCCATTTCTATATGTCTTTTCCAGCTCAATCACGCTCAATTTCTAAAGTCTCAATGTAATACCCAGACCAGTCTAAACTGTCTGATAGTCATCTTCACCTTGAAATTGATCATTTTGGGCAAAGGTGCTCTCAGGAAGTTTAGGATATCCCTTTCACAGCCACTATTCACATACCTGTCTGAACAACTGCTGGGCCAAGGGTGGGTAGTGGAAGTATCCTACAGTCGTGACAACATTACAGCTAAGAAATTGCTTCCATCTGCCTTGCAGGGAAAAGGAACTGAAACCTTAAAGATTTAGTTATGTTCAAAGTCAGCAAGAGATTTATTTTAAGGTATAGCCCAAGAAACATGAAAAATATGCCACTAGTATTCTTTTTCTGTCATTGAAAATCAAATCCTGAAGTTCTCTCTCAGCAAGATCCTACCTAAACACTGAACTGGCTTGAAAGGAAGGAAATGACAAGGGGATCCACATAGCTTCTTCCCATGACATCCTTTCACACACAGACCACAAACCTATCACCACATCCAAATTTTCTGAACATTTCTTTACCCTTGATGTTAGTTATCAGTAATGTTGCAGTAACAGCCAACCTGAATAAACTTCATGTGCTTTATCCTAAATCCAAATTGTCTCAAAAGTTCAGATACTCAGTTTAACTACCCATGCACTGAGCAACGTTTTGGGTTTATTTATCAAGCAAAAAGATTATATTAAATAAACCCTACATCCCTTCATAATTCAAGTATGCCTACTGCTTGAGAATGAATAAAGGAAAAATGATCCAAAATTTTTGTTTGTTCATTGATTTTACTGTAGAAAATTATTGGTATAGAGGTGTTCAAGACAAATCATCAGGCAGACAGATAAAGCATTTATTCTGTCTGACATGCAGCACCACCAACAATAATTTAGGACAACCCAGAGGTCACACTCAGAGAATCTATATGTAACTGAATAAGAACTATTAATCACATTGGAGTATATGTCTTTCTCCTTGTATCTGTTTTCAAGTACCCTTCACTCTTTCAAATAAGTTGTAAGCATATCGTAATAAATTATATGACACATACAATTGTAATATGAATATAGTTACAGCAGTCATAACTTTTATAAAAGTGGATTGAGAGCGGAATGGGGATTCGTAATTGGATACAGAACCTTTATTAATGCTATGTACACTAGTAGCTAGATCTATGTTACAAAGAAGTAACAGTAAGAACCGAAAGAAGTTTCATTTACAGAGCTTATAATCTAAGAGTTAGATACAAAATTAAATAAGTTAATGAGTAGGCATTGGTAGGCACAGAGAACAGGAAATACTAAAAAACTATATAAAGAAACTTCAAGATCTACTTCAGGTCCTGGGTGCAGCAGGGACATCTGAAATAAATCAGAAAACAAATACATAGAAAACAGATTTTTATTCTGAATGCTTGTGAAAATGTTTCTTTAAATATGATGATGACAGAATGAATTCAGTAGAAGAAAAGCACTTATTTAAATATTTCTATGTAAGTCAGACTTCTACACATAGAATTTTAGAGTGGTCTCTTCTAAGGATAAGGATACCCCTTTTAGATAAAGAGCTGATTTTTTGGTCTTCCAGAAGAAGAAGGGACCTTCTGTAAACAGGGACCTTATGATGAGATTTCCGTGAAAAGTTCTATGATAGTGGCATTGTTCATTTACAACTCTAAAAACCTCATTACAATTGTCACTTTTACATAATGAAGGTTCTGTGATATATTAGAGACTGGATTGCAGTGGTTATGGCGATATTGGCATATAAGTTTATTTCTTTTCTATCTGAGTGTAATTTTTAACTTGTGGTGACTGAATAGGTAAGCTTGCTATGCACTCATAAAAAGAGCATGAAATTCTTACTTACTTCACAGAAGCTTAAGCAAGTTAAAGCACCTGATATGGTTATATTACATATATGCATAGATTTGGCAGCAACTGACTAATTCCAAAAAAATGTTCATGATACAAACTAGTAACTTCTAGTCACCTCCTCCAGGATATTGTCCGACATCAAATTGGTCAGGAAATATAGTAAAATATTCTAAATGCTGTTGCCTATAACACTTTATCATCCTGACTGCAGACAATAAAGGATGATCCAATATGCTGCAACTGATATAAGGAGTTTTTTGGTTGACAGCTGGTCCAAATGTCATTTGAAATGATGCACTTTTCCTTGTATTGCAAACTGTAAAGCAGTATCAGTTTCACACACACAATGTGTTTTAGATTTGGGGCCTTTTAATGTTTGAGAAATATGCTTACAATGGTGCAGTGTGATGTATTGTGGTTTCAAATGCTAGGTAACCTTAGTTAACCCTACATGTTCTTCTATCATGTATGGCAATAAATCAAAAGATAGCATCCCTGTAAGTTTCTTTTCTTTCCCAAATTACCTTATTCTTGCTATTATATCTACGTGGCCTCTCATCCTACTCCACTCTCCTTCTCTTCTATCTGACACTACACTCAGTTACTTTAAACTTTTTGTCTCTAAATTAGTCCTATCAAGCTTTTTGTTTCACACAAATGACTTAACCTTTTATCCTATAAAGTTCTACACAATTAAAAGTGTAAAACTGACCTTCATTAAAACATACTTTGAGGACTGATTATCTGAACACTTTCTACCACTCATCAGGAAATGATGCCTACATATTAATTACTTTTTTGTGACTGCATGTTTGTTATGTCCTAAGATGTTTGTACTTTATCATCTGATATGCTGACTCTGATGGAGTAATTACAGTGGATAAGGATCAGTGTGTTTGCAAGACATAGGCAGGGTTGGAATAAGAGGGTTTGCAGATCAGAATACAGATGCAAATTTCACTAGAGTTCAGTGTTTTCCAACTCAGTCACAAGACTGATGTATTGCTCTTCCAGTTACCAAGAAATAGATGCATTTTGACAGTTTTTAAAGAAGAAATCACTCTTTCATCTTGATCCATTGTGGAATAGGAAATAAATAGGAAATTTATTCACTGAGTTATTATCAAGACTTCTATTGAGGACTGCCCCTTATATGCTGATAATTCTGCCTGCTGAAGTTTCTTCTTGTCCACAAAACCCTCCTAGTGAGAATGTGGAGGAGAAAGCTTTCCCAGGTCAGGCTGTACTTTTCTATATACACTCTAAGTTGTTGAGAATATGATGTCAAAGCAGACAGGCTTAAGGATGAGTATAAAGGAAATAAATCATAAACAGTTTAAGCTTCATTCGGGAACAGGCTCAGTGTCATTTATCATTCAGTCAAGAGACATTAATAAACATTCAATGTTTGAATGAATAACTAATGCCAAGCACTGCATGTGTGCCAGACTCTCTGGTATCCATCCTGCAGCAGAAAAATTCTGGAGCATAACTACTGGTAGAATCCAATGTTTATACTTCAGCTGAAAAGTTTAACTTAGGGTGCCCATACTTATGTATTCATTTTGTTTGTTTGTTTGAAGAACAAAATAAAGGTTATGTGCATACAAGTGCAAGTTAGAGAAGGGAATTTGAGAGAACACAGTCACTTTGGATCTGCACACCATTTCAGAACAATATAAGGAGAACTACACAGAGCATGCATACTACAAGGAGAGCGAGACATAAGGAAAAAGAAAAAGAAATAAAAGCCTCCTTGTAGTCTGTAAAGCTATTAAAATGCAGAGATATGTTAATTCTGAAGGAATTCCTACAAAAATTATGATGGAGGATCTACTAAAAATAAAACTGTTGAAAAGAAACTATAGTTTAGCTCTCTGTTAGCTATGATCAGGAACATAACATTTGTTTCCTGCAAATTGAGTATTTTTGATTTACCATATGTGTTGTCATACTGAACCATGCAGCATAACAACACTACCTGTGAATGATGTAAAGTTTACTGTGCCACAGTAGAGGCATATAACAAAATTGGAGTGACAAAGAGCTCTCCGTATGTGTATCGGGTTTGCATGGCAATGTTTTGGTAAAGGGGTGCCTACAGGGTTGTTTTCTGTGAGAAGTTGCTGGAAGCTTCCCCTATGTCTAAGAGAGCCACTGCCAGCTGGCTCCAGGACAGACTCACCACTGGCCCATCCGTGATAACCATAGCACCTCTAGGAAAATATATTTAAGAAGGGGGAAAAGTTGCTGCACAATGTGCACCCAGAAGAGGAGTGAGAATATGTGAGAGAAACATCCCTGCAGATAACTAAGGTCAGTGAGGAGGGAGGGGCAGGAGGTGCTCCAGGTGCTGCAGCAGAACTTTCCCTGCAGCCTGTGATGCAGCTGTGCCCTGCAGCCCTTGGAGATACATGGTGGAGCAGAGATCCACCTGCAGCCCCTGGAGGAACCTCCACCAAAACAGGTGGTTGTCCCAAAGGAGGTTGTGACCCCATGGAAAGCCTGTGCTGGAGCAGGGTCCTGGCAGGACCTGCAGACCCACGGAGAGACAGGCTTACTCTGGAGCAGGTTTGCTGGCAGGACTTGTGACCCCATGGGGTGCCAGCTGTAGAGCAGCCTGTTCCTGAGGGACTGCACCCATGGAAGGGACCCATGCTGGAGCAGTTCATGAAGACCTGCAACCCATGGGAAGGACTCACACTGGAGAAGTTAGGGGAGGACTGTCTCCTGTGGGAGGGACCCCACGCTGGAGCTGGAGAACAGAGTGAGGAGGAAGGAACAGCACAGACATCTGATGAACTGACCAAAACCTCCATTCTGTGCATCACTTGGGTGGGAGGAGGTAGAGAAATCAGGAATGAAGTTAAGCTCAAGAAGCAGGGATGGGTGGGCAGGAAAATATTTTTAAGATTGGTTTAGCTGTGCACATGTGGAAAGTCTAAATAATCCATGTAGAGCACAAGTTGTATAAAGGTTTTACAGACTCCAGATAAAAAAAGATACTAGAGAGGCAGTCAAAGGAAACTGTAAGCAAAATCTGGCCTTAGAAAGAGTCTCAGTAAGTGACTGATCTGAGATAAAACAGTGATAAATGTAGATATATGTACATATATACATGCAAAAAGAGTCAATAACAAGGGAACTACAAGATGGATACAAGCACATGATCATTAATAATAAAGCAAATAATTTGGAAAAGATGTGAACAATCAACTAAAGAATCAACCAGCTCTTTAAAGAATATGTGGCCTAATATATAGTAATGGTGGCAAATGTCATACCTTGAGTATGAATTTCTCTGCTTCCTATTATTTGGCAACCATTACATAAAAGAAAATAGCAACAGCGCAGTAAGAGAAACATTATAGGAGAAACACAGAGAGTGTTTATAGAAGTTACCAGAAAGTTACTTTAAGTACAAAAATCTAAATATAAGGATTCAGTTTTATGTCATAAATACCTAGGACTTTCACTGTCTTTCCTGGTAAAAGGAGATAATTGTAAAAGGCAATAATGTAGTCCTGAACACAATTTCCTGGCTCACAACTTCCCATCTGCTTTGTAGCTTTCCTGTCACCCTGCACAACTCTGTTTCTGGAACCACTTTTCCTTCCTACCCATTTCTTTTTTTTTCTTTTATTTTTTCAAAGCAAATAACTGATGAATATTCTTGTGTTGGTACCAGTTAGGGAAAATTCTTCTCTTCTCTGACTTTAGCTTTGAACTTCTTCCCTTTTCAAGATGAAATTTCTTCTTTCAAAATATGACAAGGATACAATGCAACCCATGGTTCCCTCTGCTTAGCCTGAGTGAGGGCGGCTGACCTTCTCACTCCTTTTAAAATGCTACTGGTGTTTTTAAGTATCAGCTTCCCTCTGAAGAGTATCTTCCTTGTCTTCTGCAATTGTAATTTTTCTCAGAACACCGACTAAGTACATCCCTGTATCAATTTTATTCAATGGCAAAAATTAAATGTCCTTCCTTAAGGTCAGGATCTTCCTCTAAATAGGTGGAACACAGTATCAAGGTTGGGATGACAATAAATGCCACCCTAATTGTCATATTTTAGTTTTGTAGATCTGAAGAAGAAGGAGCTGATACTTGAAATGTTGCAAGCATTCTTGTATGGCATGAATGGTTCTAAAACTCTTTGTTCAAAATGTTCTCAGTGATGGTTGTGATAAGACTTCTGAGCATAGGATGATGTAATATGCATAGATATAATCCTTAGAGCAGCTTTTGTTCCATGAGGTGTCTGGATTTTATTTAAGCAGACATCCTATCTGTAGGTCAGCCTCAAACATTAGCAATTTCACATGCAGTAATCTGACTCTATAATTTGAAATCCTTAGAAATAAAACTCCATCAAGCCCTTATACTGCTCTGATTTAAGGTCAAAACCACTCCTCCAGTGACTTTGTCATTTCCCCTAGGACAGAGCTGCACGATCAGAGATTCCCTATTTGCTCAACGTGCTGAGCTATGGAGGAAATATTGCATAACCAAGGAACAGGCATCCCTGGATATGAAAAAAGCCAGACCTATCATTTAGGACTAAGAAAAAGGAGTGAAAGGTCTGGTAGGATTAAATAGGCCAAAGGGAACTTGTGTAGATTCACAGTCATTCATGAATGAGTTTTAGGCCTTGGCCAGAACACTGTTTAAACTAGGACTTGGGCATTTTCTTAGAGATGTGTTGGCAGGCACTCAACTAACCTCATATTGGGTAGTCACAATTGCTACGAGCCATGTGAGGCTTCATTGTTCCCTTCTTACAGTCTAACATTAAATTTTAATCACAGGTACTTTTAGTTAATCTATTTACATTTTAATTAGAAGGGAAACAGATATGTGCTTGCACAAGTAGGCCTAGTGGGAAGCATAAAGAATTTATTTTAGACCAGGGCCTGTCTCAGCTCTCCCTCCATCTCAGGATTTCTGCTGAGAATGCAGGAAGAACCTCGTAAAGCTGAAACATCCTGCCTTTCTTAACTGAAAGTGACAAATAACATAACTGTTACTGCCTGGAATTCCCATGTGCTCAGCCTAACACAAATAAAGATTCGGGAGCTATAGTATCAGACCTAATGTCTACCAGACCAATTATCTTGATTCTGCCATTTATCAGAAGAAAATGTATAGTAGGTAAAACAGAGTTAGCTGTCACAAGCACTGGAGTCCTGATTCCAGTCCTATTCTAAATTCTTTAGAGTGAATGCATGATAAAACACTGCATATGATATTAAGGGGTTTAGGTACTGAAGTGAGAGAATGCATTTAAAATGAAACTTACAGCACTAATGGAGGTTTAAAGAAAGTAAATAATATTACTTGCACTGCCACCCGCTTGTATGGCTTTTGCTGAGATACAAACTGTTAAAAAAACCACTTTTCTCCTCTTGTTTGCATGGGTCAGGAAAATGGTAAAAGTACTTTGAAAGCATGTGGCTCTTGGACACATGAGCATCAAAAAAAGAACTAGTACACCATCTAGGAAAGTCCAGTAAAACAGTAAACTCTGACTAGAGATCTACTGTCAAAAAAGTCCAGCTCCCACAGTGATTTACCAGTAGTTAGTGGCTATTTGTTCATTGTGTGTTCCAGAAAAGCAAACTAGACAAGAGTATCCCATTAAAAATTGTTTGTTTGGTTGTTTTTTTCCCTCAGTTTCCTTTCATTTTTCTAAATACCTAAATATATATACCTAAATTGATATTTTAAACCTGTGCATACTTATAACACTACAGAACAGCGTGTGCCCATAAAACAAAAACAGTTAATTTCAGGCTTATACAAGTTCAGTGTAATCTTTTGATTAAATTCCCCCATTAAAAAGAAATACTTGCAGAGCTCTTCAGGCCATCTAGTTACATCACCATTGATCAACACTTTAATAATTAATGGAAATTATCTGTGATGACTCTGCATAAGAATGTGAAAGGATAGAACCACCAAGTCAGGCTAAAGATTTAACCTTGTTTCTTTCTCCAAGAGCATCCTCAGATGCCTTTTAATTTTTAATTAAATTTTAATTTCATTTATACTTTTAATTTCATTTATACTTTTTAGACTTAAGACACTATAAACATGTGACATACATGCAATGTGAAAAAATACTTTTTATTTTATTTCTCCTCCTATAAGTTTCATTGTGTGTATACTGATTCATGCATTTGATGAAATACTGATCATTGCTTATTCAAATTCTTTATAATGTTCTTGATTTGGCATACCAGCATCACATCTCCTTTTTACTCATCTATTTTTTTTATTTTCAGACTTCTCTATTTAATCTTAACTTAATCTTTACTTATCCTATGCTTCCAGTTTTCTACTTTACCCTGTTTGCCTTTTGCAGTTCCATTGTCTCTCTGTCCTTGGGTGACCTTGGGAGATGGAATAATCAGAATTACATTTTCTATTTAACATGTTGCTACATTATGGACTTATATAGGGAAAGACAGATTTTCTTTTTTTCCCAGTGTACATGGAGTGCTGCATAGTGGACCCAATTTCCACAAGATTATCTCTTTATGTCAGAATAAAAGAGAGGAAATTAAATACATGGTAACTATAAGAGTAAGTTCTTACCCAGTTTTTATCAGATCTTGGGTTTTAAAAACAGAATTTCTTGTGAAATAGAGCTGAGGCCAGGAAGTTAATGGGAAATATAAAAAACAGCTTGGTCTTTTTACTCACAAGCAGAATCTATCTAATAAACAAAGTAACAGTCACTGACCTGAATTCACATAGAAAAAAATGCAGGAATTGACTTTCTCCATGGGGTCCATGGTAAAAGAGAAGAGCAACATACAGAGAAAGCTCAATCCTTAACTAAGGATATATGAATTAAAAAGACTAAACTAAACCAGTTGAATTGAACTGACCTAGAGTTGCTGCAAATCCAACTCATTCCACCCTCTGGTGAACTGTTATAGAGTCATATCTTTCAGTAGACATTTCTATTTTCTCTAGAAGTGAAAATATGAATACATAATATTAATAAAAATCATAAATATAAATGTATAACATATTTATAGTTAATGTTTTTATAAGGTGTATTACTATATGACACATTCCATATATAATACATTGCATATATTATTATATTATTTTTCAACAATATTTATTGTATTTGCATAATAACTTCATGTATATCCACACAACACATTTTTAGGCTTGTAGATTTTCATGTAGTGTTTTGCTAATAATTTATGTGAGATATAGCAGTGAAATTGCTCTAATGATCAATAAACTTGTTTACACCTCCAGTACTGACTGTGCTGTGGCAGCTCCACAGCTTTCCAGCTGGTGGAAATCTCAGCTGGCAATATCCTTCCTGGTTCAGTGTGTACTTTCTCTTTGGGTATGTGTTGCCAAGATTGGTGCTGGCATCTGAGTTTTCTCTGCTTAGTGCAGGACAGAAATGAGATTAAGAAAGATTTCAGAGAGGGTTGTAATGTCATGCTAGGGATGGATTTTACTCTTCCCAAGGAAAAAGTAGCCCAGTAGTCAGAAGTGAATCAAAATAAACGAGCTTGACTGGAAGGTTCCAAGTTTAATTTTCTAATGTATTAATGCCATGTTTTCTTTACTTTTGGACATGTTTATGTGGGGTTTATGTAGAATTTTTTCTTGATTGATGTGATAAACTCAGGATATATATTTTTAGGGTTTCCATCCAAAACTTTTAAAAGAAGGAGGGAAGAAATAAATGTAGAAATAAGAAAAATTATGGAAACTGAGTGGAAAGACAGAAAGAGGGAGAATATATTTAATGGTGCTGTTGTTTGGGAGTACCTCTATAATATTTACTGTGAAAATAATTATTGAGTATGTTGCATGTTATAAAGTCATGTTAAACACTATGTTCTACTGCAAGTTTAATTTCTGAAGTACTTTGTCTTATCTGACATTGGTGCGAAGGCTGGAAGTTTAGTTTAAGTTATGTTCTGAAGTTTTCAGATTGGTGATGGAACACAAAGCACAAAAGATTTTGATTTCTTCTGGACCTGTTTGTTGTGTCTGTGCTTGTTTCCCAGAAAAAAAATCAAACAGCCCTTCCCCCAAACACATTAGCATAGAAACTGTAAAAAATTTTAATTTTTTTTCATGTTTTTCTCCTCTTACAGTCAGTCACATTCAGGAATTCCCCAAGCCCTCCTAATCAAATCTCTGTGAAAACCTAGACTAAGAAAAAAAAATTGCTTAGAAATTAATCACATGTACCAGAAAGCAATGGAATATGCCTGACAATTTTACATTTAATTTCTTTTATATATGTACTGTTTTTCTCTTTACCCTTCTGTTTCCTCTCTGATAAGGAATTACACATTGCCACCACTCTATCTGCAAGGTCAAGAGAGCAGGAGCAATGGACCAGTGACAGGCTGAAGTTTGAGCAACTAAAATTTAGCTGTGACCCTCATGGACAAGCTGAGTCCTCCCTAGGCACAGAGAGAAGCAATAATGAGGTACAGGTTAGGGTAGTCAATTATTTTATGAAGCCCATGAAATTTAGCTTAAGATTTCAGGGCAACAGGTTTGCCAGGGGAGGAGATACAAAAACATAAAAGCAAATAATAATCAAATATGCTGCTTAAATAACTTCTCCCATGCACACAACCCTTTGTAAAATACGTTGTATTTGCGGACACACAGGAGCAACATTTTTGAAAGTTATTGGCAGATTTTTTCAGATGGCCTGAAAAATTTAGTTATTGTTTTGTTCCTAATAAGTAATAATCAGTGCCTGCACAGATCATTTGGTAACACAGATAAAACATGACAGAGTCTGAAGCCAAGGTCACAGAAAGGAACAGAACTCACACTTGGGGACTTCGAGGTCTTTGTTTCCTCACCCCAACAGCTCAGCAGTCACAGGCAGGGGGCAATAAACAGCAGGAGGTTCTGCCTCACCCCCGTGGATTGATGTTCTGCCATCACAGTGTCTTAATTAGCATGGCTAAACCACTCAGATGCCGTCAGCCTCACTGCCCACTGTTCAAGATATTACTGAAGCCATTCTAGTGCAAGTGTAAAGTTAAAGGTTAAAGTCCTTTCACCAAACATTTTTGCTGTGTGTATTGGATGTTCACGTCCAGGTTTTGACTGTGGGGCAGGTGCAGTTCTCCCTCTGAGACGCCAGGAACTGCCCTATGCCAGATACAGCTCTTTTACCATTTTCCTGAGCCCAGCAGCCACGCTGGTGGTTCATCTGATGATAACACATTTAAGAAAGGCCCAAAACACCAGAGAGCAGAGAGGACATTGTTAGACAGAACAGCGAAAACACCAAGGTCAGGGAAGAAGGGGAAGGTGATGTCCAGGCACCAGAGTAGAGGTGGCCCTGTGGAAGCAGGCGGATACACCAGGAACTGCGTCTGGGGAAGAGCCCACTCCAGAGCAGCTTTATCCTGAAGGGCATGGCAGGGACTCACACTGCAACAGGAAAACATGTGAAGACAAGGAGCAGCAGAGAGGAACAGTTATGAACTGACTGTATGCCCTCTGTACTGCTTGAGTTACTGCAAGGATACAGATGAGTTGTGAGTGAAAAAGTGATGTGAAGGCTAATAAAAAAGTGGAGGCAGAGGTAAGGGGTTGTTTTAATTTGTCTCTATTTTTCACCATACATGTCTATTAACTGACAATTAATTACATTAACTCCCCTAAATCAAGTCTGTTTTGCCAAGGATAGTAATTCGTTACTAACCTCCCTGTCTTTATTTTGAAATTCATGATCTTTTAAATCTTATTTTCTCACCTTGTCCTCTCGAGAAGGATGAGTGAGAGAGCAGCTGGGTGGGCATTTGGTAGCTGATGCACCTTGTAAGCAAGACCTAAAAATGTTGTGACAAACATGATATATATATCACTGAAAGATAAATACTCATCACAAAATTTTCAGGCTTCACTTTAAATATTCCACATTTGCAAAACTCCAGGGAGGACTGGAAACACATTTTTACATGAAATTATCTGTATTCTCTTGAAGTTCAGTTATTAATTATTTGTAGATGGACAAGAAGAAGCAGCAGGATTCTTTATTCTGATGAGAATTCAGGTTTTTTATCCCAACCCTATTATTCAGTGTCTCTAATTGTGACTTTGAGATACCCAATCACTAATGCGAAAAGAGTCAAAGATTTTTGTTCTTAGTTTTGTAATAAACTTTTCTATAGGCATGGGACACATCACTTTACTGAGGGCCATATGATGTCTTTAAACACATATGATGTCTTTAAAAATGGATTTTCATTGCAAAACTCATATCCCTCTACACTAGTAAGAACTAGCAATACAAGTATCTAAAAAATGAGAAGTGAAAACTCAATAATAGAAATTGCTTTCATTGTCATTTTAGATCATTCAACCCTTCTCATAATTCCTTTCTCTGTTTTTTACCACAAAGTAGAGAAGCTCAGAGCTACAGTAATATCCCTGAGCTTCTACCAATATGCTGTTTGTAAGTAATGGCTTCCATTTCTAGTCCCCAGCATTTTCTCCTATGCCACGAATCTGAAAACAGACAATGGAAACCAGTTGTTCCTGTAGAGCTACAAATGACTTCGTACATGAGAACAACCTTTGCTGTGGAGCAGCATTTTTGTTCTTCATGATACATATCTATCCTATATTCCCTAAATATTCTCTAAATTTGGGTTCCCTCCACTTGATTTCATAATTTTTGTTAATGGGGTTTTGTCACTGTTTTCAAATTTGACTAAATATATATAGCAAAGTGGGCATTTACAAAATGCTCAAGTGAAAAAAAGTGTTGGGTTACTATATATATGTATATATATATATAGTTACTATATATATATATAGTATAGTTACTCTCTCTCTCTCTCTCTATATATATATATACAAAATAGATATTATATCCTGGTTTTAATTAGCTATTCCATTAAGAAAAAATTTATTGCATGTGTGCCTTCATGTAATACATTTATACAAATGTGTGTAAAGAAAAATGTCCAGGTCAGGGTTCTATCTACTAGACTGATCTTTCAATATGAACTGTTCTTTCTTTGTGGAATACACTGCTCCTATCAGTAGTTTTTATAGATTAATTTCATTTGCAAGCTTTTTCTAAAATATTTTCCTTTTTGGAATATCTACTTAAATAGAAAGTATTTCAATTTCTCTTACTGTTACTCGATTTGCATCCTAAATTTTCTAGCATTGCAAAACACACAGCAGCATATATTGATCAGGAATAAAGTTTCTGTTTTACAGGATTTTGCAATTTTTCTTACATTTGAATATATTCCCAAGTCACTTAAAGTATCTCTTTCATTGTACCTAATTTTGCACTAATATTTGGATCACACTAATATGTTGCTACCAAAAAAAAAGTTATTATCAAATACCAAGTTCATTTTACTACAGTGGTCCTCTGTAGCAAAATCTGTTTTAAATGGAAGAGAAATAATAGATTTAAAACAGGAAAAAAAAAAGAAAAAGAATTGTCTTATACCTACAGAAAGTCATTTTATAAATGTCATGTATCACTTTAAGAAGTGATTGGGTTAGCCTCAGTTTGGTCTTTTAGGTCTGGAGCTGAAATATCCTTTAAAAGAACTTCAATTGATGAAATTTAACTTGGTTTATGTTTTGGTAATACAGGAATAAGACTGTACTGCTGATAAAAAGAAGAAAGCAGGAAGCTGTTCAGCTGTATCTCTTCTAAGTAATTTTTAAAAGATAAGATACAAGAACCTGTATAGTCTGTAAAGTGCACACTTTATTAGTTAATTTGGTTTAAACAACTGAAGAGTTTGATATTTCCCAAGGGCTTGTCCCTCTGCATAAATTAAATATAGCAAATCTTCTAGTTAAGGGATATACTTCAGAGCCTGGTTTGGACAGTATTGGTATTAAAAAAAAGATGAGGACTAAAAGCTTATTCAGCATGCAGTCACATTTCTATACCATACACCTCTGCAAAGTCTTATAAAATTCTATTACAAGGCTTTCAAATTTAATCAGCTAGTCAGTTTTTAGCCAAAGTCTTGCACTCCCTACGTCTTAAACCTGTCATACTAATACGAAACAGGCACTAGCTGTTTCCCTTTTTTTAAATCTTATTTTGATCACATAAATAAGTAAAGCAAAAGATTGCCTTAAGCCAGGCTGGTTTTCTTGCTTGTCATAAAAGCAACCATTTCCCTTCAATGTTCCTCTTCTTCACAGCTCTGTCATTGCAATACATTGAGACTACAAGAACAGGTGGAAAGGTGCTTCAGGGGAGGGATACAGGCTCTTTAGAAGGAAAGGCTTGGGAAGGTGAGAAGAAGGATTTGCCCCTTATGTGACACTGCTGGATTACATGAAGGTCTGCCTGTATGATTTGTCCAGGAATTGGCCAAGAACTTACGGGTAAAGGCTTGTGGGCAGCCCAGCACAGGTGCTTTTGTTGTCAGAATCCAATATAGACCTCCGGATCAGGAAGTAGATATGGCCTCACATCCACAGGCCCTGTTTCTTATGGGGGACTTCAAACACCCAAACATGTGCTAGACAGACAACATAGCAGGACTCAGGTAATTTGGGAGATTTTCATGATGTGTCAAAGACAACTTCCTGGTCCAGGTAACTGAGGAACCAGCAAAGAAAGGTGCTCTGCTGGATCTGATACTTGTGAACAAGAAAGAACTAATGAAGGATGTGAAAGTCAGGGTAGCCCTTGGCTATAGTAGCCAGTAGATGGTGTTCTGAACCCTAAGAGGAGATGGTCTAAGCTTAGTCCTTGGGAATGTGATGGAGAAAATCCACCTGGAATCTAATTCCAAAAACATGAAGGACAAGAAGGTGGTGAAGGTCAGTACAGATATAAGACGGAAAAATCATACTTCAACAACCTCAGTGAGGTGATGGTTTGATAGAGGAGACCAGTTCATGGTATTTAACCTCAACTTAGCAAAGCTTTCACCATGATTTCTGATAAAATTCTCATAGAGAAGCTTACAAAGATAAGGACACAGTGAGGTGAATTGAAAACTCACTGAACAGCCACATCTGGAGAGTTAGGATGGGCAGTGAAGGGTTCACTTGGAGTTCTGTCACTGGTGGTATAGCCCAGAGGCCAATACTGGGACCAGTACTATTGAAACTTTTCATTAAGACCTGAAGGAGGAGATGGAGTGCACCCTCAGCAGTTTCAAAAATACAGAACTGAGGGAACTGCCTGGTCCACCAGGTTGTGCTGCCAAATAAAGCAGCAACCTGCTCATTAGGTTTGCCAGACAGAGATGAATCACACAAAGTTCAGCAACGGGAAACGCGAAGTTCTGCACATGAGAAAAAATAACTACAGACACCAGTACACACTGAATAGATTAACAGCCACTGGTTGGAGAACTTTTGGGACAGTTCCTTTTAGGTGAAAATAGTAAAACATTCACCGCTAATGTGTCTTAACTGCCTCGCTCTCCTGCTCTCCTTGGCTCTAAGGTAGCAAAGGTCTTTCAGGCATTGTGTTGACTGGTGCAAAGTAAGTCCAAAAAAAAGTGTGGCAAAGATATTGCCATGTCCAAAATTGTTCATGCCAAACTTAATAGATACACGGGGCAAAGATATCAGATCATCCCAACATCACTAGGTAAACCATGTAAGAAATTAGACTGGAAACTGACTTTACTCTATTTAGATCAGTGTTTTACTCACTGATGCCTAATTGCAATGTGTATTTTTAACACAACACCAGAAGCAAAATTGGAATTGATAACAGTTTTCCACATACTTAGTCAGGAGGAGAGGAGAAGGAAGTAGCTGCAGAGTTTCTGGAGGTAGAAGAACGTATGGAATACCTTTCTTCCTCCTTTCTATGTAGTATAAGGCTGTTACTTAAGACATCTTTCCCAAATGCTGTATTAGCAAAAAGATGTAGGAAGTTAGTGACAGTGAGAGATGAAAATAAAGTGTATTAAGCTTGGAGACAGGCTGCAGAGATGAACTCAGAAGTGTAGGAAGTATTTTTGGAAGCAATACCATTCTAATAGCTTATTTGATTGAACCTGATCAAATTACATCCAATATGCCTGTGTGTTCATGTGAAGAATGCTATCTTTAGCTAATTATTGAAGGAAGTCCATACTAAAGCATTCAGGCCACCAAAGGAGAAAGCCTGGGCTGGAAAAGACAATCAGTTTCGGCAGCTGTGCAAGACAAGCAGACATTCTTTTTTATTTCAGAAATTTTAAATGATGAGCTGCTCAAGGACGCAGAGAGGGAACAAGCAAGCTAAGAAGAAAAGAAGGAAGAAGGAAGGAAAAAAGAATCAACTAGAATCAACTAACTAGAATAGTGAAATTGGAAAGCATGTGCTGTTGTCTGCTAGGCACTGAAACCTAGGAAACCTAGCAAATAAACTTATACAACAGCTGTGCCTAATATTAGCATTTCTGCTGCTAACCACATTAAATTTAAAACTACATGTTATCACATACTAAAGCATTTCCACCCATACTTTAAAAATATGTAAATCTGAAGGTGATGTCTCATATCATGCAATAATGTGTGGTCTGGAGGCAGAGAAAATGAAATTGAAATGTTTTGTGTTCTCAAAATGAATTTTAAATGAAATCTGAATACTGTGTGAGTCAGCCATAAAGAGAATTTATTCTTATATCTGTCAGTTCATTTGGTCCTATTTTTCAGCCAAGCAAAAGTATTCCCAGAATACCTATTTTAAAACAAGTATCCAATTTTTTACTTAAAAGGAATGCTTAATGACTGTTTTGGATATCTCTGCTCCTTTAAAATCATACAGCATTAGTTACCACAGCTCTAGGGAGAAAACACTTACTAGCTGATAACATCTCTTGGGCCAGTAACGGTTTGGGAAAAGGCATTTTCATACCCAAGCAAGCTGTGGCAATCACATATTTATGTTACTATTATTTGATGTTCCCAGTCTAATTTCAGCTTCCATGAGATATTTCTTAGAGATATGTGGGACTGAAGAATTCCTATTGTTTTAAATATAATTTCTTTTAACATACTTAGAGATAATTCTTGATTATTTAATGTTGAATTTTATCTCCTGTGGTATGCTCACTTGGTAACCAGATGCAGTAAGAACACATTTTTTTCTCCTGTGAGAAGCATAACTCTATCAAGGAAATAGTGTAAAAGATCCAGCAACATGTCACTTTATATTCACAAGAGAAAAAAACCTGACTATGACAAGACAATTCTTTGGGAGGTGTTAAGGCTTTCAAAGACAATGCTAGTATCTAAAAACAGACTATGGCCTAGTCTAATCCAGTTACTATTTTTCTTTATTTTCTCCGACAGAGCAGTGGTCCAAAATCTTTCTAAGATCACCTTTAAGCCAGCTTTGGTCAGGATCCTGGTTCAACCAAAGTAGACAACAATAAAATAACTCCAAATTTAAGGCATTTTCAGAAGAGGAAGAAGGTCATGATTTAAAACCATTTTCTCATGAACTTAAAACAAGGCCTCAGAATAGAGTTTCCCCATGTTTCATGTTGGGTCCTAAGACCCCAGTTGCAGTTTGATTCTATTCATGTCTGTGGGGTGACCACTTAACACATTCCAGGACTTACCTTTTCTGCCAGAAAAATTATGTCTCCTCAGCATTCCTCAAGCAGTGATTATTCAGTGTACCTTATAGGGAAATGCTGAATAAATAATTTAAGAATTGGAAGATTTTTTTCAGCCTGTATCATTCAAATTTGCCCCATCTAATAGCAAGTCTTAGTTTTTTTTCAATAGAAGATTGAGACTGTCAGACCAATATTGGTGAGAACTCTAATGTGGTCTTAGTTATTGGGGTTTTTTTCTAAACTGCTTTCCACTAAGGAATGGGTAGGAAATGGGAGGTAAATTTTGACCTTTTCTTCCATAACTCAGGTAATAAACTAACTAATAAAAGCTAATAAAAATGTGGTATCCAGGTCATAATGATTCAAATTTATGTTTGATTAACCTATCTTTCCATCTTTTGAAGAAAGCATTGACAGTTTAAATTAAGAAATTTTCTTGTCTCCAGACAGATGGACTGAAATATCAGGTTGTGATGAGTTTGAAGTGTAATTGACATGGAATGCACTGGATGGTCATTCCCTGAAATGCTCCTGGGTAATTTCCAATTTCTTCACAGGGAATTGTGTGCCCATAATACCAGAGACTGATAAAAGTGTAAATGGTGCAAATGTCCTTCTCTCCAGATATTCAGAACCTGTGATGAAAATGTGAACCCTAGTTTTGCCCTACAGGTAATGCAGGATTCATATTTGTCACCCTTGTGTTCAAGATGTACACAATGGTTCTAATTCCCTCTAACATTTTGCTGCACTCTGAAAATTTTCAGAGAGCTTTACATATCTTTAATCCTTGTTAGTTCCTCAGAAATATTTCTGAGACAACTTCATTTGCTGTTGTCCCCTGTATATGTGACAGAGTTGTATGCCAGGATATCAATTTTCTCTATTCTTAAACTAAAGAATAATATATGGCAATGTTTGTCTAAGTTTGATTAACAGTAATTTCTCCAGAATTAGTACAAAAATAATGTATCTAATACATTAGTATTAGAATAGTATTAGTATTAGTATATGTATCTAATATATATTACTAATATATTAGTATATGTATCTAATACATTAGTATTAGAATTAGTACAAAAATAATGTATCTAATATCATAGGATACCTTCTCTCTTATTCACATTGCTCTTGTTCTTTAAATTGAAATAAATGGCTTGTTATCTAAAGGACCATCAGGTTCTGCAAAATAATTTATTTTAAATAATAATTTCTTTTGGATCTGCCATACTATTTTCTCTTTTTCTTTTCATTTCCAAATTATTTTTTTCTTAAAAAGAATTTAAAATCTGGTGAGGATTCTTAAATTTTCTAGATATATTTGCTTAAAGCAAACATGGTTAAAAATAGTTATTTGTTTTCTCATGATCCAGTTACAGATCTTTGGACAGCAGATCAAATTACCAATAAGTGGATTAAATGGAAGTCATTATATGTAAAATAGGAAAGCTGCTCCATAATACAATAAGAAACAGATAAAATTCAATATATCACAAAACAATTTCAGAGGCAATTGCTGAACTCTGAAAAAACACTTTACTTAAATATACATGCAGTTGCGTATTATATGTTTATGGGATAGTTAAAGAAATATCTATAAAATAATTCTGCAAAACCATCTAGTAGGTTTTTCCAACTTATTAATTTCTCTAAGAGAATTTTACATTTGCCAAATGTTCAGAAAAAGAATCAGCTGCTTAAATATCTTCAATACTGATGTGTATAGTGATTTTTTGGTAATGCATAAATTCTTTGAAAGATTGCCTACTCTGAACATTTCCTTTTGACTGCTTCTTACAGCATCAGTGAGGAAAGAGAAAGAGTGATTTAGGATTTCCCAAGAATTCCACTTTATCTTTCCAAAAGTGAATTGGTCTCTTGTGTGTATTATAGAAATAAATAGCCAATGTAGAAAGGCTAATTTCCAAAGAAAATGTCACCTTTCCACTTGTCTTTTTTATTGCAAGTAATTATACTTGCAAATAATTGTTGTTTTTTCATAAGTACTTAGATGTCTAAGCACCAGACTGGGCCCACCAAAAAAGCAATTAGACTCAAATGTACAATAAAATGACCCCTCAATTAATTACAGATTTAAAAATACAAACACAAAATTGGAAATTTAGCCATAATACAATCGAAAAGGAGAGAGAAAAGAAGAAATCCTTATATGGCAAATCATATATTCCATTATTTCTGTCTAACCACTGTATTTTTATTTAGACATTCCACTTAACAGCAAACAACCGCAAAGCCCTATACCAAGATTTTTCCAGGAAAATAATAGTCCTGCATCTTATACTAATAAAGCTTGAAACATAAATAGCCTTGGTGCTCCCACAGGACCATGCAAGATTCTAGCCAGAAAAAATTGCAATTTTCCCACAGAAGCTAGATTCAGAAATTGCAAGTGATGGTTTTCTTGCCTTGCACCTGTGAAAGTACTAACATTTCTGCAAAGTGGTTGTGAGAAAGTTACCCTTCCAAGTCACGGATATTTTATTATTGATTCATAAAATTACTAGACAAAGGGTAAGAAAGAGAAGAGTCAAAACACCGTTTGTGTCTGCCATGCAGCTTTCTATCGTAGAGGGACATTAGATCAAGCACCACTTTTTGAGACTTTTAAGGAAGTGGAGTACCTTAACTAGAACCCTTATTCCTATAACAGGGCTTATTTCTATAGTTTCCTTCTTTGATCTCCAAGGGTTTCTCCTGTGTATCAACCACTTCATTCTCAGAATCACCTACTATATGAGCCAGCACATTAATGTGCCTGCCAATGCTGCAGATGTTTCTTCTTCTGTAATCACTTTGCAAGGAAATGTTAGTTTCTCATTTCTGGAGACGAATGTCTCAGGCTGTTCTTTTACCTAATGATCACAGACTTCCCATGTGAGCAGACACTATTAACTTATGTGAATATCATGCTTTAAGAAAACTGTTATAAACTTCTTGTTGTTTTATAGCATCCTGGTTACCACATTTACTTCCTAGCAACAGAATAATATTTCCCAGTTAAGTGAAATCACCATCAATAATGGAAACATTCAAATGACAGAAAGCTGATCAGAAGAAAGATTTAAGGTAGCAGTATCAAGCAGAGTAAAAGATTTAGGAGCAGAAGTCACACTGACTTCCTATTGCTTATTTTTGAAAAACCTCCCTTACTTGCTCATGATTTTTCTTGGGCTCACAGCTAATTTCTCTGATTTTCCTCTGAGCATTCGCTGAGTTTGCTGTCCCTCTACACCCACCACTTCCTCTACCAGTTAAATACTGTGATGTGAAAACAGAAAGGAATTTTTCAGAAAAAATATTTTACCATTAAATAGCAATGATATATCAGCTGTAACTTTTAGTGGCAATGTGTCTGTTTTCACAAAAATTTCACTCGAATACTTCCCAGGTCTGGAGTCAGAAACAGGAACAAGACTCATTCCTGGAGAAGCACCCAAATGATGGGTGCTAAACTGAGTGCATTTGTGTGGGTGTGGGTGTTAGACCTCTGCCGTGGTTACCCTGGCAGCCTGCAGCAGCCCAGCCATTCCCCATCCCACTGGCCACGACGCAGGAGAGTCCTCTGGCTGCAGCACTGCCTTCCCACCCTCTCCCACTGTCCAGAGCGGGATGCAGGGCCAATTTACTCCTCACGTCTTGTCACTGACTCCAGAGCACGCAGCTGTGCAACCCTCCACACTGCAGATGTGGACAACTCTGGTGGAAGCATTCCACCATTTTGAAGGAGCTTTTAACTTGTTCTTCCTATGCCAGAAAAATGGCTTAACTGCAGAACTTTTGACTGAGAGGAGGAGGAATGGAGGAAAAAGGTGCCATTTGCTTGTTTGCTTTTTGGGATGTCACTGAAACAAGCAAATAAACAATTTTCTGCGATACCTGAAGCTTGGTTTTAAGTTTATTGTATTATTTTTCCATGATGTAGCATTCCTGTTATCTAGCCAGCTGTAGTTAATACAGCAGACATACAGACAGCCAGTCCTTCCCAAACTTTCAAATCCAAAACATAACACCTCATGCAGTAAAATCGACTGAAAACATATCAGTGAATTTATAAAACATTTACACACTGCTATTTTCTCACAGGGAACAAGGAATTGCTGTACCAGCTTTGGATGATAGATACCAGATGTGGAGACTGTCTACATCCATCCTAACTTCCTGAAAATGTCCTGTCTTACCTCCTTGCTCTCTATAGTGAGGTGCAGCTTGTGGATTCCGTTGGCAAATGGATGTCTGTTCACCAGCTGATGGCTATCCTCCATCAAAAGATTGTCCTGGTGCCTGCAAGAACAATTTGTAAAGTATATGGGCCTTGATTCCAGTACAGAAGTCAGAAGTGCACTTTCCACTGAACTCAACAGATTTTAGATAGAGCATTCATTGCTGAGAAAGGATCTGGCACAATGAATTCAAATGAAAACAGGAATGGTTACAAATATATTAATAACCTGTGGAAAATGTAAAATTCCCCAACTAACTGGGCCAATAATCCAGATGCTGCAGTTGGAATAAATTTCATCATTACTTACCAAAAGAAGAAAGGAAGAGAAAGTAATGCATTCAACACAATTTTCTATTCAAGATTTTTCCAATATGTTTTTTATAAATAATTGCTATTATTATTTATGTACTGTGAAAATTATTCCCCTTTCTGCACTTTTCACTTGACATAATACTTTAAGGCTGTGTCAATGTAAGACCAAAGCTTCTCACTTGGAAAACAGAGCTGAAACATGAAGGCTTTGTGCTTCAAGGGCACACTGATGCAGAAGTCTAGTGCAGGACTGATGCTGAGATACAGGCGTTTGCTGAGGTCATCCACCTTGGTACAATGGCTTCATATAAATAGGGACACATGAATAATTTACTTATGTCTTAAGTAGCTGATAACTCGTTACTATAGGCGTAAGTTGAAATATGTGTTTGATGCTATCTGTTACTGAACATTGACTGTAATTACCATAAGATGGTCTTACTAAACCCCGTGTTTGATGTATTTTTACTCATAAGAGCAAACACTTCGACAAGATGTCCTTTTTTTTCAGGATTATTTAGTAAAAGCAATCTTCCTAAGACAATGAATGTTTATATGTATACATGTATATTTTGTGTGTAGAACTTCATATTACACCATCACCAAAACTTTTATCCTTCTAAAAATCTAGGAACAATTATTTTTCCAGGGACATAATTCTAAAATCTCAATAACAGGCAAAAAAAAGGATTGAATCTGGTCTTTACTTGGAACAGTATACATAAAGCATTTTTCACAGTTCTTCACATTTAGATATGTATGTAAACATACATATATGTACATATGTATGTTTTTTTACAGCTATGTGCATATATGTAGAAATTTATGCACATATTAATTATTTAATTATAGTTTAAATCTAATGGATACTATAAAACTGATCTGGTACAACTTAAGACAGTATAGATGTACAAGCCCTATCTATCCAGGTTGATGCCTTTGTAATTTACATAAATTTTAGTGCTCTGTGGTTTGGGTTATTTTTATATTAACTTTAGGCCCCAGCACCACCCTGTATAAAGCAGTCTTAGGTATTGCTCCTCCAAGCCAGGGCTAGAGAGTTGTTCACTCTCCAGCCACCCTGGCATGGTACCTCAAAGGATGTCCTATGCTCTAGGAGTGAAGAAAATACAGATTTTGAAGGGAAAGCTAGGACCAGATGGGGGAAAGAGAATTCATAGCAGCAGGAGCAGCAAGAGCAAGAACTATTCATCCCTAAGAATAACTTCTTTTTTTTCCCTTCTGATCTTTGCTATGGCGGGATTGCATTTGCCAGTCTTTCTGAGAAGTCTGTAGCTAAGCCTATGTGAACTAACGGAACAAAAATAAATTGTTTCAAATATATTTTTGTCTTTATGTATGGAGGTTTTTGATTAAAATTAGTACTTATTGTCACTGGGGTAATGGTTACATTAGGAATGGAACAATAATACGAGTCTGACTGTGTACCATCCTGTTCTACTAGAAAAATTGGTGCCTTTTTCTTGGACAAAACATTACTTAAAACCATGAGAAAAATATCCCGTGTAGAGAACAACCAATTCTCTACCCTTTAGAGAACAAGGAATGGATAGCTAAGACAGATAACCAGTATCATACAATTAGATCTTCAGAAAAAATTTTATGCTCAGTTTTACTGAATCCACAGCAATGTACATTTGATTTGTGGCTGTATCATAAGTATCTTGCAAAGAGATTTAAAGGGGGAGAGCATAACAGTTCTTTGGATGTTTTCTTACACGAGCCAGAAATTCTAAGCAGACATGAAAATATTCACAGTTCTACTTCTCAGGAAATGGAAAATCAAGGACAGCTTCTGTCAGATAGGGGAAAGGGACTATATGTATACATGTATTATAAATGAGAATTTTAACTTGTGTTATTCAAAGTCTTAAGACTAAAAACTAGTGAAAAAGAAAAATTATATGCTTCCCAACCCAAGATACAGAAACATTTTTTCCTGTTCTTTCCTGTTTTCTTGATTTAAACAATGAACTTTACCTAGATTAAGTTGATTTTCTGTAAAATAGTGGAACATATGTGTGAGTATAGATTCGTCCTGGGAAAAGCCTGCTGCAGTATTAAAAGCTAAATTTTTAGGCACTGAAATACTCAAAAGAATTCTTAAACCTCACTAAAATCCAGTCATATGCCCTTTGACGTGCCAAAATCAAAAATATATTTCTGGTCCATAGCAGTGTTGAGCCTGACTCCTGGGCTCAAGACAAATATTTTAGGTGTTTTAGTTCAATGTGTTTGTTCATACTTCTTCTACATCTTGTGTAACAAGTAAAAAATAAGTACACATATTTGTCCAATTGGAAGATAATAAAATTCCAAAAAGAAATAAATTCAAATTAGAAATTACTGATAAAGGGAAAACCAAATCACTTGTTATGGGTTCTATAGGTATATTTCACTATTGCTCTTTATTTATAAAAGCAAGCTTGCCAAGTGGACAGTGTTCAAAGGAAGAGGAGAGAAGAAGATGTCCTTGGAAAATTGAGGAATGTCTCCACAACATGCTTTCTACCATGAAAAAATACATACAATAAGCAAGGATATATCATAATATGAATAACTTTTGCTGCCAGTGTGTTCTGTGATGATGAAAGTCATTCATCATAACTGTGATCCAAGAGGCTGCTGGCCTCAGGATTTCTCAGGCTTCCATGGCTAGGAGATTGATAGAAGCATGAGGGCAGAAACTGTTCTCGGATGCCACGTTATGCCAAGGTTTTCTGTAGGCATTAACCTCCTGTCTCTTTGCTGTGCCTCTGCCAGCTCCTGCATTCCCATTACAGTGCTGCAGCTTTTCTCTGGCTTTTCAGCATGAAGTGTGAGGTGCAGGAGATTGACTAGCTGCTGAGCTACACAGGCATGGGAATTTTCAGAGCAGAAAAGATATTGCACTGTGCCACAGACAGAACTGTTTCTATCCAGTTGAAGTCCAACAATGCATTTTCCCTGTATTTATGTGCCCAGGAGGAAAATGTGGCCACCAGTACATGAAACAGTACAGCTCTGCAAAGATTCCTCTTCCTTACTCCCTCTGGGACACTTCCCAACTTAACTTCCTTTTAAAATGAATCATACTCCTTGCAAAACTAGAGCACAATAGACTTTGTCTAGCACTGCTTAAATTTGGGTAGTACTGTGCAGCATTTTGGATTACTGTTGTAGTCAGTGTTTATTTCTGTCTTATTTTTCTTAGAAACAGATGTGGCTCCTTCTTTATATAACCATTTTTCATTATACTTCACCCTGGATAAATTTGCAGAAGTTCCATTAATTTCTGTCAGAGTAGGATAGAATATCCAACCCTAGGCTTAAAATTAAATTTGTTTCCTGTTGTATTCAATGTCATTGCAAATTGTGCAGAATTTTAGCTGAATGTAAAAGGTGAAATGTCAGGTTCTTAAGACAGGAACCGTGTTTTCCCAATTATCCATAAAATACCTAACATAATGAAGATCAGTGATCCTAAGTGCATCCAAGGCAATATCAGGACACAACAACTAAATAATAATATATGTATGTTAAAAATACTTCTGTAGATAATAAAACCACTCATACTAACTTCAAGAAATTGTTTTTAGACTCTTGTTTTTCTTTAGAGATGGAGAATTTGTACACTGACTTATATTCACTTAAAATTATTTGTGTAAACTACCTCTATCTGTTTCACATTTTTTTTCTCCTTGCTGCTCCTATATTTGTTTGTAAATAACATTGTATATTAAGAAATAATTCTGAAATGTTAACAAATACCTGAAATGGTAAATCCAGCTTACCATCCTTTGACATCTATTTTGTCCATTGTTTGATGTGATGCAGTTATATAGTTTTAAAAACAAAGTAAAGTAATCAATCAATATGGTAATCCAACAACTGTCAAAATTTCCTTTGACTGTTTTGAATTGTAAATTGTGCAAATTAGCTCCAACATCCCATCCAAATGGCTTGCTGCAGAAGATGTCCTTGTTAGAAATTGGGCTTGATTTGCTTTTAATGGGTATAGTTTGTTTTGTATACTGTTAAATCAGGCCATGAATAAGGGTTTAGCTTTCTGACATAAAACATATTTTAAAAAAAAAATCATACAGTCTAAAATGAAAACAGATGAGATCCCAGCTCTGAATCTAGTTTGATAAGAGGAAAGCTCACCATTGACCAAGATTATAAGTATTCCACCAAAGTACCATGTACTAAAACATTTGGTATCCAAAGCTCTGATCACAGAAAACTGATGAAAGTTCTCATTTACACCAGTAGAAATCCAAACACTTCGAATGTTTTGTTGATCCTTATTTAAAGACTTGTGGAAGTACAACATACGGTGGGCTTTTGTCTTATACGAAACCTAAATCATTGGAGCACTCTTTTGTCTAGGTGGGAATGAACTACAAAGAGAAAATATGGTTCCCTAACTCCTCTGCCCCTTTACAGTTCGTTTATTGCTCATACAAGGAATATTTCTATCAACATTTGCTCATTATTAATGCATAGACAGTGCATGGCCTGATAATGTTCAGAAAACCTGAGAAAGGTAGAGAAAAAGGAAGGAAGGAAGGAAGGAAGGAAGGAAGGAAGGAAGGAAGGAAGGAAGGAAGGAAGGAAGGAAAGAAGAGGGATGGAAGGAAGAAAAGCACACCTAGCAGGTCCTGAACCGAAAAGACCACACAGATTAAAAATTGTGATGTTTTGTCAGAGGAGGGAATTAATTTAGGCTTGCACAGTACACAGGGGAGAACTGAGCAGAATTCAGCTCTGGTTCTCAACAACTCTTCATAAACATCTGAGTATTTTACTGTCTCCCAGGCTGAGCTCAGAATATACTTTTTGTAAACAAAATCCAAAAGACATCTTTAGGCCAGTTGCTGTCATAGACAAATTAGGATATGTTAAGATTTTATCCAAACCCAAATGTGGCCCTGCTCTTAAATGCCTTTCAGCCCCCTAGCCCTAGCAAATAGCAGCTCATTAATCCTCACTGCATTTCTTGCAAATGAAATGTTGTCTTAAGAAATTATGTACCTCACATAACACTATAGAGGAAGTCTATATCAGAGATAAAACGGGAAATCAAGTTTCCATTATCCCTGGTACAGTGGGAAAACTGGAGCATTTTCCCCAAATTCTAAATGTACCTACATCTTTATTTGTATTATAATATCACCTTTACTTGTAATTGTTTCCTTATAAATTAAGCATATATAAATACCACTTTTTATCTAACTTTTTCACAGAAATACTTCTAACAATATCTGAATATAATAAAAAGGGTGAAATAAAATTAATGAATCTTTTGAAATTTTTTAAAATAAGTAATAACTTTAAAATTTATGATAAAATTAGCAAAAAAGATTTTAATCGAACTGTTACGCATTATCCACAATGAAATATATAAATATCTTTTTGTTCTTCTTCTTCTTTTTTTACTTATGAAAGAGATTTTTTTGTTTATTTTTTGTTCCATTTAAAAATGTGACTAAATGAAAAGTCTCAAAGTTTGCCATGTATAGGGAAACTATCAAGCTTAATAAATATCCGTTAGACTCAGAATGGTTTCAAGTTTTTCACATTACAATATAAAAATACCTACAGTTGTGAGTCCCTAACAGAAATCCACGGGCTGGTAATTTCTGAAATCAGTATATACAGTATGTAATTCATATAACCATTATAGAAATCTGTAGAGTCAAAAAAAGTGTACTGAGCCAATCATTGCTATTGAATTAGTGTGTGGGGTGGAACAATTAAAGAAAGCATTTAACTTTATCAAATATGATTCTCACAAAGTAAAATAAACCCTGTCAATAAATAAATATTTAGCAAGGATATATTGATTTTAACAACACCATTATCTACCATGTTGGTAGACATTCTAGCAGTGATTGCAGAAAAGTAAGTAGCTCATCAAAAGGCTGTCAACTTTAAAACAAAAACCTCCAGTGAGCATTGCAATGCTATTTTAAAACAACAATTCTTTTTTGTTTTTCCAAAGCTTTCATCATCAGAGTCTACAATCTGCAAGAGCATGATTTTTAAGACTCTAACTTTATTGGGAAATGGGTGCTGATGTTAAAAATACATAGAGAGACAGATACTTCTGTAAGTTGCCATCTTGCTTTTTTTCTGTCTTCATCAATCACGGATCATTGGCAAGTTGTTCAGATAGGGTATGAGCTCAAAAATTTTATGGGAGATTCTCTGCCCGTGAATTTATTTGAAACTGCAAGCTTCTCTGTTGTGGGTGTAATTGATGCATACAGGTTTGCACATATTTAATGCCTATGACACAATTTAGTGTATTCTTTGTCTGACATCTGCAAAGAAGAAATCCTCTTGCAACTTCTATGTTTACTTCTTTGTATTGGAATGATGTGCCTTATTTGGGAAATCTTGTGCTACTGGCTAAAATAAACAATCAAGTGTTCCTGTAAGTATATCAATTTAGAAGCAACACTGCCTGTTTTTGAAAAATCTATCCAGTTCTATTAACCTTTTTTTTTTTTTCTTTACCATAAAAAGCATTGTAGGATCAAGCAATCTCCTTTTGGGACAGGCAGTTCAGCCAAAATAAGTTCTCCTGTTAATCAACACAAAATAGCAGTGGATATGAATCAGTGAATTAAATCTTATTAATTCTAAGAGCTTTTCTTCCAATAACACTTACACTGCAATTCTTAATGCATAATCCAAAAGAAATAAAATAATTGAATTGGTTTAAAGTGTCAGATACTCTAAAACTATCTGACTATCACTAGCACTGTCAAGCTTTTGAAATTCAAGAAGGTGTCTGATTTCCCTTGGGATAAAAACTTTAAAAATATGTTTGCCTGCTGATTTTTATTAATTGTGTTTGTGTTTGAGAACAGTTTCTAATGCAGAGTTTATAAACTGGTTTCAGAAATTGAAACTCACAAATTCACATATTGCTCACATGCATATATTTAAACATTAAAAAAGAGTTTTAATTTGATAGTGGTATTTAATACATATTCAAAGACAATTATATTAAACAGATGTCTACAATAGGCAGAGAATGCAACTCAATTCACTCAGAGTGTTTTTTCACTGATAAACAAATTTTTTTTCTTTGCAGTAAGTCACTTTATTGAATGGTTATACAAAACCAATTTTCTTGTCTTCTGAACAGCTCAGGGAGAAATAAAAAAAAAAAAAAATTGACAAAATGTAAATTTTTATCTCCATGTGGAAGTCCAAAAAGCTGGTCAGCAATTCCCACTTAACTACTTAGGTGCCTAACAGCCTGCAGGCAACCAAAGTACCAGAAAAAATGTTAATGCCCAAAGTTTGGCAATGTACTTACTTAGAGGATCTGCCATCCAGGCTGAACCAAGCAGCTCAGGGCCCCAGCCAGCCTCCAGTTGTTCAGGAGTCACAGAACTGGTGTCACTGGCTCCAGGTCCCAAAGGAGCCAAACTGATATGAACAATCTCTGTACATTTAGTACTCTCTGGAACCCTCAATAATCACAACAGTTTTTATTGAAAACCCTGGAGGAAGGGTTGCTGCCTACCTCTTCAACAGCAGCTAAGAGGATGCCACAGATGTCCACTTTAGCCACAGAGCTAAAGCATTTGCTTCAGAGAGGATCTGCTGTAACCATCGTGTTTTACAAAGCCGGAACAGAGACATTTCCCATGTTCCCTTCAAACCTGTGCCAGCCTTCAGCTAGGTAAAATTCAACGCATGACTTTGAAGCCTAGAGGGTACTGTAATTCTTTGTAAGCTTCTATCAACACAAAGAGCTGGGCCCATCTCATGTGGGCTCTGGGTTTCAGTTCCACACATCCAGATTCACCTAGGTTATTATTGCTGGGCAGCTCTCAGCTTTTAGGCACTGAACAAAAAATAAGGGATTAAAAATAGTAACTTAGAGTAAGTAACTACAAGTAAGATAGGGCTTTTTAAAACATGTATACCTTTAACAGGGATGTTCTTGGTCAAAAGTTAGAAAGAAACATATATGGTAATGGCAGAGGTGAAAAACTGATGCACTATTTCTTAATGTATTTCTGAACTGTGAAAAACTGGTTTATATAACATAAACATAAACGGAGCACCATTAACACAGGTTAATCACACAAATAGTGCTGCAATGAAACCTGGGTCTCTGCTTTAAATGTCTTTTTCTTATACTTCCACTTTTTTATTATTATTGCATTTAAGATATGCACTAGCAAATGAAATAGTCATGAAATAAGCAAGTGAAATAGTCCCACATGGATACCTGTGGGAAATAGACTTGTGGTACATCATGTCTGATAACCTGTATCCTGGTCTACCCTCTGCTCGGAAATTTTTTTATGACCCCTCACTACATGGTAGATATCTAGAGCTGAGCCAGTCTTCAAGACTCTTTTCTTATCCCATGAAGAGAAATAGGCCTATTTACAGTCAGAAACTTTTCATCTTGCTGTTGATGTCTAAATTGAGGCAGAAGTATTGCAGTGCAAAAACCACCTGTTTCTTTTGAGCAACTCTAATTTAAATCATCCTGGAATGATGAGATCATTGCAGATGAGTATAAGCCCAGTGATCTGGTCTGTCTCACAGGTGTAGACAAAAGTGAATTCATCTCTTCCATGTAAAAGTCTTTGTAGTGTCCTGATACAATTTAATGCCCTGACTAAAAATAAGGTACCTTCTTTAGACAGCTGGTAGCAAAATAATGAGGTGGAATTTGTACAGTATTTACACCCACAGATCAAATGAGCTTTTTTCCTGCGTCATCTTGAATTCATCCTAATCTAAAATTAAAATATTATATGGACACTCATTGTTTACTATTGCACTGAGATTTTCAGGTCTTACAAACTACTCTCTGCTGTTGACAGATAATATTGGTCAGTGTTTAGCAACTCATGACATGGGTTGGTAACCCTGGGAGAGCTTTGTCTGACAACTACATGTTCCTTGTATTGCCATATGCAGGCTGCAAACCTGATTGTGAGAAAACAAACCTTTCCATCAACTGTTGTTAACATAGGACATCATAAACCTTTTCCCAGATTTGGAAAGCCCTCAATTTGTTAACAAGGCTCCTCACAGTGTCTTTCTTCTGGATTTTGCCTTCAGAAAGTTCTTTGACAACTAGGGAATAAAACATTTTTCTTGAAGTAGAAAATCTTAATCACCAACATTTGTCCTGTTGGAATATTGCCATTACAGCCAGCAGAAAAGGCAGCTCTGAGATTATAATGGAGATTAGGGATGGGACTTATGTCTCTATCCATGTCTATCTCTATCATGAGATGTGAAAAGAAATAGTGACATTTATTTAAAAATTAAAAAAAAATAAAATTGTATGCATTATATCAGCATGACAACGCATACAGTCCAAGCAGAACGGAGACTGGATCATAGGAAACCATTAATTTGCACAAGAATATGTTATTGAACCTGTAAACAAATGTCCATGTAAAAAATGCTCTCCAGAAGTCACCTGTTCTTGTCTCTGCAAATCAAACACCGAGGCAAAAATGACTGCAAGCTTTTCTATCCTCATAGATATCACTCATGACTGCCCTACATCACACCATTTTTCCATTATACTATTAGATACAGGACAAATAAATGCAATTTTCAAGCCTGAATCTAGTAGTTAACTCCTGCCATGGCAAGGTCAAACATTCAAACAATTGTGTAGTGATGAATAGAAAATGATCTCTGCCTCGTATGCTGACCATATCACAAAACTGCTAAAAATTGGAAAAACATCTGAACAAATTAATATTGATTTTTTTCATGTTCCTCTTAAAATCAAATATGCTCAGCACTTGTTGAGAGTACACTTGGGTAAAAAAAATGAAAAAGTAAAATTCGTCAGTTGATTTTTTTTTTAGGACTTTATTTCAGCTGATTTTGAAGAAGCCCTTATAAAATAATGGGGAAATGATCCAGTATTACATTATAAATTCACAAAGAACTATAATTTCTTTCCTTATTCTGTCATCACTGAGGAATAACTTCATTAAGTTATAAGTATTATAATTTGATTGGGTTAATCTGATTAAATGTTGGTGATTGCAATGTTAAAATCACCTGAGGTCCGTCACTGTTGGCAAATAATTGATCAGTGTGGAAGCTAAGGTATAATTCACTTCTTTCTAAATTAAACTTCTACATCAGGACAATGGACTTAAGACTAAACTCCAGTGAATATGCTGATTAGACCTCCGTTATCTGTAATGGGAAACTAAGCAACTAATTCCAAATGAAGGAACCTACATTAGGATACCTAGGTTTGAGTGAAATGAACCCTACACACAAGTGAATCTGGATCCATATATTTTTCCATGTCATTAGAAAATAATTAAAATAATTCCATTATAGCAACCTCCTATTACTTCCCTATTTCTCCATTTATGTCTTTTGTGCTACTATTTTCAAAAAATATCTGAGGGAAGATAAGATTATAAGCAAATGAAGGCAACAGAACAAAATTCCTGATCTTCTGAAGGTCTAATCCTGCAAAGTGCATGCATATCTGAACCCTTCCAGGGACATCCACTAGGTTTTTTTCCAGCTTTGAAAATCAATCCACTTCTGCATGAATAACTGTCTTTTAACTAGGGATTTATTTACCCTTCCTAATTTTAAGCAGTCAAGTATAAAAATTTTGGACATAAATCATTATTTAGTCACCTAAATACCAATTTAAGCATTAATTTAGGGATTTGATACTGGCATCTTATGCAGCCAAGCCTGAAAACTGGTCCTTTAATGGCAGTGGAGCAGCAAACTGGAGCCAGCCTTTTATTTTTATGAAACAATGAGGCAACTTATAGAAGCTCTCTGTTTTCAGAGGAATAGCAGTCAAGCCACTGCACTAAGCAACTTCCTTTATCAATTCTTTTAACAAGCAGATGATCTTAAGTACCTGAGATTTTTGTTACTGTATTTTTAAGAGTTCATTGAAAACTGAAATACTGTGGTGCTCTTTGCCCTTTTTTTTTTTTTTCCTGGTTTATCTTTAATTGAATACAAATCCATTAGCTAGCAAGGGAATAGAATGTGCCCTGACTTTAAACATCGCCCTGGGATTGCTTAATTGCTTAATTGCTTGTTCCAATGAAAAACTGTGTGGTTTTATGGAAAAGAGACCTTCCACATAAACACCATCTTTCTCATAATTACATCTGAAAGGCTGATAGGATTGATTCTGCAATGTGATGATGGCAGATGCTCACTGGTCAAATTTCTCAGTGTCCTCAGGATACCAAGAACCCTTCTTAGCCCCACCCAGCCCCATCTGGGGCCTCCCCTCATCCTGCCCCATCACCACTGTAACAGTGTCTGTTCCTGTCCCCTGGGTGGACATCCTGAACCTGTGCTCTAGGCTCCTCTCCAGTGCCCTTCTCTTTTTGATTTCTGGCTTTTTGCTTGCTATTTCAGTATTTTAATTCCTTTAAGGTTTAGGGAAGTGGTGTGGACGGTTAATTGTTTTCGGGTTTTACTCAATGAGAGAAACTTCAAAGACTTGTTATTTTTTCCTTAGCCACCATTGCAATTATACCGATATATGTATTATATATGGCTTAAAATAGAACCATATGTATAGATATTATTCTTCTATAGATTTTTCACTTTATTTTGAAGCTTTTTTTTTCCCTCTTCTAGCTTTCCTACTGCATTTCTCATCCTCCAAACTTGTGCACTTATTCTGCCTTCTTCTGAGTAGAAGTCTCATAGCAATACAGGATACAGTCTTGTCTGCAAGGTAAATATTTTAACTTAGAAAAAAAATAAAAAAGAAGAAAGAAAATAGATCATGAAAAATTTATATAGACATATGCTTAGAAAGTAAGTGCAACTTGTAAACAAGACTCTAAAGAAACATTTAGACAGTGACAGAGAAAGAAGATTTTAAGCCATCCCCCAGAACAAAATCACCATGCACATGCTATAGGTAGCATTTCTTTATCATCTTCTACCACTGATAAATTGTTGCATACCAATCTCATTAATTATTAAACCAGACCAACTGCTGTGGTAGACCTGCACTGGATGAGTTTTTAATGACAAATTAAAACTGTTTGATCATGCTCAGAGAGAACTAAACTGTGTTCTTGGATCTTAAAACCTTGTTTAGCCGAATGTTAGAAGATTGTTGGATCCATCTCCAGTTTAACCAACAACCAATAAATTGTGGCAACACCTAAGAGCAGTTGGTCTTCAAATCATTAAGCATGTGAGCGATTAATTGCTGAACAGAATGTTGAAAATTAAAGGAACTCAGTATTTGCCATGGCTGGTTTGGAGACTACATCTGTGTACTGTGCTTGTATTTTCTTTATGGCAATAGAAACTGAGCTTATCAAAGACACTAATGGATTCTATTTTTTATCAGAGATTATAATAATTATGGGTAGGGGTTTCTTTTTCATTTTGGGGGTTTTTGCTGCGTTTTTGTTTTTTTTTTTTTGCTTTTTTTTTTTCCCCTAAGACATGTTGGAGAAAAGGTTTAACAAACTTTTCAAAATTACATAAAAAATCCACCCAGGTTTGATGAGATAGAGCTCTTCATATTATGGAATTCATTGCCTAACAATAAATCTGTTCAACTTTGCAATTACTGTAGATTTATTTAAGAATAAGAGATTCTTAATAAGATTTTTTTAAAAACACTTCGATCTATGTTTCTAACTCTGCTTTTTCTGCTCCTACTGTATTTTCTACTGCTTTTTCTTCTGTTGGCAAAGAAAATGCAGATACCAAGAGGAAATTTTTTAAAGGAATAGAAAAATCCTTATCCCAGTGCTCCTCCTGAAGCCAAAGGTATTTTGCTAAATACTTTTATAGAACTAGAACTAGGTAGATAATTAATATTTTTAAAATTTTTACTTACATCCTTTATTAAATGTACCGTGAACCTGGTGGGAAAAATAGTAAAGCTGATTAAAAAACCCAAAAATAAACACCAGCACCAACAATGAAATACCCAGAAGCACCAAAAAAAGCTTAATCTCAACATCTTTGCAACATAAATTCAAACACCACACTTAAATTTTACAGAGCTCTTACATTCTATATAAGAAAATTGTCAATCTTTGGAAAGACTCTCACATTCTGAGTGAAATGGTCCTTGAAAGGTATCTTGCTTTTACAGTCAACAAGGAAGGAAATATCGTAATTCCAAGATGATCATTCAGTGGAATTATTTATCCTGCTACAGAATTCTTTCATGCCTGACAGCCTGTCACAAAACACAGCCTTAATATTTTAATCTGTATTTTATCCACACAATTCAAAATTAAAATACTTTCTGCTTGTTTTCCTATTTCTCTATGGAGTCTCAAAATGTGTATTTCTATTCTTGTATCTCTATCACATATTTGCTCTTTGAAATGTCTAATAATTTCACATCTTCTCTGAAATATTCTGAAATCCTGATTTAAACATCAGATACATAACCTAGAATTAGTGGATTTATGAAGCAACTTAAAAAAAAAAAAAGATTTCATATCTTGACAAAACTGAATTAATTTTAAATTTTGATTTTTTTAATTGTTTCTTATTGCTATAATTGTTTTCCTCAAGTAAAAGGCTTAGGAATTTCATTTTCATTAAAATATTGAATGACGATTGACTTCATTACATAGTAGTTCCAGGAATTAAATGCCTTTGAATTTGTTCACGTGTTATAAGCCAAGTGTAATAGGACAGGACTCACCAGAATTTTAAAAGTCTCAGAAAACACAAGGAAATTAATTTTTTTTTTGTTACAGAATTGTTGTAAAAGAAAACAACAGAAAAAGACTTCTCCCATAGTTTTTATTTCGTAAGACTGAAAGCTGAAAACCTGTTCTGATTCTACTTAATTTTAGCAATCAGGCTGATTGAAGAAAAATTGCCTTTAAGTCACTGAAACTGCTTTAGTGGTGAATTTGAACCATTGTATCTCTTGATTTACTGTGTTGCTACTGTATAGGAGTTTCTGCTGATCTAAAAATAAATTTCAAAAAATGTTAAATACTGTTGAAAAGAAACTTTCTTTTGAAATCTATACATGCACACATTTTACAGTGGTTAGTGGTATATTAAAACTGTCTCTTCAATTTATTCATAAAAATGCAATATATTTATTTCTCTTGGAATATCGTTTCAAAATAAAACATAGCAATGATAATATGCATAGTATTCTTCTGGTCACACACAAATAAACCTTGGCTACTTTTATTGTCAGCAAATGTCATTTGGAAGTCTTAAGGATAATTTAGTAACTGTCTTGGGTTAAACAATTAGCTAACTGCTTATTTTGAGATATTTTTTTTTTCTCTCACCTTTTCATCCCAGTCATCTTCATCAGTGAAGGAAAAGCTACAGTCCAAAAATATCTAATTACTTAAAATACAATTTCCTAAGGAAAACTTGTTAGACTTAAGAGAAAAAAACTTCTATTCTTCCAACTAACTATTTTTTCTTTCTTTTTTGAAATCTATATTTGCATTTTTATTATTAAAAAAATACATCAACCCTAGAAAATAACTAGAGGCATGAAGTTTTATTGTTGTCAATATCACAAGTCCATTTTCTCCCTTCTGTTTCCTTTGAGACATTGATCTTCACCTCTACTATCTCCTATTTCTTTGTTCAAGCTCTAGTGATTTTGTTAATTTTTTATTATTCTCTTGACACTGATTTTTGCTTTAGCTCTGTTTTTTCCTTTGCTAGACTTGATACTTTCTTCTCCCACCAAAAAAATGTCAGACATCTCCTCAGGCCCCAGCATCCTAATTAAAACTGTGTATTGATGTACTACTTTGTTTCATTTAGTAGTACATCAATAAAGTAGATAGCAGGTAGGATGGCAAAGCCCCTCTGAGAATTCTGAGGTATTTTTTATTGATTTAAATTACTTCCCACAGAGTAACTTTGTACTTCATCTGGTGCAGGTCACATTATACTCTCTCTGGACCCATTAGTATGATGCTGGTTTCAGATATTACGGTCATAATTCTGGTCACTTTTGCAATGTGTAGCTTCAGGGATGAGGTGCACACAGGCAATCCTGGCTCTCTTCTCCTTTTTATGTGGCCAATGTGAGGGACTGGAAGGATTTCTGGCTCAAAACATTTCAGGTGCATGTTTGGGGGAAGACAGGTCCAGTCTTATCCTGGCGAGGCGGGGCCCTGCTCCCCACACCTCATCCCACCCCACCCTGGATCCCATCCCCACCCTAGCACACCACGGGCAATGCTCCACTCCTGTCCCTGGAGCCCCTAACCCAGCTCCTCACTGCCACCAGAGGGAAAGTCCTACCTGGAGGAAGGGCTCAGGAAAGCCAAAGGTACTTAAACTGAAGCATGAGGCAAGCACGTGTGTCCCTACTGTCCTTGGACTGTATGGCAGCTGAGAGTGAAGCAGAATCGAAGAGGCAGCAGCCGTGTCTTGCTTCTCGCTCTTTTTTTTTCTTCCTTTTCTTTTCTACTTCTAATTTCCTCTTACAGAAATATGGGTAATTTAAGGTTGTTTGGGCAGTTTGCTAAGTCTGTGTTTGGTGAACTGAAGGAGAGAATGGGACCTGCTTTGAGCAGTTTAACAGCCTGCACAGAAGACAAGCTGTACTTGACCTGAGCCTTAGAATTCAGCTGAAACACCATTGCTCAAGCCAGTTTTGGAGAAGCTTCCATCTCATAGTTTTTCCCAAATGAGATGAGGAGAACCTCTTAGGTCTAGCTAATAGCACCAGCGTCTTAGGAGTCCCGTCCCCTGAAAAAGTGCCATGTCTGTGTAGGGGCCAGTGTATTTCTGAATACTCTCTTGTTTATTCCTTCTGGCCTCCACTGCACCTGGTGCTCCATAAAAAGATTTCTCGTGGTTAACTAGAGAAGTTGGAACCATCTGTGACAACAGACATGACAACACCTGGGATTAGAGAAGTTAAAGTGTGGGAAGGACTATGATTATTTTGCTGCAGTGACAATACCCTTCCTTACACTATGAAAAGGGTATGAATACAGGAAAAGAAGATGATAGCCTAGAAGAGCCTAAAGAATGATTTTTTTTGTTGTGTGTGTGTGCAGGATTATATGTAGTAGCCTCATTTACTTGTGATTTAGTTGTGTTATATTGAGGGGAAAGGAGGAGCCAAGGACTTGGTATATATGTAAGATATTACTGAAAATATTTGCTCATCTTTTCATCTTTGTCATTTAGCAACATCAGCTCTAAACCTGAATAGTCAGAAAGTCACACTCAGCAAGATTATTTTTATGTTCTGAGGTCTAGGAACAGCTCAATGACCCTTTTCCATCACTACAGTCATCTTTTCTCAGGATGGTACTGATCCAAACATGTTAGCAACTTAATTCCTTGTCAAGACCAGGACTTTCAAGCCAAGCACATATCACAAAGCTGCTCTGTAGCTACTGTTCATACTAGAAATATCTGTCTTTCAGTCAGACAAATTAGTGAAGGAATTTGGAGAGTGAACTGCTTTCCTAATTTTTGTTCTCTTACAGTGCAGATGAAGTAAACTATGCTTATTCTTTAGCTATTTGTCAACTAATCTCTTACTAGAACAAGATTTTTCTGTATACTTTAGGTTCATTACTAAAATTGTGATGAATCCTTTATAATTACCACTTGATTTTACATAGCAAAGGTTACACTTCAAAGCATGTCTTGTACCAGTACTTTTTTCCCACACTGAGAGTGCATTTATGGAAGTGAAGTTTAGCAGAATATATGAAATACCGATTTGACTAGGAGACTAACTGTATTAGGATCTCAGCTGGATACTTTATACAGCATTTTTATGGTTATGTTGAAGCTAAATACAGAGTGTCTAGTTAGGAACTGAGTGATTCCAAATTTATTCTGTAGTTTAAGGTTCCCAGTCATGAATGACTTACTGTCCTGTATAAGGTCAATTTACTCAATAGTGAGAATACTCATGGGAAAACTGTAACATAGTGGGGCTATTTATAATGTTGAGACAGTCATTTGTAAAAGTAATCTCTCCTTATATAGCAATAGCAAAGATACTGAATAAATGCTCTGAAAATTTAATAATAAGGCCTAAATTTTAAGGTCAGTGACAATCTGCATAAGGCTGATCATCTATTTTTTCACAGAATTAAAAGATATTAAAAAATCCAGTCAGTGGGTTTGCTGAATATTTCTTCCGATATAATTTAAAATAATTAATTAATGTCGTATTAAAAAAAGAAGTCCAAATCTTTTGAATATTATTTACCAGCTTTGGTTGAATTAAGCTTTTCCTCTCTAAAATTTTTCAGTGTTAGACTGTATTTCAAGTTGACCATGGTTAGCACCATTTAATTACAGTGACTTCATCAGGAAGAAGAAACTAAGATCATTAATCAACTCAACCTGTTTCAGACATTAGTCTCTTCTTACTCTTCCAACTACTTCCATGGGACTCTCTTATTTGAAAAACAGATATTATGATTTATCCACCAAGGTGATTATAGCAAATTATGTTAATTTGTCTGTATGGTCTTGGGAGAAAAATAGTCTTTAATGCCTGTTGGAACAACAGCCTATTGGAAATTCTAAACACAAACTCTCATTCAGATCTAAGCTTATCTGTATGGTCTATGTTGCAATTATTTATTATTGCTATTTATTCAAAGATGGACACTAACAAAAGTTGACCAAAAGTTTGAATCCAAAATTTCTGTTTTGAAAAATGTGTTAGAAGGAATATCTGGAATCAAAGTGAGAAGCAGAGGGCTGGAGAAGTATTTTATCTGCTAGCAGGAAGCCTTGGAAATCAAAACACATCTTGAAAATAGGACTGTGGTTATGCTTTAGAAAGGTTGTAAGTAAGAGCTTCAATTGTTTCTAAGAGTATAACAGATTATTAGAGGACCAAAATGCTGTAGATACCAGAGTTCTGTACTGGTTGATAGAGAAGTGTGTAAGTGCAATAAAAAAAGATAAAAATACTTACAAATTTACGTACAGATTTTATGGAAGAAAAAGTTTGGTTCATATTAACAAAATTTTTACAATCTTATTTTTGTGTTAAAAATTCAACATAAAGTAACAGAAATAAAAGAAACTGCCTCTATGTATATTTATGGATACATATGTAAGGATATATGTATAAACACATATAAATATGTATCGTGACTAAATAGTCTTGCATTGTAGGTATTGCAAAAGAATGCATAAGCAAAACTTTGTGGTCACCAAAAATCATAAACCAAGTTAAACCTTCTGTGGGAATACCTGGGCCATGGTGGGTTTTTCAAAAGTGGTATTACCTGTTGCCAAAAAACTTGTTTTGTAGTTCTTCTAGACATATTTCTCAGTAACCCCATTTTTCTTCCTTAGAGGACTTAGCCATGCATTTTTTTCCTTATTGCCATTCAAACAAAATTATGTAAGAATGGGCACTTGTTTTCCTTGACAGGATTGTGCTCAGCAAAAATGCTTCACATTAAAATGATGAGCCAACAAAATCCCAGTTTTATTGCACTGACATCCTAACAGCTCCCTAGCAGCTGTTATGCTGCTATCAATATATAGCATGGATGCAATTATGATACAGGTTGGTGGTGTTACTCAGCCTAATAACTCCTTCAGAGCATATGCAATGTGACTGTGTGGCCTCACCTGGAATCTTGTGAGCAGTTTGTTCATCACAATATAGAGAGACATGAAGCTGTTAGAGAGTGTCTGAAGGAGGGCCTTGAGGATGGTGAGGGGCCTTAAGGAGAAGCTCCATAAGGCTGAGGTCACTTGGTGCATTCAGGCTGGAAAAGAGGAGACTGAGGGGAGACCTCACTGCAGTCCATGACTTCCTCACAAGGGGAAGAGGAGGGCCGGACCCTGATCTCTTTTCTGCAGCAACCAGTGACAGGACTCAAGAGAATGGCCTGAAGTTGTGTCAGGGGGGGATAAGTTTGGTATTAGAAGAAGGTTCTTCATCCAGAGGGTGGTTGGGCACTGGAACAGGTCCTGGTACTGTGGAAGTGGCCACAGCACCAACCTGACAGGACTGGAGAAGTGTTTGGGCAATGCTCTCAGTCACAAGGTGTGACTCCTGGGGTTGTGCTGTGCAGGGCCAGGAGCTGCACTCGATGATCCTAGTGGGTCCCTTCCAACTCACCATATTCTCTGATTCTTTGATATATGTCTGCAGGACTTCTTCAAAATCAAGTCACAAAGTGAAAAATTTCTATTTAACGTTAGAATTTAGTAGATGTAATTCAGTATTTTGACCTGTAAGGTTCATGAAAACAAAGCAAAAAATTATTCTTTTTACTTTTATATATATTTTATATAGATATTCCACTTAGTCTTGTTAGAAGTCCATTTTGAAGTTCTCAAGTATGATCTACAGAAGAAGGCATCATTGAGGAACTACAGGAAATAGACGATTTCTTCCCTCTGTCCTCCATGACTTAAAATCCATGATTCTATGTTAGTTCTCGGGAAAAAAAAAAAGAAAAATTTTCACAAGTTTCTATTTTTTATTTATTTCCCACAAATATTTGGGCTACCAGTTGCACAAAATCAAAGCTCAAAATTTGTTTCAGGCTTTTATGTGCAGCTGTGGGAAAATATAAAAGTTGCTTTTTTTTTATAGTCATGCAGTTGAGAGGGATGAGAAACTTGGAGGCTAGTAGAAACAAGTTGACCCGTTCACCATTTTATTAAATTTGGTTTGATATAGATATTTCTTATATTTTAGAATAATAAGATCGTGAGTAGTTGAAAATAGCCCAAAGTAAAACTTTCCTCTAAGATTTTTACATTACAAAAAACTTAGTTATTTAAGACATTTCACTCCTGCACTCTCATATGTCTCTCTCTTCTTACTTGGAATGGTGATGTCAGTGTAAGAAACAGAGCTAAAGTTAACTAAAGCTTGATTTCACTCACCTGTCTTTCCCATGTGCTGTCCACAAAATGGATTTAGCTTAATTAATCTAACCAGAAGGAGATACTGATTAATAAGAAATTGGCATAAATGTACTCATAACTTACTTAGATGGAAGCCATTATGTTCATCAAAACACAAAAACACATCTTTAAAGTACTTTTCTCAATAGTACTTAAAATTATACTTTCTAATAGTTAGCTTCTATCCAGCAATATTTCAATTGTCAAGCTGTGAGTTAGGCTATATTCTGTCTCTACTTGCACCTGACAAAATGTTCCTAAAAACAATTAAATTACATTTGCCTTAGATGAAAATTAAGATGAGCTTCCACCTTGCTTAATACAGAGTATATCCACTTGTATAGACATGGTAGTCCTTGTCTTTTTTGGTAGCTCTTCTAGTAGCAAAACAGATGTTAATCAATCCTTTCAAATATGTAAACATAAAGGCCCATTACTCATATCCAATTTACACAATGGACAACATGGTATAGGCCTAAGGCAGCCCTAAGCACCATGAGACTTGAAACTTCATGCCAAACTTGCTTTACTTCATCACTTAATGGTGATTATGAGGCCTGCAATGTGCTATGTAATTTCCACTGTCTTGTAATTTTCTTGAGCTATGACTAAAACTTGCTTTTATTTGGTCTGTAGGATATTAGACTTTAGAAAATTTAGAAGACTTGAAAACGAGTTTGATTCTCATAGATCCTGTGTTGCTTTTTGCATCCAAACTGATTACCAGATATTTACTGAAAAGAATAGATTATTTTTAGATCCTTGTTAAAATTTTCTCATGCCATGTTCAGCTTTTCTGTTTGTTTCTAAAACAAACAAAAAGCAAAAAGCATTATCAGTTGGCAATCAGAGGGGCCTGAGAAAGCACTTATATATAGTTTGAGTTTGCATCTTGTTTTCAAAGGACATTATTCAGAGAAAAGCAAGGAGATTTACCAGATATAACTCAATGATCATTACTTTTGGAGCAGTGAGAGCTCATATCATGCTGTGAGACCACATGAGCTAGTTCCCCAAGATTTTTCTTGTGTTCCTAGTAATGTGAAGATAACAGAAGAGAATTTGTGTAATGTACCTTGGTGCTGCAGTCATTTGACACTAATGATCTTGAAAGAGAGACGATTGATGGCAAAATTAGTGACTGTTTATATGCTGAGCCCAAAGACTAAATGTGAAGTGCTGGCACTGCAACTGAGAGGAGAACACTCTCTTATAGGATCTCAGAAAGTGCACCAGCCTTTGGTTCAATCCCAAAGTCTTTCCCTGAAAATCAATTTCTTGTACAGATTTATGAAAGGGTATTTCCCTAACTTCAGGGTAGATGGAATACTTCCATCCAGCCACATGGGTGCTGAGGAAAACACTACTATTACTCTTTTATGCCCTTTTGTACTGGGCTGTAACACTTAAACTGAAGAAAGAAAGCCAAGGGTTTTTTTGTTTGGATGGGGTTTTTTTAACAACTTCAAGACATTAACTGATGTGCTGACTCCAGGGAGTTCATTGCACAACTCCTACTGGCTTCATCAGGATCATATGTAATTTGTTATATGAACTGACAGCCAAGGTATCTACATGCTGAACTAAAAGATAGGACAAGTTTAAGGCAAAATATCTCGAAAGCATGAGAAGGGATTGGTGAGAGAAGAGATGAGGAGGAGGGAAAAAGCAAACAGACTGACTATCTGTTCTACTCATAAAGGCCAGTCTGTGCTTTAGAAATATAAGGGTATATGTACTGGAAGGGAAAAGGATGTTTGCTTAAACATAAACTTTTCCATTTGGCAACTACAAGTTTTGTGGAACAATGTGGCCCCAAATGGTAAATAAGATAATGAAAAAAACCTCCCTAACCTGCAATACTGCTGAGCACTTTGCTAAAGAAGCCAAAATACTGAACAAGAAAAAGAAACAAGCCCAAATTCAGGACCAAGAAGGAGACTCACCGAGACATGTTTTCCTAAGTCTCCACACCACTTCAGCATGCTTCCAACTGTGTCTGCATATACACTAGGAATGAGAAAACATGCCTTTAGTTGTGTTTATCTAACATGAAAGTACACTGAGGCTTCATATCTGTAAAATAGAATTATTTTGGAGACTCATAGTGCTGTAATTCTCATAAATGCTTTTGTAGTAATGGGTGCCATTACAAATGCCAAAAAAAAGTTGCTATAGGAAATTTATTATGTCTGCTATCACAACTGTTCTGTTGCAATTGCATTTGAAATAGGATGTGCTTCAGCAGTTCTAAAAATTAGACAGGTAATACACTCTGATATACACAAAGGAATTCTCTTTTTCTTCTTAACAGTTTTTTCAGTGTAAGCTTCACTTAGGAACCTCATGCTATTACTTAAAAATAATTGTTTTGTCTTTCTTTATAGGTTTCTGATTTTCATAAGACACTTCTGATGCTCAAAAAATTAGCTTTTCTTGTCCTAATGGGACATAAAAAAAGCACACTCTGTCTGAGAGTTTTATGATCCTGATGCTTTGTGCATATTTCCTGTGACAGAGAAGTGACAGCAGGGTGTCTGCATGACCTTACTGTTTTATACAGGCTGTCAGTGAGAGCTACCACGGGACAGCCTTGGACATGACTTGGAAATTGTTGCAGTGAATTACTTAAAGCATTAGACTTTACATGCAGCATGGTACTAAATAACAGAAGTGAATGTTTCTTCATGTAAGCATTTGGCATCTTGCAACAAATTAATCATTAAATTTTAGGCAACTGGAAGGTAGTTTACCTTCTTACATTTCTATTCCTAGGACTTGAGCTTCTCCAGTACCCCTAATGAGCTGTACCAAACAAAAGTGAGGCTGACCTTGACAGGATCATGGGACATGTGTTTAAATGGACAGTCTGCACCCTGATTTGTTTAAGGAACATGTGACTGATAGCAAAAATATACAGAAGAAAAGACAGAAGTGAGAGAAAAAGAAAAGAAGTCTGATTGCATTTGGTAGATATTTTTGGCTGCAAACTGAGACAATGTCATAATATGTGTTGTTGCCCAAAGGGTGCTGATAGTAAATGTATGTCATAAGGTTAGTCTGTCCCCTGTGGACATACAAATAGACTCATGATCAAAGAAGAATGTGTGCCTATTTTACATCACTTAGAGCACAGTGAGATTTCAGTAACTTTTTGACTAGCAGTTGCAAAGTCATGAAGTTATGTCAAGATGTGTGTGTGACAATACAGGAAAAGAGTACCTTAGGTATCTCGAACTATTGCACAGGCATCGTCACACATTGCAGAGATTTCTGTCATCCTCTGAATGGTCCACCAGGACACTGAAGCCCTTTTCTGCAAAGCTGCTTTCCAGCTGGGTGGTCTCCAGCATATCCTGGAGCAGGAAATTTCACCTCCCCTTATTGAACTTGAGGTTGCTGTTGACCCAGTTCTCCAGCCTGTTGAAGTCCCTCTGGATTTCAGCATGACTCTCTGGTGCGTCAGTCTTGCATCGTGAGCAAACTTGTTGAGATTACACTCTTCCCCTTTATCCAGATCAGTAAAGAGGATAATAAAGAGGATCACACCCAATATTGACTGTCAGTTCACACTGGTGATGCCTCCAATTAGGTTTTGTGCTGTAGATCATCCCTCTCTAGGCTCAGCCATTCAGCCAGTTTTCAATCCACCTCACTGAGTGCCCATCCAGCCCATGCCTCATCAGCTTCTCTGAGGGTCTTATGGGAGACAGTGTTGAAAACTGTACCAAAGTCAAGGTAGGCAACATTGACTGCTGTCTGCTCATCTAGCAAGCCAGTCCTTTCATTTTAGAAGTATGAGGTCATTCTCCACACCAAGGTGACTAAAATGAGAACGTATAAACAGTGAGGGAAAAAAGGTGCATAATGCAAAGTAAAGTGCTATTACAATAAATAAATTTAAACTAGACATTGGAAGAAGTTTCTGTGTTAACAGTAACTCCACTGAAGCTGTCCATTACATAAGGAGAAAAATAAAACCTATTTTCTATTTTCTGTATTTCCCTTTTTTTTAATAATATACCTTGAAACTGTGATTGTTGTCAGGGAGTAGAATTCCCAGCTCTATCTCAAAAAATATTCAGGTGTTGCATTTCCATGTTTATAATCTGCAGATTAAATTTTGTTAGGCATGAAAACGTGGCTAGAGTTCATAGTGATTGGTGCCAACTACCTGAATATTCAGTTACTGTAATGGAAAAACGCAGCCTCCTCCACACTCCTCTCCATTGCCTCTCTGTCCTTTATCCCCCACAACCTTCTGTTCCTTCTATTTCAATAGCTCCTCTCACTATAATTCTGCTTCCACTTCTTTTTTGGGTTATCTCTGGCTTTATTTTTAAATAAACATCCAGCATAAGGAGTAAAGGTGCAGTGAAGCGTAAATCTGTTGCAGAACACGTAACTCAAGGCCATTGAAAGATGCAATTTTTTTCATTTTGTTTCACTTGTTCTCTCCTCTTTCAAGGTGATGTGGTTTATCTAAGGACTATAAGCTTACAACTAAAACAGTTAAATGGGGTTTTTTTGGTTTATACATCATTCTTAAAAATTGTTTTAGAAAATTTTTCTTCCCTTACTCTAGAGTGCCATTTATTGAATTATAATCTAATAAAAAATAGCTTCTCTGTTTATAAGAATGTAAATTGGTACAGTGGGTAAGAAAAAGCATCTTGGCTGCTTTTTTAAGTTATTGAGCAATGATTTTTTTTTAATGCTAGCCCAAAACTGTCTACATAGCTCTTTATTATTGTGTTGAAAAGCTGAGGTTAATAGCAGAGTCTTCATGACTGTGAATAGAATCATGATTTCACAAAAAAACCTAACCATAAATTATATTATTTATATATATATATATTATATATATTTTTTTTTATATGATAAATTTTATATATCAGTTTATAGCATAGGAATTTAAAAAGAGAGAGAGGGAGAGATATGAAAAAAATACAGTAAAGGAAAACAATTTTACATTGCCGGTGGAGATTCATAAAGGTCAAGTAATCTGGCACTGCCTGCCTCTGTGATTATACACCAGCATTTACAAAATAGTGCAAAATGAACTCTGAGGGAATAATACTTTTAAAAAATCATTGAATTTATTAGTGGAGTAAAAATTATATTTCAGGAGGAATTGTATTTTTCTACTAAAACTGGACGTATGACAAATAATAAGCCAGGTATACGCATCAGGATGGGGATCAACCTTGACATGCAAAGAATATCATACAACAACTTTCTTGAAATAAATCTTATGCCTGCTGATGTCGTAGTGCCTTTTATGTCCAACTACCTTGTGCGATATGAGGATTACGTCAAGGTGCAGTGAAGGGTATATTTATCAAGAATTGCATGATCCAAAAGCCACTGAAAGCAATGAGATAGTTTCTATTCCCTTCAGCCAGCCTTGGATCAGGTTTGGGATGGTTTTTGCTGCAGGCTGTGGACACCAGCCGGGCTTCAGAACCGTGTGACTCGCACGTGCTGCCAGGCCATGTTTTACTGAACTGGGACACCAGCTCAAAGGAGAGATCTCTTTATGCCAGTTGCATACCTTAGATAGTTCTAGCATTCTCTGCAGACAATACGTGCTTAAGTTCTTACTATGCTGCGCTGAGGAGCAGTGCAAGCTGGTAGGATTAGCATTTTCAAATTTTCTTTACCCTTAATAAGGAGATAAACTGTGGTGTTGAGCATGAAGAACGTAAGTACTTCTGTCTCACAGCAGCCCATTTCTATTTGCAAAAGGGAAGATTCTTTTTGTAATTGAAAATTCACTGCTATATGAATCTGCCTCTTAAACTATGTTCATAAATGCAAAATTACTGAAAACAGTTCCCCACAAATGTATACTTAGGCTGAGTAATTATAATTTCTATTTTATTTCTGTAGTTCTACTTCTCGGAGAACATTTTTTTTTCAGTAGAATCTAAAAACAATCTGCTCGGTGGTAACATGTAATTTTACAATATTTTTTTAAGCTGAGCACTCTGTGCTTTATTGCTTTATTGTCTCTCTTTAAATATACCATAGTCAACAGTGCTGCACATGGTCTTTACTGTATAATTGTCTGATCATTCCCAGAAAATACTGGAGGTGTTTGGGCTGCAACCATAGGCCAAGATTTCCAAACCTGGACGTCTGCAGTTAAAACTTTAATTCCTTATTAAGACTCATAGATAAATATGACCTAATTTTCAGTCCTCTAGGTCTTTTCAGTTGATCCATGGCCACTGAAAGTCTTTGAAAAGCTGGCAAAATTTATGTAGAAGTAACATTATGGATTTAAGAATTTAATTTCAGATGTTTAGCTGTGGCTTAAAAAAGTGTGTTGTGGTTCCCAATATTAACATGACCATCATTATAACTGTCTTTTGAAGGCAGATCTACTTCTGCAAAAATCAGTGGGACCTGTGCCAGTGCCCAGCTGGGGAAGGATTTGGCAGGTTATAAGGAAAATGTTTTAAGTGTAAAAAATAAGGATTTGAAAACTATAGTAAAATTTTGGTGTTCCAAGAATGCAGATAGATAATTTGGGAGGTTTATGTGTTCATAATCAGAGAATAGATATGCTATTAAAATTTTGTGTGATCTGCCCTTTGGTAGGATGTTGATGTTTATGAATGAGTCTTCATTGTAATCCCATGTGTTAATATACATCCTTTTACAATTCAATCTGGCAGCTACTCCAAATTCATAAATTGTCCTGCTGGAGGCTTCCAAGGTCATAGTCCTTCAAAGCACTGTTTGTCAAATTGCTCTGACACACCTCCTGCAGGCAAGCCTGCTCTCAGGGTGTTAATATTCCATTACAGAGACGCTTGAAAATGGATTGCAGGCCTCAATAGAAATGTCAAAAAGCTCAGGTAGATGAAGGTAATTGGCAATGATGATGGCAGGGAATCTGTTATAAGAGGCAGAAAGTGTCTTCAGAAGAAGCAGACATTGCACAGACATTTCCAAAGTCACTCGCAGGATGTTTACAGTGCAATTAAACTTTGTGGCACAATATGTAAACCATACATTTTTGTAATATGATGATGAAAGCTCATGTCAAAACCATGAGATTTAGAAGTGTCTGTTAGCACTAGCATGCTACAGAATTGTAGCTAGAGAGAAAATGCTTTCAATGAGGTAAAATAATGTGCTAAAAATAAAATCTTTGGTTTAACAGTATCTAATGTTGTCAGAAAAATAGTCCAGCATATCAGACTTGATTTTATTTTCATAACTACCTTTACAAATAAGCACTTAAGTATGTTTAAGTTAAAGAACCAGGGAGATGCAAGTCAAATCAGAATCAGATCCTACTCTTTTTAGCATTCATATACAAAGGAATTCTGAAATTGTAACTAGAACTGAGAAAACTGTTGCATACAGATGCAAAGACACATTTTGAACTTGAAAGTTTGCCAAGTACTTATTTAACATGGGAATTCAAATGACTTTGGAAATATTCTGCCTGCATCTATTTTAATCATCTTAAAATGCATGCTAGTAAACTAAATGTGGTCACACAGTTTCTTAATGCTCCAAGACCCTCAAAAGAGATGGTTTTCAGAATCTGAAATGCATGCTTGTTTTCAACAAGACCTAAAATGAGGCAAGTGAGATCAAAGCAGTAAAGTGAATATTTATGCAGCAAAACACATGTTTAAAAAGTGAATCATCAGCTAAAACAGATACAATTGCTTGTGGGTATATTTCATAGTAAAGGCATAATCACTATGACAACCCAAGTTAGACCCTGTACTAACAATAACTTCAGAAGTGTCTTTGAACTTTCTTCCTCAGACTATAAAGCACATCATTTGACTTGGGCTGCTCTTTATTACATCAATACAAGCAACACAAGAGTTTTAAATCTCATCAGCAGATTTATAATTTTAGTAAAACAAATAAAATCGCAAAAAAGGTTTTCTGCCTTTTGTTATTTTTTAAACTATGCTCAAAGTATAACTATGTTTCTTCCAAGATAAACTCCCTGACAATCCACTTCTCATTTTATTAATTTATGTTCCATAAGTTTTTGTCTCAGTCTTGTCTTGCACTCTCTCTTTTCTACCCCTCAATCCCCAGACTTGACACCACAGTTTCTTAGACTTGAATGCACACCTGCTAAACTTCTAGGTAAGTAAAGTAACTTTGTATGAGAAAATGTCAGGAAAGTCAGAATCTGAAATTTATTAACCAAGATATGGCAAATGTAAATGTCAGCTTGTGTAACTCTGGGTACCTGAGGTTGCAATAGATTTTTCAGCTGTCTGGGCAATGAAAAGTGAACTTTTATTTCAATGACAATGAAATAGCACTATACCTGATATGAGAAAGTGCTCTAGCTACAGGGCATATTTCAAGCAAATTTGTTTTTACTTTCCTGTGTCTCAAAGTTTGAACATTAAAAGTAAAGTTAGTATATGCAAAACACACAAATGCATATTTTTAATGATTATCATTCATACTCACTTATTTGAACAAATAAAGATGAAGAGCTATGTGTTAGCTTGTGATCATATTGAATATATTCTTAAATCTTATCTGTAAACTCTTAAAAATTACTGACTAAAAACTTCAGAACAACTCAGACTCAGGAGAACTTAATGGACAGCAGTACAGAGGAAAGAAACAGTTGAAGGAAAACTTAACTGCCAGAGAGGAAAGAAACAGTTGAAGAGTAACTTATCTCTCCAACCTGCTCAGAAAGAAATACAGGTATTAAAAGTGAACTCTCAATGTTGTAATTTAAAAACATCCTACTGCTTTAGGACAAGAGAGAAAAAAAAAAAGGACAAACCACAAACCTCAAAAATCCTCTACAAAAAATCAACCCGACAGCAGTCTTAAAGCACAATTTATTGTCTATCAGTACTCTGTTTGCTGACCTAAGATCCTTGCTTGGAGTACTATGTAAATTTACAGAGAAAAAAGGTTTCCTTAGAGCAAAATATCCCTTTTGTGTGGTAATTTCAGTGAATGTCAGAACAGGTTTTGATTACAGAAACATTAGTTTTTCCTCCCATGAAATGTAAAATCATGCTATGATAGAACAATATAAACTCAGATGACTGCTCAGAGTTGAATTTTGAATCAATGGAATTGCTGTAGTCAGATAAAAAAAAGTCCAACTGAAAAACAATGGTAACAATAAATGTGGTAACTATTTTTCTGTCTCACCTCATATATTACATTTGATTAACAATAGAGCTGAGAACCATTCATATCCTCACCCATCTCCTCCTTTTGTCTCTCACACACGAGTACACACACATCATTTACTATTTTGCAAATGCATAGTAGAATTTTCCTTAATATTTTTTTTTTCTTTCACAGCTATATTTACTAACTGAAAGTAGAATGATAATGAAAAAGTATTCAAAATATGATACGTCTAATATAAATTAAGAATATATCAGCTTGTGTGTGCTGCTTTCCTAGTTACTGTCCTTTGATTACTGCTTTGGATTTCATCATCATGGTAATGGCAGTAATGGGGCATTAGTTATTAGTCTTTTACTTCTTGGCCATTTGTTCACTTTTTATTGCTACTGCCATAATTCTATTTCAACAAAGAGAAATAGTGAAACTAGGAGTGTAGTACTCACCGAAAGATAATATAGGTCTTGCAAACATCTTTTCTCTTATCAGAGCTGTGCACTGCAGTTTTAACAGTACAAAGGAAACCACCACATAGCTTAGAGAGCTCCCACCTCTGTGTGCTGAGACGTATGCAGAGATGCACAGAGAAAACAACTTCTAAATGAACCTTATAGTAAATGTGGTGGTATTTTTCAGAGGTCAGTTCCTCTGTCAAGAGAATAAATATAGCTTTCAACCCCATTTTACTGCTCAATGGAGGAGAGTTTCTGTTGGATAATAATTACATCTGTGTTCTCAATACTAAATCACAGAGCTCCTCAGAAATATTTTAAGGTAAACAGATAGATCTTAAGGTAACTGAAATTATATGTGCTTCTGAATGATCAGTAATGTATTCAGAAATAATTTATTTGTTACAAGACAAATCCTATATCAGGTCATTTAAAATTAGTTTGTAAGAAAATTTGTATCTATGGCCTACGTCTAGATGTCTCTTTAAAATATGATGGATGACAGCAAGTACAAACAAACATGCACTTTATGACAAGAAGTACATACAATAAACATTTCATTTTTAAAAGACGTTCAATAAAAATTCTCACAATTAGTTGCTATTTCCATTTTGTGTCTTCATAAGAGAAGGCAATTACTGTAAGAAATAAGAATCTATAACAAAATAATTCTTAGGGTGCTCATTGTAAAGATAAGTCAATAGTGATAAAATGTGATAGAATTTTCTGGTGAATAGCAATGAAAACACTACTCATGTATTCTCATTTCAAATGGCCAAGCCTAACACCATAAGTAAGTAGATTTTTTTTTATTATTATTAATTATTTTTTAAAATACAGACATAGCTTTTTCTTGAATGTGAAAACTCTGCCACATTTGTACTTCTCATTTGACCCCTCTATTATGTTCTGCAAGACCTGGAAAAAAAAAAAGGGGGGCAGGGGTGTGAAACAGTAAGTCCAAAGCCAGTTAATAGCTTGTGATTCATTCCACTTTATTTCCTAGACCAGCATCATAGTTGAGATTAAATGGTATCACTTTTCTGCATCCAGTTAGGTACATGATTAAGAATCAGACTCAGAACAGAGCTAGATTGAAGGCAAGTTGGCAACTGAGGTGTCTAAAACAAACATTGAAACCCAAATCTACTCTCATCAGTGACTATGTTTGAAGTAATTGACTAAGTGTCAGAAGTAGGGACGACTCTTTATTTATTCATTATTCTTTCTTGTAGCTTTTCCCCTGCACAATAAAGAATCCAAATATTTTTAGATAATTCATATTTCCTTCTCTAGACCAAAGGGTATGTGATTTTTTAACTTAGTGTCTTCTGCACTTATGTAGAAGGGAAAGATTCTGGGCTCCTGCCCTTACTTAGGTATTTCTTCTGTGATGTACATACACTTGATGAGATACACAAATAGGACTGTATCAGGATCACAATCTCCAGAGCTGAATATCCCAGGATTTAGACTTCTGACAATGTAAAGGGCTTGATCAATTTTACATCATTTGTTTTCTTTGCTACACAACTTTATCAGGAGTTGGCTGCTTCACATATTTAAAATATAGTTGGTAAGTAGATGGTCTTCCAGAAAATAGAATTAATCTCCAGTGGTTTTCATAGAATTTATTAAACTGAGAACAATGCTGATCCTCAATGCCCGATTTGAAAACTTGCTTTAAACCTGAGACAATTATTTAAAAGGAGGATTATAACACCAGCACCATATTGCTAAAATAGGCTATCATTCCACGTGGAGTCTGTCACAGTACTGAAATGCCGAGGAGCAGCTCAGCCCCAGCTCCACAGTGGAGTTAAACAAAAGCGTACCTCATTCCTTCACCTTTAGTAGGCTAAGGTGCAGGTTGCCAAGCTTTTAAGAGAGCAAGTTTAAATATAGGCAACTCTATCCCACCTACATTCTATTTTTGGTATTAAAGTCCTCTGTAGCATTGAGCTCTCGGTTTCTGGTGGAACCAAGGTTACATTCATTGCAAACCTTTTAATCTTAATTAGGGCTTGTGCCTGAAGAAAGAGAGTATCTGCCTATATTCCAATTAAAGCCCCCCCAAAAAAATTCCAACATGGGGAAAAAAAAAAGGAGAAAAAGAAGAAAAAAAAGATAAACAATCTGAAGCTTTTAGTCAGAGGAAAAACTGGAGGCTAATTTAAGATGTTAAAGAAAGTGAGGGCAACAAGCCAAAAACAAACCTGTCAAATCAATTTTGTGACTGGTCTTTTCTGATAAATTGTTATCTTCAGATGCACTTTATTTTTGAGCATTCTGACAATAAAATTACATGAGCAAGTGCTTCCTTTCCAAGACCTATTTGTCAAATTATATTGTCAACACAGACATCTCACATCCATCAGATTATTGTCTACTTATTTAAATTTGGTAAGCAGTTAATAAACAGGAAGTTTGCGTAAAATTTTATCAAATGCTTAGAAATAGCTATTAACACTGCTTATATAAGTAAGCTATTTTTAAGCATCATCTGTGACACTATTTTGTTTAATTATAAACAGAAAACTCTAAAAAATAATGATAATATTATTTTGTTGAATTTTGAAGAGAAATAGTAAAGAGAGTGATAGCAGAGGAAATACATATTTAAATTTCAGTATAATCATATTCAAAATTTGAATGTAAAAAATTAAAGATTAAGAGATTATCACAAAATACTTCAGGTTTATGAAACTTGATTGCTGAACAAAGTATCTTTTTCATTCTTGGGATAAACGAGCTTTTTTTTTATTGTTCAAATGCATAGTCAACAAGAAATTGTTTAATTCTATAGATAAATTTAAATTTAAATTCTATTTCTAAATTTTGATTATTTTTATTCTTCATGTTCCAATTAAATAATTTCACTTAAATAGGCCCACTGCATTTTGTGGTGCACTTTTAATATACAACCTTACTGTCTTGCCTTTTGTCCCATTCACAAAATGTAAAATGAACTAGAAAATAGTAACTTCTAAGAGAAGAAAGATAAAGTTCAGTAAGATGAGAGGTGCACTTACAGGAGGCAGGAGAAGAAGTAAGGTATGCTTCAAAAATGGTTTGAAATACTGAAATCATGTTGCCATTTAGCACACAGATTAAAAACCAAGCAAAATGTAGTCCTCTAATAATTTGGGATTGGGCAGTATTACTGGTTACTGACTCAAAAAATTATTTCTGCACTTTCTATGGGTATAGGAGAAAGTGAAAGGTTCCAAATTTCAGCAGTTCCAGTCTTAAACTAGTTAACCCTAACTAATTTGACATCTGAATTTTCTGTAAATGTATTAAGTATACATAGTCATGATATGTTAAGGAAACCTTGAGGAGTGGAACCAGAAACCTGGACACAGAAGAAGGAAAGTGAGAAAACATATGCTCCTGAATAAAAAATGAGGTAACATAGTTGTCACTTTATACATTTTCAGGACTTTTTCTAAAGCAGAAATGGGAATTAGAGTTTCCTGCCTTGTACTGTATGCATACCCACTGTACATATGAATAGACACATGGTTTAAACACCACTGACAACCTTTAACATGATGCAGAAGACCACTGACTAAAAATCTCAAGTTCATTCCAGAGAATATTCCAGAATATCCATAGGGAACTGGCATGAAACTTTCCAGAAAGATCATAAGTGTTTGATTTAACAAAAGTATTTTATACCCCATCAGTTTTAACTCCAGTGCTAGAGCAAACACAGTGACTTTGGAAGCCAATTTCTTAAAGTAGTGACTTTTTGAGATTGAAAATAATAACAACAAAAATATTCAAAATGTACAGACTTAATTGTCTTTTAGTCTGATCACATCCAATAAAACTCACTCATGGTTAATCAACATCTATGTTATACAATGTATGACAAGGCTTCTCTGCTGAACTTCCTGGCCTACATTCTAAAGGGCAGTGTAAGTTTAGTCTTACAGATCTTAGGAGATCTAAAACAGATTTAGAGGAGTTGCCCCCATAATTAATTTGCTCTGAGCAGATCTAGCTTGTCTGAGAGCTCAGCAGCTTTCCTGAAAAATCCTTTATCAGGGCAAAGTTTATAGAGACTCCTATGGTTCGTGTATCCAGCACAGCAATCACAGCAATCCAAAAATCACATGTGTGTAGGGTGGGCATTGTTTCAGGTGGCCAGGTCTGTACTGATATGCTGGAGAGGCACTTTTTAGTGTTGTAGTGACTGTGTTACCATCATTTGATTGCCTGAGCTGCACAGAATTTTTTTTTTTTTTGCACATCATATCATTACTTTTTTCCCCATTTTCTGCTACTGTGTGAATATAGCAACAGCCAAAAATAATTATATTTAATTTGATTATTTAAAAAAGAAAAATTAAGAAATTAATACATAAATCTGGAAACTTTCCAAATAATAATGTATGGCTGGGATATCTTAGAATGGAACTTTCTGAGCCCTCTGTAAGTTTCATGTGAAAAAAGGCCATAACTAAATGGATTTTAATTTCTCCATTGTGGATTAAACTCAAGTCATAAAATGTCACCAAGGACTACAAATATGCTCACTCACAGCATTTGTTACTAGCAGTACTGAAGCAGTTTTATCATGTTTCCCACTTAGGAAAACAGTTGACACTCAGCTTGGGTGAGTAAATTGATGTATTCCTGGCTCTACTTCAAGTGAGCTTTCTATTACATGACAGCTGATTCATTACAGGTGAATCTCAGACATATACCTAAAACACACCTCAAATTTAAATTATTGTATATATGCAATTTTTCTCCAGAAGTTAAGTAAGTTTCCAGTTTTCATTTTAAATGTGAGGGGGTTCATGATATTATATTATTTGTGGCATTCTGTAATTGAGGAACTTTCTGGTTTTGGTTTTTTTTTTCCAGTTATTAGAGGTAACTAAAACTGCCTCTTCCTACTTCCATCTGCGCTTTTCCCAGTTTTGGTATTGCATTGTTGCCAACTCTTTGAAGAGTTGCTCCAGATGTAGCTTTTGTGTAAATGTATGAGCTGAAGAGAAATGCCATTTTTTATATAGTTTTGTTGTTATAATGTCTCCATCTTGCAGAAATTTGCACACATTGCCTGTTATACCTAGAACTGTTCTGCCCAAGCCAGAAGACAAATAACCTTGCCTACATAAGGATGTTTTAATATTCTGACCAAAGGGGATATCTTGAGATACACTCTGGTTTCCAAGGTATATATCAGTCCAGCTTCTCTTTAAATAACGTAATGGAAGGTGGGGGGTGAGGGTATTTCTACAGAATATGTACTTTTGCTGGTTTTTTTCTTACATTGGCTTTGTCATTGTGCTATTTCAGAAAGAAGTAGCCAAATGTTGGACCTTGTGGTGCCACAGGTTTATCTATGGTGCCACAGGTTTATCTATGGTAAACTCTCAGAGAAGATTAAACCTTTTGATATCAATTACCCAAGCTTTACCAGAGAACATGATAAATCTTTACGAAAAGGAAAAATGGGCTTTTTAAATTCCTTTGGAAGCAGGGAAACAAATATTAAAATTCAAAGAAAAACTCTTCAGACACTACTGGATCCCTGCTGATAGCAAGTAAAGTATATCAAAAGCTAATGCAATCCTCTTTCACTGCTCCTCTGGGAAGACATGGAGTTTTCAAAAGCTTAGTTTGAGTCAAAAGTCCAGTTCAATGGTTCATGACCTTTTTAACAAATCTGGGCTGAGTTTGGTTTTATACTGGTAGAGTTAAATGCTTCATTTTTTGAGCGTGTAGTTTAATCCTCATGACCTGCATATTTTGGTCATTTTGCAACCTACTTTTGTTTTGGTTTCTACTCCTGTGGAGTATTTAGAGTCCTTTTTGTATAAAATTTCCTACATAGCCCTTCCTACTTTTTGTGTTTCTACTTATTGAACCTGCTACACAGTTCAAAGCTGAGATATTCCAGAAAATGTCTGTTCAATGTTCATGTAGACAACTACCCAGCAGCAAAGACAAAATATCCCAAAACTTAGTGTTCAGTGGAGCTCAGACCTACTGCATTCAGCATTTGCCACAGCAAAATGTTCAGCTCAGAATCCTGCATATTCAAGACTACAAATCTTAAATAAACCCTTCTTAATTTTTTTTTTTTTTTAATCTAGACTCCCTGATATAAATCTGCAACAAGCTGTGTGTGGATAGCTATTTCTGCCAATGAAGTGTATTTTGTGCTTTAGAGTAATCAGCTCTATTTTGTCTATGCAGATTTGAACACCTGTTTATCTCACTCTCTAAAGGTGAGTCTTTTAGAAACTGCCAAGTTTTGCAGCCAGCAGAGGCAAGGCTGCTGCAACTTGATAACCTTATGTCCAGTCAGCAGTGAGGCTGAGCCTGTATTTTAAATATGTATACTCTGTCTTTCTCTTTCTCCCTCTGCATGTATATATTTGCATGGTTCAATACATACAGACCAATACAGATATGAACCACACCATACTGACACAAATGCAACAAGCAGAAATGGGCTGATCCTGTTGCCCTCCTGGCTGATCAAGGAAAAACACCAGTGGAAATTATACACATATACAAATGGTGGTTGCCTCTGGGTCCTAGGCTAATGCATGGCCAGCACGTCAACACATGAACCCCTAATGTTCACATCCCCATTCCAGTTGCTGATACCCACACATGAACACAAACCCCTGGTCACATGGATGCAGAACACCTGACTCCCTAATTCCCTCCAGTAATAAACCTTAGACAGTCTGTCTAGTAGGTGGCCCATGGGTCCCTGCATTTCCCCCTTTGCCTCATGCCCAAACGTGCACTCTGCACGAATGGAACTCACAAGCAGATGGTTTAGATCTGTGGCCTTGCTCATAGCCCTCCCTGAGATCCCCTAATCTCAGCAGCTAGATTGGACCTGTCTCTCCAGTAGCCAGTCTCAACACCTCTGAACTCTCCTGTATTTGAGTAAATTTATGGCACCTCTGATACCTGATTCCCATCATTTTTGTTCCACTCATTATCTAGTCACCCTGAAGTTCTCCAGGGAATTGCAGGCACCTACTGCACACCCATGTACAGTGTGCACACCTTCCTGTCTCTTCTGCTTCTGGCACCACAGGCAAAAACACCCTCTGACCTCTCCAGCTGCTGCACTGAGACATCCACATGTGCACGTCTGTGCCCAGGAGAGTCCTCACTCAGGAAAGGGGATAGAAAGCCAGTCTATTTGGAATAGAGAATTGACTCATTGACCAGGAACAGGCCACAGCTGCACAAGCATAAATTCTCTTCTTACACAATACCAGCCCATTTTATCTCCTTATCCTTCTATGTTTCTGCTTTCCTAACCACTTTGATCCCTCCCTTGCCTCACCTTTGGCTCCTCCCCTGAACATTCCATTATCTTGTGCAGCCCCACAACACTCTTGGCACAGTGAGAGGCATCTCCCAAACCAGAGAGCTGCCCCTGTGGACTCGTAGTGCTGAGACTCAGCGAGCCCACAGGGCTCCTAATGCTTTCCTGGGATAGCCCCAGGAGGCAAGGGAACAGGGGCTCATGTCTCTGACTCAGGGTAAAGAGATTTCCCTGGGCAAAAATTAGCATTCAATCACACAAGCGAAAAGAATCCACTGGGTAGAATTCGTTGTGAATCTCCTGGTTAGATCAAAAATAATATATATTAGTTAAATTGTATGATAACTTCATTTCCTCTTTGCAGAGAAATCAGTGAGAAGACTGAAGATAAGGTAAAGCTCCTATCATGTTGGTGACTTCTATAGAGTCATTACCTTTACTAGTAGTAAAACAAAGGTTTTTTAGGACAATGGCTACAACACCATTGGTTGAGCATAGGCTGAGAAACTTAACCAAAATCACTAAATTTCTATGGACAATTTTTGAAAATTAACCTAAGTTTTATAACAATATTTTTGAGCACAACTTCCAAAATATCAGTTGATAAAGGACCATAGGTCTGTATTAAACAGATTATACAGAAACAAAAGCAGAGTTCTATGATGTATTCAAATGTTATACTTTTATACAGATTCTTAGTCAATAAGGATAATTGAAATTATTTGAATGAAATTTACTTCACTGAGAACTACATGTCTTACTGGACAGAAAGGAAACCATTGTGAAATATATGTTTTCTGGAAACAGCATAACAAATGTTTCATAAATAATCCAGGTGTCATCCTAGAGAAAGGTAATAAACTAGAGTCTGTGGACAAGCTCTTCCAACTGCATGCGTATGACTTCTGATTGGAATGTCTCTCTAGTCACACCCTTTTTTTGTTCTATGGGCAGTGTGTTTTCAATTTGATTAAATAGATACGTGCTCATTCAACATACACACGAAATATCACATGCAAAAATAAGTCATAAACTGATATTAAAATAATATTAATGATAAAGTAAATTTTACACATCTTCCTTCAATTTTTACTTCTAGTACAGGTGATTTAATTTTGATTTGTAAAAACGACCTTATAAGTCCCTTAACTTAAAAAATGAAAGGCTTGAAATTATCTGGTTTAGACATTTTAGGGGGTGGGACCAAGTAGTGGCTTTGCTTTTTTAAGACCGTTTTGGAAGAATAAAATCTTTACCTTTAATGTTTTCTCTGGTGTCTCTGGTGATTTATCTATTACTTTCCTGGGGCACCAGAGAAACCAAGAACAGGTGTCCAAGAGTTACACTAAGATAAATATTATGTGTAGATTTTTAGTGGACCTGAGCAAACAAATCTCAAAAGGGTGAATTCCTTGATTTTCTGAGAACAGTTCACACACATTTCCGATATATTCCTTATTCAGGGGCATTTGAGTAATTCAAGACTTGAGCTTAAATTTTGTCTTACTTATTTGAAAACACGATTTTTAAAAAAAAATATATTTATCAATATATATCTATATATATCTATATCTGTTTATAAATTCATAAAAAACTTCATTAGTTTAATAAGTCTAATTGTATAATTCCTAGCTTGCCAATGAATGACAACAGTACAAATCAATTTGCTAAATATTAACATGCTTAACCTCAGTTCTAGTTATTAGGAAGTATTTGGGACTAATGATGATAAGAAATGGCTTAAAAACAAAATTGTATTGGTCATGACAGGATATAAGGTATTCAAAACTGGTTTTGAAACATGAATACTTCTTTGCTAAGCATTTTCATTCAATTTTGCTTCATTGCTGATCAGTGATTAAACTATTATGTACCTGTGGTTTGAACTTGTTGCACATCCTTTTGTCTTTTACCAGCACTGCAGACATGACTGCTACAGTGAACAAAATGAAAAAAAAAACCCAACCAACCAAATATTTTGAAGGCCAAAAATGCTATTTTTGATTATTTGTATCTTTTTCAGTTTTGCCTTTTTTTTGTATCTCAAGAAGTAGACTTGCTGAGTCAAAGAAAGCTCATTGCCACACTACATTAATAATTCCTGTCCCTAAGGATAACCAGAGAAGCAGAAATTATTCATTTCTAGTCTCCAGTACCCACTCTCACAGCAGTGTCTATGACTTCTATGGTTCTCATTCTTGCTAAGGGTCTTTATATGCCTGGTTCTCTCTAGCAGAACATTTTAGCACAGAATGACTCGTGATACTATGGGATTCTAGCATCACTCCTATAAACTGCTGATGTGTGGTTGTTCTGCACCATAGCACAGGGAACGGAAACAAAAAGCAGCTGTTTAACCTCAGATCCCGAGGCCACATCAGTGCCAGATCTGGCAGCTCGGGTTTAGGAGATGCTAAGGATGCAAAGGTTTGCAAAGCTCAGGGTTGCAAAGGTATGTGGCTCAAGCTACTTGTGTTGCCAGTTTAACAGAAGAACTCAGTCACAACCCAGAATCCTTAGGCCTGCATTTCTTTCCCTGGAATTAGCTCACAAATTCCAAACTGAAGTAAAAATGTAAATTGCCTTGCCAACAGATGGAGAATATTTGCTGATTAACAGCCTGAGAAATCTTGACAATGTGGAGACAGAGCTTGTGGTACAGCCAGTATCTAAACCTGAACAATCTGCCTGTGACATACAGGATAAAAATTTTTTTGAAGAAAATCTTTTCAGACTGGGAAAAGTCATTGATCCCTAGTAAGGTATTCGAGACAAGCAGTGACATGTCTGAATTAAACTCTCCTTGAATTTGAATTTCAGTCCTCGGTATGGGTGAAATTCTTGGCTATCTTTGTTCAACAGTAGTTTTATTATTGAGTTAAATGGAGAATAAATCTTTCACTTTTCACTATGCCTCGTCCTTTGTCCCTCCAAGAACAGTTCCTTTATTTGCTTGCCTGTGATAGAAGTAAAGGCTTGTATACACATCAGGCTTAATAAAGAAAAGGGATTGCATTATCCCATGTTTCTCGATGATTTCTATTGAATTAACTAAATCTTTTTCTGAAGAACTAAAAAACATTATAGGGGATATTTAGTAATATCTTAGAAAAGAGTTAATATAAAAATGCAACTGACATATAAAGATGGTGACAATTTTTAATGGTGTTAGGCAGACATTTCAAGTAATTTTTTTCATATGATTTTAAACCTAACTTTTCCTGTAAGCTGATAAGACAGCTATTCTGTATTGACACACTGACTATAAAATATTTCTCTCTTTTTTTAAAGTGTTAAACTATGATAGGTGCGTTTGTTCAGTAAAAAAGCTTTGATGTGAAATGCTGAAAAACTTGCAGGCATATGAGTTGTCTTTTGATGATATTTGGGGAAGCTATAGCTCTTCATGAACTATTAAACCTATTAATAACTAGGGAAAAATTTCTGGAGGAAAATGCATTCCTCCTTAAATATTTTGAAAGGGAAAATAATGGTTATTTTACAGGATTATTGACAATGCAATGAGTACCATTCATGGATTAAAACCCCACTGTGAAGGCTGCTATAGAGCTTATTCCAAAGCCATTCACTGAACTGTTGATTTTAGTGAGTCAGGTTTCTAAAAAATCTTTTCTCTTTTTTCAAAGACATTTGCCACTCAAAAACCTATTGCAGAGAAATATAAGTGGAACATTCAGCACTTATTCCTAGCTTGTTTTACATTTCTTGGAGGACTGATAATTATCAACATGCCATCATAAAAGTTATAAATTTTCACCCAATGTCCTGTTTTTAAATTGATATAATATTTTCAATGTAGAGTATGAAGCTATAAAAAATAAGGTATGCTAACTTAAGTTTCTATTAATTTCAAAGCATCTTTTAGGAATGAGTTATAATATTGACCTGTGCTGCATCATATGACAGAAAATGAGCTGAGAGAGAGGAGCTTAGAGGATAGGAGGGGGGCATTTTGTTTGGTTTTGTTTATTTCATTTGGTTTTTGAAGGGCTACATGGTAGAAACATCCTGAGATTCAATCCAAAAAATAAAAAGAACTAGTTGACAAAAACAAAACACAGATTGTCTCATGAAGTTAAAAAGATCTTGATTATATCATTCCATCTGTGTTGATTTCACTGAGAAGTCTACATGTATTTTTGTAAAGGCACTTGCCAGGGAGATAATCAAGTTAAGCTGCTCTATCATAAGAAAGCTACTATATATTGCTAGTCATACTTCCTTCAAACATGGTACACACATCCTTCACTGGAGCCATGCTGCTGATTATACCCTGAAACCACTTTTAAATTAAGGTTTATTGTATCAAGGTTGTGGTCTTTGGGTTGTTGCTGTTTCTGGCTTTGGTTTATTGGGTTTTTTTTTATTCCAGAGGAAGTTCACAAGACTTTGGGGGTGTGTCATTGCTTTGGGAAATGAGGTTGTTGAAAACACATCTCTTCTTGATAAGGATCTGGATTATTGTAATATAGGGGTTTTTTGCACATTTGTATGGTATTTGTTACATTCTCAACTGGGGACAAAATTTTTGTTGATCTGAATACTGAATATGCATAAGACTTTAAGAACCTGATATTTAAATTCACTGAGTTCCTCCAAAATGTTTTTTTTTTTTGCATGGCAAGAGTAAGCAATCTTCTCAGATTTACACTGATTAGGAGTCTACTAAACACTAGCAATTTAAACTGGTACTCTGAATACGTAAGATTTTCTTGAAGTACAGATTAAAAAAACAGAAAAATACAACATGCTTTTCACATCAGCTAAGCATTGCAGTTACCGTGATGGTAGTGCCTTACATTCTAGTAAAAGTAAAAAAGAATTCATATGACATATTAAATCCAAATATTAAGAGTCTAAAAACATTACTAGCTGTGGGAAAATAAAAGAAAACAAAGCATTGTCATATCATTTCAAAGTTAGGACTGACTTGCCACAAACAAACCAAACCAAGCGCTTGATTTAAATGGAACAAGTCAGATGTCTCAAATATAAATAGACCTTGTCATTTAACATGAAATACACTTTACAGAATTGACTAAGCTCCTGTATACTTAAATATGGTTAAAATACCTAGAATGGGATACTCTGAATGCAAAACTGGTGAGGATTTATAGGTATGCGAGGATAAATATTTTCCAAGTATCTCAGATTTTCTGATCTCTGAAAATTCTCTAGAGCTGTCTTTTTTAAGTCAGAATGTCATTTAAAGTTCTAAAAAGAATATCTACATTTGAGAGTTTATGACTTTTTTTGTTATAAATGTGGGTTTAGAAGCAGAAGTTCTTGCGTAAACAGTCTACCACAGAAATAAAAGTGTTGGTTAGATACAGGAAAGATACCCTTTGAAAATAAGCAGAAGAGAGATTTGAAGTGGGAAAACACCTTCTTTTTTATGTCTAATGGGAAAATGCACTTAAGTTTTGCATTAGTTTATTTTATAAGTGTTACACCAGTAATTTTAGCAGCTGGAATGAGTCTGGGAGTAAACCTCTATAAACAATTACTATTTTTTTTTTTTAAGTGGTTGAAAATCCAAGAGATTCACAGAACTTTGAAATTACAGCTTACACTGAACTGAGTTCTACACACCAGCCCTCCGGGAAACTAATTCAAAGTCCAAGAATCATAGAGTATCCCGAGTTGGAAGGGACCCACAAGGATCATCTAAGTCCAGCTCCTGGTCCTGCACAGGACACCTCAAGAGTCACCATGTGCCTGTCAGCATTGTCCGAACACTTCTTGAATTCTGTCAGGCTTGGTGCTGTGACCACTGCCCTGGGGAGCCTGCTCCAGTGCCCAACCACCCTCTGGGTGAAAAACCTTTTTCTAATATCCAGCTTATCCTCCCCTGACACAACTTCAGTCTGTTCCCTTGGGTTCTGCCACTGAAGTGATCAGTGTCTGCGCCTCTGCTTGCCCTTGTGATAAACCTCTAGACTGTGATGAGGCCTCCCCTCACTCTCCTCTTCTCTAGGATGAACAAGCCAACTAATCTCAGTTCCTCCCCTCCAGAGCCTTCACTATCTTTGTTGCCCTCCTATGGATGTCCTGTAATAGATTTATACCTTTATATTGCTGTGCCCAAAACTGCACACAGGACTTGAGTTGAGGTTCAGGGTATGGTTGGTCCTTGTGGCTGCCAAGGCACACAGTTGAAGTCAACACACCCTGGCATCTAGTGAATTTCCTATTCCATTACATTCATCTATGAATATTGATACCATATATGTTGCATTAGGTACCTATAAGAAAAAATGGTTCTTCTAAGTATCAAAATATTGAAGAAAACATTATAAAATATTAAACACAAAATACTATATATTATTAAATATAAATATCGCTGAATATAATTAAATATAAATATTGTTTAATATAGAATTTAATTATATAAATTAATTCTGTTAAATGACTTTGGTAACATTATTATTAAATATATTAATTATAAACATATCTGAAGAAAACCCAAAACATTAACATAGTGAGGAAAAAAAAAAAGAAAATTTTCTCACTTCTATAGAAAACAGTAGTAACAGTAGCTTTTAAAATTAATTGGTTTTTTGACTACTGTGAAGGATGGCTGGGACATCAAGAAGGCTGAGGTACTCATCAACTTTTCTGGCTTTGCCTTCACCACTACATACTCCAGCCACAGTGCCTCCGCCACAGAAAGGCAATGAAGGGGAGGAAAAAGGACTCCTGCTGTAGAAGACAATCAGCTTCAAGGCCATCTAAGGAACCTGAAGGTGCACAAGCCCATGGGACCCAATGAGATGGATCCATGGGTCCTGAGGGAACTGGTATAGAAAGTGGCTATGCCACAATCAATCGTTTTTGTTTTAATCATGGCAATTCACTGAAGTTCCCACTGATTGGAAAAGGGGAAGCATAACTCAGGAAGGACACCAATCTTTTGGAGTGAATGCAGAGGAAGGACACGAAGATGATCAGAGTGCTGGAGCACCTCTCCTATGAGGACAAGCTGAGAGTTGGGTTGTTCAGCCTGGAGAAAGGGAAGCTCTGGGGAGACCTTATAGCACATTCCAGTGCCTAAACAGGGCCTGCAGGAGAACTGGAGAGGTACTTTTGACAAGGACATAGAGTGATAGGACAAAGGGGAAGGGCTTCAAACTGAGAGAGGATAGGTGAGAGAGGATAGGTTTAGATTAAATGTTAGGAGGAACTTCTTTACTGCAGTAAGGCACAGGAACAGGTTGCCCAAAAACATTGCATTTGCTCCATCCCTCTAATGTTCACAGCCAGGTTGGATGGGACTCTGAGCAACCATATTTAGTGGTGGTATCCTTCCCCATGGCAGGGGACTTGGAACTTGATGATCTTCAAGGTCCCTTCCAACCCAAACCATTCTATGATTTCATACAAGGATGCAAGGTTTGTCTATTTCTTTTTAAAAAGTAAACTGACTGATAGATTCTTAAGGTTAAAAATTTTGTAAACAATTCTTTTCATAAACATTTTGTGTAGGAAATATGATTTTTTTTTTTTTTTGCATTAGCTACAAAATAGCTTTGAATAATAACAAATTTGCTAGGGCTGGAATGATGAAGGCGTATGGCTATTTCATCATAGTCACAGAAGCAATTTGGAAACTATGCCATGATGCGAATGTAGAGGAATATTGTTTTTTACTATTTGGTCTTAGAGTTTATGCTAAATGGTCAAACACATGAGAAAATTTGATAGTATTTTTTTATAAAATAAGCACTTGTTGAAAACATGTTTCTTTTTCAGTAAAATCAGCAAGATAGCAAGAAAAATGGAACACAGTGATAAAGGAATTTCACTAATGTTTGTACATCTGTATCTGTGGAAAAATGTATCAAAAGTTTGGAAAATAAAAGATAGAGGTTCTTAGAGTAATTTTCTGTGCCAGAAATGTTCTATTTTCTGACTGTCACTGTTGTTGACATTTGCTTTTGAATAAAAATGTTCTTTCTCTTTCCACTTTAACTTCATTCTTTTTTCTTTATTCTTCAGCAAAATCAAAACACCATGTTTATGACATAGTAGTCTACTGCTTGGAAATAAGTGAACTGTCAAAATGTCAACATGATGAATTCATTGCAGGATCACAGAGAAAGATCATGTGGGTGTGTGAGGAAGAACAAAACCCTGATAATTAACGGAGAGGGTAGAGAAAGTATTAAAACTTTTTAAAAAGTTAATGGCTCTAATTTCAAGGAATGTAAATGTAAAGCATTCCCCACAGCACAAAGGCAAGTCTGCTTTGAAAAACATTTCTGATGCTCGACTCAGCAAGGCACTTGGAGTTCATCCAGAAGCGGAATCACTGCTCTGGGCTGTTGTACTGCTGCTTTTACTTTTGTTCATTGGCACTTGACACTCACCGCTCTGAGCCTTTAGTCTACACTGCCAGAAGAAATGCTCTCCAACTGCTCTGTGACTGAATATGCTCTGGAGGACTGGAAGTTGCTGATGGAGTTAAGTATAGCCTGTATTTCCAATTTCCATAGGGCTAAAGCAAACTTCAGATTTGAGAGACCAAGATATCTTGTCAGACTTGGGGCAGAGTGGCTGGAGAGCTGCCCAGCAGAAAAGGAACTGGGGATGTTGGTCAAGCACTGGCTGAACATGAGCCAGCATATGCTCAGGTGGCCAAGAAGGCCAGTGCCTGGCTTATGAGAAGTGGTTGAGGGAGCTGGGGTTGTGCAGCCTGGAGAAAAAGAAGCTGAGGTGAGACCTTTCTACTTTCTACAACTAACAAAAAGGAGGTTGTAGCCAGGTGGGGATCACTCTCTCCTCCCAAGCAACAAGGGATAGGACAAGAGGAAATAGCCTATGGGGAGGATTAGATTGGATATTAGGAAAAATTTCTTCCTTGAAAGGATTGTCAGGCATTGGAATAGTCTGCCCAGGGAAGTGGTAGAGTCACAACCCCTGGAGATATTTAAAAGAACATGTAGATGTGGTTTAATGGTGGACTTGGCAGGACTACCTTTGCAGCTGGACTTGATCATAAAGGTCTTTTTCAACCTAAATGATTCTATCATTTTATGAATCTATAAGATATAGTGTGTATATAAAAATATGTAATGTATAATGTATCACATATTATAGAATATATCAAACCATTCCTTTTAATTCCTCTTCACAAGCCATCATCAAGTATAGGCCTTTTCCCTAAACTGTTTGCATCCAGCCTAATACAACCTGTAGGAACTAAAGAAACATAAAGATGTACAGTCAGAGTGCACAGCTTATTTGCTTTACCAGTCTGATCTGGAAAATTGAAACTGCTAAATATTACAGGGGGAGGTCTTTTCCTGACTATAGAAGTAAAGTATTTTCATCTTATCTGTTCACTTGAACTTAAAATTTTCCAAAACCTTTACTTTTCATTCTCGTTGTAATTCATCTAAGATTAACTCCCAGCCTAGCAAATATTCTTGTATAAATCTGATTTCACACATAAGAAAAATAATTACATCTTCAGATATTTTTGCAGATTCAGGATTCATTTCTTGTACAAGCCAATAAGAAATGAAAATCAATACTGCATGAACAGAAAAAAAGGACAACTAGGAGGATGCTGAAAACAGGTGACATGACATAAAAAGGAGGGTCTAACATTGCTTTTTTTTTTTTTCTTGTACACAAATCTCATCTTCATATGCTGTTTGTATTAAGCAAACTTTAGTAAGCTTAAGGTGGGACAAGTAGCTTGTTCAGGTTACACAAGTCATTTCTGAACTGAATATTTTACTCTGCTGATGCTTTCTAAAATTGTCCCCCAAATTTTTAACAGGAATATAGGGAAAAGAATCTAAGAATCAGGGGGATTTAAAATGATGCACTGCTTTGTGTTTTTTGTTTTTATTTCTTCTTTTTTTTTTTTTTAGTTGTTATCAGGTACAGAGGCTGTCTAGAAGTGGCTTCTGTTTCTGTGAGTTAGACACAGCCTCTCCAATTACAGGCAGCTTCTGTGATTGCACAGCTTGTGAGGATGAATGAACTCCCAGGAGCTGTGTAGCTGCACTGGCAGATTTGACCCAGAAATCACCTCTTTTACAAGTGATTTATAAAATCTAAGGAATATTCCTTAACACTTGGGGACACTGAGATTAAGGATGGTGCATAAATAGAGAGGATTATTATACTGATTAGTTTTGTAAACTAGCAAAATACCTTACTTTGAAAGGTCTAAGAGAGATTTTAAATTTTATCTAGAGGTGAAAATTAAAGGTTGTTTGTATTCAGGGAAAATCACTTTAAAAGAAAAGAGATGTGTGACTATGCAGCCATTAGTTGTGATCTTTGCTTTTGTTGAATACTGACTAGAATGCAATGAGGAGGTTTTATCCAAAGGAACTGCATGGTGGTTACTAGTCACACAATTAAAGCAATTGTCTGAAATTTTTCTGCATTAGTAAAGCTCTAAAAATCATGAAACAGCAGGGATCAGAGAGACATACAGCTTAGTCTTCTCTTACTGCTGCTTCCAGTAAAATAATATGTTCATTGTTAAGATAAGCTGACTTGTGCTTTTAAGATTTTCATTGTTAATGACTCCATGGTTCAGGGTCAAAATATACATGAATTTTAAAACAACTCAGATGAAATCTCATGTACATTTTATGCAAAGGACAGTGATCCTGCTGCTGCTCCATTTCTTTGTTGTCTTTTATACTGTGATAAGGGACCTTGAAATGGGCACATATGTTTGGCAGTAATTACTAGTGATTTTAATTCTGTGTAAATTATTATATAGGGTGCACAATGATGAAAAAATATGTGGCAGCTGCTACCATTGCTTGTCCATGAAAAAAGATCCACCCTATAACTCCAAACAACATTGACAAGCAAAGACAAGGTTTCAGCAATGCAGTAGTTCAGACATTCATCTGAAAGTATAAATACTTCTTATGGATTATGTTAAGAAAATCACCTGTGTGATATAGTGAGGAGGAGACTGTTCTCGTCTAACAGATAAAAGTTGTTTTTAGTGTTACACTATCCCTTCCTCTCACATTCGTTATATGGATAGCTTATATGGAATTAGGCACACAAAGATGTAAGGGCAGCATTTATAAGGCCAGGATCAAATCTCTCTGAGGCACTCAGTAAGCAATGAATTTTAAGTGATGTGTGGTTTTCATAGTGGGCTTTGTACATGGAGGGATAATAACATCAGAGGATTTCCTGCTTTTCTTTCCTATTTGTTTGCATGCCAGATTTACTTCTATGTTAGTCCACAGAGCACAAGTGGAAAAATAGAGAGTTGCTCAACCTAAAGAGATGTCCTTCCTATGTGACTGGAAAACTGAAAAATACCCTCTAGAAGAGGTCTGTAGAGTTCCAACTTTATCTGAATACGGGATGCTTCCTTTGCAGTACATTAAACTCCTTATTTAGAACTTACATTTTCAATGACCGTGGTAGATTACAAAACAGGTTATTCATACGCAACTATGATCTGAAGCACTGTGAAGAATGAGAAATACTAAAAGTGTTCCATGTCTCTTAACAGATATGACTATGAATGTGGGGATCAGAAACAAAAAGTTAAAACTTTACTTATTTTTCTAATGAGCCATTCTCTTTAAAAATGAGCTGATATGCCGTAAAGCAAGCTACTCCTCTTGTGGCAGTCTTGCTTCTTTAAATTATGTGACTTTCATAAAGGGCAATGTACTATCTGTATAACATATACCTTGATCAGAGGTAGAATAGGATTTCTTCATTATAACCTTCTTCATCCTTTTTGTGTCTTTCACCAAGCTAATTTTCTTTCAAAATGGTTTTTTAAAGAGAGTGGTAAGACCTCAGTTGGTTCCATGAATAATGGTTTCCATTGTCCTTTCTTTTCTCTGTAGCAATTTTGCAAACAGCATTACGAACCAGCAGAATTTGGCACATGTTGTCTTTTCTTGTTTTTCAGGCTGATTAAAACCTTTTTCAAGATTACAGTTAGTTGCATACACTTATACATTCAAAACATATTCACATTCATATCTTAGTCCATTGGCCTTTTTCCACCCAAAAAAACCCCCAACATGCATAAGAAAGTAGCTGTGAGAGAATATCAGATTGAGAGCAATGTTAAGGGCTTGTCTTAGATGTGTTTCCTGTAGTTGTTGTGATAAAATCTGCTTCCAGATTAAATGGACAAAGATATTTCCTGATAGACAAATAAATAACTACCTAAAGTCTCAGGCAAGGTTAGTCATTCCTGAACACCGTTACACAAAGCAGGATACTACAGGTTACCTTACACACATTTAGAAAGATAAAAAAGATTCCTTGGAACAGTCAATGAATTTCTGCCATGTAATGTCTAGCAAAGGAGTAGAGGAAACTAGGCAATAGTTATGAGTTTATTTTAAAGAGTGTTTGGGATGCAATTTGTATATATACAGGAGTCTGAAGCCAACTCAGTACCTAAGTTTCTGAAGCAAATATGATCCCAACTGAGCACAGAACTCTTTCCAGTTAAGGGAGACCTGAAACTGGAAAAATGGAGATTGCTCTATCATAGCAAGATTATTCCACTCTGTTTCTGAGGAGTGCTAATTACAGCAGTAGTAAACCTGCGGGTAGGAATATCAGCATGACCTTGCTGCATCTCTCCCTTGGGTTTACAAAAATTTTCAGTTCCATAGCATCTTGGAAAATATGAAAAAATAGTTTCTGTTCCAGCATCCTTCACAACTACAAATAAATGGTGAGGATGTGGATCTAGCCTGGTCTGGTTCTGAGGAGTAGATTTGTTTACTAATGCTCATATTTATCGCTGTAAACTGTGTTTTGCCATGTTAATAAAAGACAGGACTCATATGTTTTTTGCTTTTTTCACCTTAGTCACAGTAAAAGCCGTAAGTTTACCTGAAACACATAATGACAGATTGGTTCAGGTTGAAACAGACTTCTGGAAGTCATCTGGTCCAATTTCTCTGCTGCAGCACAGCTACGTACAGCAGGCAGCCCAGGACCATGTCAGGATGGCTTCTAAATATCTCTAACAAAGGGTATCCCACAGCCTCCCAGGACAACTTGTACCAGTGTTCAGTCACCCTCAGAGAAAAAAAAGTGTTTCCTGATGTTCAGATGGAATGTCCTGTGTTTCAGTTTGTTTACCTTGCTTGTTGTCCTGTCGCTGGACACCACTGAGAAGAGCCTAACTCTGTCTTCTTTTCATTTTCCCCTCAGATATTTTTACACTGTGATGAGTTACCCCTTCAAGCCTTCTTTTCTCTGGGCTAAATGTTCTCAGCCTTTTCCTCCATGACAGATGTTCCAATGTCTTTACCACTTTTGTCATTCTTTGTGGACCTCCATGGCTGGCCTCTTTTCAGTATATCCACATCTCTCTTGCTCTGAGGAGCCCAGAACAGAACATGGTAGTCCAGGTCTCAACAATGCTGAATGAAGGGAAAGGATCACCCCCTTATCCTGCTGGCAACACTCCTCCTAACGCATCCTGGGATAGTCTTTGTCTTTGCTACAAGGACAAATTGCTGGTTCACAGTTAACTTGGTGTCCAACAGGACCTCAGGACATTTTCTGTAAAGCTGCTTATCCTGGTCCACCCCCTGCATGCACTGGTGAATGGGGATGTTCTTCCCCAAGAACATGACTTTGCACTTCCCCTTGGATAGCTTATGCCCTACTGTGCTTGTCCCTCTGAAAGATGTTGAGTCTCATACCACTCAACCAGAATCCATTTTTTAAAGGATATTTTGAACAGATTATTAACTTGGAAAAGCATTAATTGATGTTTTAGCAGCAGTGAATATTGGAGTTTTGAAGTTGTGTGAGCAGTGCACTAGGAATTGAGAATTGTTATGTACTTTGCTTTATAGTGACATTTATTTCCTCAATGGCTTTGCTATCTCTCTGCTCAATTGTACTTAGTGGTATAAGAAAGTATTTATTGGTCTAAATTGTGATTTCTATTTAATAAATGAGAGATACTTTCAGAAAGAAAATTGTTTTGAATAGTTGCTGTAGAAATTACTCTGGTTAATGCACTAAACTGGGACATAATCAATCTGTCTTTAGTTCCATACTCTTGCATGCACTTCCTCATATGTAATGAACAGGTAATTACTAATTGTTCCTTACTTTCTCCAGTATAAAGACAATAAAAAATATTATTCCTTACTTTTTTGCTGCCTTGTTCAATAAATTAGACTCCAGAATCGGGTACTTTACCCCTTTAAGATACCCTGTGCTGGTTTAGAATCTCCACCTGTTCACACTTTCATCTTCTACTCATTAGACTAAAACTACTTTGCTGCACTTACCTTCTTGAAAGCAATCAATGTCGAATAGGGATGCTTAAGCTTGTATTCCTCCACCAAAAATGCATTCTATGCAGTTAGAGGTTGCAGTGTTTCCTTAAATCCATTGAAAATTCCTCCCACAAAGGATAAGCTGTGTAACTTCATGTCCTGATTCTGCCAGTAACTCATTGTACAACTGTCTGGATCTGAAATGAAAAATTATTCACATATACATTCTGATAAAAATAGCTCAAATGGCAGCTATAGTATTCAACATCATTAATTCCATTTTACAATGATTTGACAGACCACATCTTCCTGTAGCACCTATTATCCTACACAGAACTTATAATATAGATTAGGAAAATTTAAATATGTATTTATGAATTAAGGACAATAACTTCTGATGCTTATAGGAGCCCAGTATGTGCTTATTTAAATAATAATCTTAATGCTTTATTAAGGGAACATGGGCTTGCATTAATTCTGCAAATGTGTACAAAACTCAATCAGTGATTCCCTGTATTAACTATTTTTCTATTGCATTAGCAAACCTCTTTGTACACAATCAGTCTGAATATAATTAATATTTCTAAAGTGCACTGCAGGTATTTTATAATCTCAAACATTATCATGAAGTTTGGAATAAAAATAAACCAATGATAGCCCAAATATTAAAAAAAATAGTATGAAATAATATAGCCCCTAAATAAGGGAGTTTGTTCCTTTTTATATTATTTCCTTTTCAGACCATTGCTCAAAGCAAAATCCGTGACCAGAGGCAAGTTTGGGCCTTCCTTCTTTTTAATCAGATAGAGCTGAATTTATAGGTCCAGACAGGGTGTCAGGGAATATGGCTTCCAGGTCAATGATTTAAGAGTTTTCTTCTTCTTCACATAGCATAAGTGCCATCTCTCTCAAAATCTCATTCATTCTCATGTCCATCATGAATATGGCATCCTATTTTAGGGCCTCTGTAGAAATAAATGAAGTAAATTGGCTCCTTAACTCATATTTTCTGACTTACTCTTTGAAAAGGTATTCCTCACACTATAAACTGTTGATGGAGGTCTACAGGAAATAGCTGGTAGGAATTTACATCTTCTTAAGGAAATGTTGTATTGAAAGAGCTTCCTTTCCGTTTCTGACACCATCAAAATAATTATATACATCATACTGTAGTAAGTATTTCAGGACTGATAATCTATAAACCAGTAAGTTTTACTCCAAAGAAGATTTTAAACCTGAGAAGAAAGTTGGAGCTAACCCATTGTTGATATTTTCCTTGCCTTAAGTAAGTTAACTGGCCACCTATAATACAAACTGTCATCATCCCTTGCAAGAAATATATTTTCAAAACAGTATTTTTGTGTTCTCTGTCATGGCTCAGATAGTCACCCATCAAAGTAATTCATATTTCTCTTCCAAAGCTTTCCATTAACTCTTCCTTTGCTGCAGCCTATTCTATTAACCACTACTGTCTCAGTTTTCCTTGTACTCCTTTGTTTCATTGTATTGAGTATTTGTTCTTTTTTCTCTATAAGTTTGAAAAAGTTAAGACATTATAAAGTCTACAGATCTCTTTGTGCTCTATACCTGCACAGTGCTTTGAGAAAAAATATTCTGTATGTGAATAGCAGAGCTGGATGCTGTGAGAATAATGAAGCAAAAGAAACAATAAATGTAATATAAAAAAAATTTTCATTAAAAAATTGATTACTTTGTACAAGAAATAATCATCTGGTATAAGCAGAAAGAAAAGAGTCCTACCTCAAGGTCTGTCTCAATAAAAGTTTGAAAGGAATTATTATTTTTTTCCACAATTAAAAAATAAAATGATAATTGAGCAAATTTTGACCAAAATTAACTAAGTCAGACCTCTTATTAATATTTAAATATTTTCCATAGTCTTAAAAGACTCTCAGGAATGTTCTACAGCTTAAACTGTTTTAGTCATCAGAAGAAGTCAACTAGAAGGCAACATTTTCTTGCATCATAATTAATGGAGTAAAAATGCTGTTAAATGTTGAAGTGACACAAATCATATAGGTGTTACTTTGGCTTATAAACCTTGGTTAGAATGAGGCTGTTATTTTCTGATTTCTGGCAGAGCTGTGACAAGATTTGCTGTACATAAGTTACACAGAGATGTACACAGTTCCTGTATGCACAATCATAGTTATTGTGATTGAGATGTAGAAAACTGGCTGTGTACACAGTATGGTCCAGTTTAAGTTTAAAGATATTTCCAGGAAATGATTGAATTGTCACTCCCTGACAAGGAGATATGAACATTTCTGGGATTTGAAAAGTTGTGTCTCTGTTGAATGACCTGCAGCAGATTAATACCAGCCTGAAGAGGAGCCAAAAATTTGCAATCCTAGATAAGTTTCACAGAATCCTCAAAGGCTATCCACAAGACATTTTTGAAAAGAAGGGAAACCTCAAAGTACCAGAGTTCCAGTCTAGAAGACCAGTTCTACATTTCTAGAGACATATTTTCTCATTTCTGTAGAGGCTGTAATGGAAAATGGTACCTCCTGGGTTCTGGGAACTGTTAAGTGATTTTTTTTCCAAAGGGTTACATTATATGCTACATTAGGAGTTAAAAATTCTCATAACAACATACCTTCTGTCTTTAGTGAGCTCAGGGTAGAATTTGGGTTAACATAAAAAAAGCAGGGGAAAAATCTTTAGATTTTTGTGGAATTGAAAATCGTGTAAATAATTATTACATAATTTTGGGATGATAAAGAAAATGATTGAGTTTTCTGTTCTACCATTCTTCAATGTTCAGGTCATTACCGGTGTATTTGCTATTCCTGCTAAGATATTGCTCCTGCTAGACCTGATTCATTTTGCATAAATAATTGTATGCTAATTAGAACAAGGTCTTTGCTCTCAGCCTCCCACCTGACAAATAAATCCCCTAATTACTGGCACTCTGCACAGGTCCACCAAATATGCAATTTAGAAAAAGCAAAACAGTTCAAGTTTTTGAGAATGTGAAAACATCTTATGTTATGTACCACTTCTATGATAACTCATGTTGCAATATTAGAAACAGATTTAACATTAACTTCATGATTTTAAAAGGTCTTTTTAAAATCAAACAATAATTTTTAAGGTAACTTTATTACTTCAGAAGAGGGTGTTAAAATTACATGTAAAACTTCATAACATTTGGGAAAATGACCTACAATTTCAGTTGTCACTTAAATTGCAGTTTGCAAGAAAAATTATGCAATTTATCTCATACTTTAAAAATCAGGTAAATGACACCCAGTAGTTCAGTTGGATATTTTAATAGTAGACATAAGAATTGACTAGAAATTTTTTTCTTAGTTTTTACTGTCATTATGTGTAAGTTACATTATTTGAGCAGATTTCTTTTTACTTCAATTTTTCATAAAGCAAATAAATGTATTTCTTTGCTGGAAATTTATTGTCATAATAATTGGGATTATATTGCAATCTGACAGCGAGTAGTCAATAAAACCCAGATACAAAATTAAAACTCATTATTAAAACATTCCTTGATAGATTACCCCTGAAAATGTTGAGTTATGCCAAACATAAGTTTCTGAGGGTTCAGAACAAGGATGTGACTTGGATTTTGTTTTCCTGCTGATGGAAATGAGATGATTGCTACTTCAAAGTGCTGTTTCTTTAAGGATACTAGTTTCCTCAACAGTTCTGAGTAAATTTCACACTCACTATAAGAGGATAGATTCACCTCTCCGCTCTCCTTTGGACTTGATTTTTAAACTTCCACACAGCCATAATGGTAAGCTGTTATCAAATTACATGAGACAAAAAAAAATATATAATAAAAAAAATATATATCTTTCCTTTACCTTCAAGTTTGCAAGTAGGAATACATTGTTAATTTAGGTCTATACTTCAGGTCATCTAGGAGTTATACTTTAGGCAAACAGATTGGAAAATGTTTAAGCTGTTACCAAGAAGATGGTGAGTCATCCTGAGTTCCTAAGATCACTTAAAAGTGTTGCTGTTAAAATCTTAGATATTTAACTTATTTTGTTCAGCTGGTGTCTATTAAATTTACTGATTTTTCTCTCATTTTAGTTGTCTCTTCTCAGGTCACTGACACTGAAGGCATGAAAAAGTATTTTAATGATTTTTTTTTCAATATAGAGACAAATATCTATCTCAAAAGACGTTTTCTTTCTCACCACATCTCTTCTTCATTCCTCTTACAACTTTTCTCTTACTTTATTTTGTAAAGATATACATATATATACCTAACTATATAGGTACTTAGATATGTTATGTGCTAGTCATGCTACATGAAGAGTGAGTGCAACCCCATTTTTAATCAATGAGACTTCATTGGTTAAAGCTATTCTTTCATGAATTTATGTAATCAATTTTTACTTTTAATTTTTGCCTCTAAGTATAAAATGTGCCTTTTCTGTAGTTGTTTATTAAGTGCTTTCAATACCAGGTGAAGGTGTTGAATTAAAGTGATCTTGAAAATGTGATACTGAAAATAAACAAGTAGACCTGATTTTGTTATAATCCTATCAAATGAAGGAAATGTGCACTTCTCTCTGTTCTTTTTCTTGATCCTGCATTAATCAAAGTAAATTTTCTGGTATCTCCTGGTAGTATACGATGCTATTGGTAGGCTAAAACAAGAAAAGAAATAGACTACAGAATCCCCCTGACAGAAAATTAAACACAAGATTTTCCTTCTTGGAACTCCTTTCTGTTCTGCCTTCTTGCACTTGTGCACTGACAGGTGAGCATCTCAAATGAGTAGGTTCAATACGCAGTAAATAGAGGTTTTGTGCTTATCACAGTTTGTCAAGGAGCTGCTGTTTGAGTATGTGCTCTGATCATCAGAGCTTGAGGATTTCTGAAGCATTTCACAAAAATCACATTTCTTTCCCTCCAGGAATTTTAAAGTATCTGTACCCTTGCCCAGTTGTTTTCTCTTTTGCACAGTGGGTACTACATTCCTGCTTATACAAGATGGCAACTGCATAACAGTCCTAATAGTTTCATAAAACCCCCACCCGTGGTATAATCTGGGCACTCCACATACCTCTGGCACATGTCCTGTTAAAAGTTTAAATCTGAACATATTGTTCTTGCAACCCCTTAGACTTTTTTGAAGATCTAAAGGAAAGCTCAGTCAGGGAGCTGTTGAAAGAGTTCAAGCTGTATTTTATGAAGGTGTGCCATGGTCCTTCAATGAGAGAAGAGTGTGGTGTTAGAACATGTGATCTGCTCTGAGTGAAACTGAGAATTAAGTCAGTTGTGGCTTACAGACAACTGAACATGACTGACTGACTTAGCAGTAACTATCACTTCAACTTGTACTTTCTGAAGAGGCTAGAAATAGATTTCTAAGACTCCTTCCTACCTTGTTGGCTAGGCAATTCTTGATATAGTGAAAACCTGAAGTCCTGGCTACTTTCACAAAGATTTACTGAGGCCTTTAACTTCAAAACCAGCAAGTTCTAAAGATTCAGAATAGTATTTACTGCTTCTCCCTCCAAGCAAGAAATTCTGCAGGATTACAAATCACCAAACCCATTTTTTATCAACATAGCTGTGAAGTGAGAAAAATAAAAATAGAACAAAATGGGACTGTATGAGCTACATTAAAAGAAAAACAAATCACTTTTACACTAATTTTACCAGCAGTCATCCCATTAAGATTATGGAAAATTGGAAAGTAACTAAGTTCTTATTATATCCCTGAATTTTCATGATAAATCACAAGTGACTATAAGGAAAGATAAACAAGCTTTTCAGATTCACACTGCTTTAGTTCTAATTCTAACAAATAAAAGATCGTGGAAGTTGTTCACTTAGAATCAACAATTATATTTCAGCACCAGCATAGAACTTCCCAGACCAAGCAGTTAGGGTAATTTTTGGTGGATGTTTAGAAGGTGCAAGAAGTCTATGAAAACACAAGACATTTAAGAATTTAATGTTTGTTTTCCTAAAGTCACGTTTGGTCTTGGGGTCAAATGGTTAGAAAACATGAATGACATAGGTGCATAAAGTAATTTGTGTGAAAGGACTGATCATAGTAAGACCCCTGAGTTAAGAGTTCAGAGACTTCACTGTTGTTCATTAAGAGCTGCTTTGGGAACCAGTCTTCCTGCTGATCTAGAGAAGAAAAGTGCAGCAGTCTGGCAGCAAGATATGTAGATTCAGATGATATAAACCTCTTCTGAAATACTGATGAAATTTTCAAAAAGGCTGATGAGCAGCACCACAGGAGCTCTTTATATTATTCCTGTACTTGCAATACACACATTCTAATAGAGATTTAAGAGGCTTTGCCCTGTAAATTAATGTCTTCGAATTGAGGAAACAATCAGCAAAGTGTGAACTGAAATCTAGACAAAAGGTTCCCTTATAGCTCCATTTCCTTTGCGGTTTCTTACTTCCAATAAGTTCACAACTGCAACTTCATTTGATTTTTTTAATCAAATGAAACTATGGTAATTCCCATCATTTTCTTGGAAGAAGATTCTGTGTTAAAAGTCCATATTTTACATGCAACTGTTAATCATATTAACAAGTTTTAAAAATTAAAAAAGACATTTCCTCTGATCTTTTTTTGTATTTGTACTTTTTTTTCCCCAAAATAAAAATTATTTTCGAGCTATCTTGATAATTTTCAAAACCTATCGGGATAATATAATTTTTTAGAAGTTACTTCAACTGTTTTTTATGGAATTTTGGCGTTTATTTTCAAAATTATTGGAAAAGTGAACAGGTAAAAATAAGAGATCAGTTAGTATAAGAATGTAATTTGTATCTATCCTTTGACTTTCCCAAGCTTCCATATTTCAGAAATTAATACAATTATGTTGCTTCTAAAACCTCTGGAAGAAGAGCTGGGGTTTTTTCCTATCATATTTTCATTCTCTGTTCTGAAAAACATGCACACTCTGAATATGATCCTTTTTTATGACAGCATTTACACACTGACACATTGTAAATGTTATAATTATGCAGTTATTTTATCCATCTTGCTCCTCTGGTGCACTGTCACTTGCAGTTAAGACATAAAACTGGAAGACTAACAAATCCCTTGACTAATTTTGCTGGAAACGTTCAGCAGTCTGTGGTCTCAAGTTGATCACTGTGTTCATAAAAAGGTTGGTACAAATAATGCAACATATGTCATATTTCTAAAGCAGCTTAATTATTTAAATTCCTTTTTCTGGTGTTCTCGACTTTGTACCTTTCTTACTCTCTTAACATTTTTGACATGAGTTTGTGAGACAGATAAGAATTACTCCTCTATTTGAATAATTAAGCTTCAAGTCATATAGTCAAACCCTCAGTTTATAACTTTGCTAAAGAAATGCAACATATATATAGATTTTGTCTGCTCTGATTCAGCTTTCATGATGAATATGATACTCTGTGAATGTCTGAAGTATTACAACATGCATAATATATTCCTGGAACTATCCTAATACATAAATAATAGAGCACCTCATCATTTTTCATTGAAAACTCATGGAGTATATTTGCTATTTATTTTGTGCTGATTTTATGTTTAACAAACTCATCACAAAATTTAGTGAAAATTACTGCTTAAGAGTCGTTCAATGAGAATGATACTATGTAATTTCTCATTGTTGAATGCAATGATCCAGTTAATCTTGCAATTATGTGTGATGTCTTTTTCATGTCTCTAGAAACAAAGTCTATGAATTTAAGCATGTATTCTCCCAACATGTAGGTTGCAAAAGCTTTTTAAAGAAAGTTTTCAATAAATTAAAAACTAATCGCAGAAAGATCTAGATTATAATCAATAAAATACATTTTGTTTTTCTTAAGAAATTGAAATATTCTTTGCAGTTAAAAGTTAAAATGAATTTAAGTGGCAAGACAGGTGGTTTACAGAAACTAAAATGCAATTTCAGCTCCAGATCTAAACAAGCTTGGTACAAGTCTGCAAAAACCATAAGAACGCCAAATTCTTCCCCTCTTCTACAATTAATTTTTTATATTTGTTTCCCATTCACAGTAATTTCCCTTCAGCATTATTGTACTAACATTTTTCCTTTTGCCTTTACATGTAATATAAACTGTTTCTTTCTCTCTCTCTTTTTCTTTTTCTTCTACACAAAAACACACACTCTGAATCCAGCTGGGCTTGATGTTCTAGACAAGAAGTTCACAGGTTTTACCTACCAGCATAATGCATCTGGAGAAGCCTTCAGCAGCAGTGTAGCCTGCAGGACTAAGAACTTGCTTTAAGCCTCAGAGTACAAAGTTATTCTTCTGAAGAACTCCTGGTCTTCATCTGTCAGCCTTCACCTCCCGTTTTTAAATTTTGCTCATTTTATACCTCATCCTAAATACTCATATCAATTTTTATTCTTTAAGTCTTTTGTATCTCTTTAGCATTTTCAATTGATGTATACCTTTAAGATTGTATACAGTTTGTTACGTCTGTCATTTATTTAATACCTGAAAATTATAATTTTTACCTTGAGTCTCTCTATTGTAACTACAAAAACTGTGCTTCCCTTTCATTTTCTTTTACTTCATGCTGATTTTTTTTCTACCTTTCTTTATATAAAAGAGGTGGCAAATCATGAGGAAATGCAAAGCCAATCTGCACTGAACTGAGCTAAAAACTCATCATGTTAAATTTTTCACACAGTGCAGTGTTATCTTCCCAAAGATGCCCAAAATGACATGTAAATGTAAAAGGATGAGTGAATCATTGTCATAATCTGTAATTTTAATGAAAGCATAATATAAATAAAAAGAATGTTTTCATTTTTGAATGAACTTGAATTTTCGTATTTAAATTCAAATTTCATTTTAGTTAGAAAAATACATGAAATAAATTATGATGACTGACATTTTAATGCTTAAAGGAAAAAAAAAGGAGTGAAAAGCCTACATTAAAATTCTATTCTCTCTTAGATAAAACAACAAAAATTTAGCTACTTTTCCTCATTTATTACAATATCTTATGAGAAATGTACCATCACATAAAACTAAATCCCTATAAATAGGTTATCTGTATTAATTTCAAGTCAAATAAAAAGAAATTCAAGTAAAACTTCTTTGCACAAATGCTGTTACTTTTCAAAGATTGGCATAGTGTAGGAAAAAAAACCAAGGAAATGCAAGAACAGCCTCTTGGGTTGCAAGAAAAATTCCATTTACATAAAAGAGGATCAAGCTGAAAATTAACACCTTTTTTTCAGAACACAAAGAAAACAAATTCCGCAAACATTAATCTCTGGGTGACATTTTGATGTCGAATTGCCCGGGGAACCTACCTCTCCTTAGATTTCCTCCGCATGGGAAAATATAGACATTTCAAGCAGCACCAAGTCTAAAAAGGCAGACTAATTTCTGCTATGTGACATTAAGAGCTGTTGTCTCCCCTGGCAGCCTCAGCCCAGGACCTTCCTGCCCAGGTGTCTGGAGAGCCAGGCTGCAGGACTCAGTTGCCACTCTCCCCTTTGCAGGGCCGATTTAGCTGAGCTGAGCTGATGGCCCAGAGGCACAGCAGGGGACACTGATGTGGTTGGTCACACCGACTGCCACAGCAGGGCCCTCCACAGCACCTGCACACTGCACTCACAGCACAAGCACAGCCAGCCAAGGCCTGTTGCGGTGCCTTTTTAAGCGTGGCACGGTGTACCAACCCGCAACCTTCCCAGAGAGCACGGCCCCACAGCCCGGCGGCGATAAAGGAGGCGAGGGAGGGTCCCTGCATGGGGTTCCACAGAAGAACTTTATTTACATGGCATGAAGGCTTCCAGAGGCAAAGACAAAGACACAGCAGGGCCGTGGGGTTTTGTATGGGGCCGAGGAGGGCGCAGAGAGCCCGAGGGCCGATGGTCCCAGGGCACAGGGGCGGTGCCTGGGCGGGGTTGGGGTACAGGGGCCAACAGGGAAACCCGAAGGAGTGGCCAGGAACGGGGAGCAATGGGAGAGCGGGGAAGGGAGAACATTCTGGAAGGGGAGGCATATAGGGTAGAAAAGGGGATGAGAGATACAAAACCAATAGCAGTAACGAAAGGTTCATACATAATAATTACAAAGCAAAGGATCTTGTGAGGAGCCAATCCGCTCACCCTAACAACGAGAGAGGTCCCGGCTGTGCCATTTCAGGAGGAGATAAAGGCTTTTGCATTTTGGTCTTACAGGCCACCACACAGGTCCCCACAAAGTCCCGTGCTCTCGGGCTGGCAGAGGGAGAAGATCACTGGTGTGGGCACACACAGTTTTATAATTGCACTGCCAGTATCCCAGACCCTCTTGGTCATCCCACAAGTCTCCTCCTCCCTGGCAGGTCCAGCGTGGTACTTGCTAGCAAGAGAACACGTGCACTCACATATATTGGATGGAGAGATTTTGCAGAGAGAGAGCTGAGAAAACAGTTACTGAGAAGATAGGACAGATTGGATTGCTCAGGCACACCACACGGTCAGGCAGGCATAAGGACCATCCATATTTGTCATGTCACCAGCCTCTTTTATACCTGTTTTGTTTCCCCCTGGTCCCCTTTCCCTGCACATCTCCTCATCAGCTGGCGTAGTCCCACTGACAGCCCACCCCCTAATCCCCAGCATCCTGGACCCTCCTTTTCCCATCCTTCTCAAAGAGAAATAGCACTGCCTTATCTGACGTGGATGTATTCGATGTGAGGAGTGAAGCAACTGCACATTTCAGATACCTAAAAGGAAGATTTGGTATGAATAAGGCTCAGCCTGGCCAAGTCTGAGGCATTTTTGGATGTGAAAGAAAGCAATTTCTAAAAACACAATTAAGAAACGTAGATAACTACATGGTTAAGACATCAAGGGTCTGAAAGAAGGTAATTAATGATTAAAGAAACTATATTTTGAGTTTCAAAATACTAAAGCCTAATGTCTCTTGTGGAAGTACTTGACAATATTTTCCTTTGGAAAATGTATAAGAATGTGAGAATAAGTCTGACACATGGATTATGCATTACGTATGAAGTACATAAAAGATAAATCTCCAGATAAGAATTTTTTTTTACGATAATGTTAATGTTTACTGTGTGGCAGTCCTCTTCATGTTGGCTTCTGTTTGGGAATTCATTGAATGGATCTCCTGCTATAATCAGTGAAAGCATAAATGTTTCCATTATTTATCCTTAGTCTGAAGTTCGAAACAAACTGGTACTTGTTCTTTACCTTCAGATATTCTATAACACACTATATTGTTCTGCCACCTGGCTGACTCTCTTTCATGTGTGACCCTTGGTGCAAAGATATATGGCTTAATTCTGACAACAGATTGATTTTGAGAGGACTTTCAGCACTTTATAACATCAGAACTGAAAAGTACCTGAGTTGTACTGAAGGAAAGGTGATAGAGAAGAAAAATTACTGGAATTCAGCAGAACACTCACTTCTGTGTAGGGAACAATCTAAACAAGAAATAGAGGTGTTGGGCCTGAGAAAGTATTTCCATTTCTGAATGTTAAACCATGCTGTAATGCCAAACTTTCTCATTTTCTAAATGAATCACCACTTAGTGGTATATGAGTTCATCTGTAACATTGTTTAGTAAAAGCTCCAACTCTGAGCAATTAAATTAAACCTTTAAGTTCCTAGCATCATCTTTTCTTTGAAAGCACCATTTCTGCAGTTCTTTTTCTCAGATCCACTGTTTAGAATTCTGTAGTGCTCTGGATAAGCAGGTAAGATCTGTCAGAACAAGAAAAGAAAATTTCAAGAGTGACAGAATTTGACATAACATCAGTTTGTAAAGGTTAAAATTCTTTGAAAAGCAGGTTTTGGAAGTCCTTCTTATGCACAAAGTGGAGTGTGGTTCAGCTCCAAATGAGTGCTGATAAAACATCACTTATTTCTTCATGTATAGTTGGTCTGATTCTTTCATACATTAGTAGAAAGAAGCTATTAAATAAAGATCCAAGTCTGAAATGGTAGATGTTTTCAACCCAGGGTATTACTAAAAGTACAGTAACTAACTAACTAATGAACTTACTTTATGTTTCCAACACCTGCATTGGGTACTGACAATAACTGAGTAGTAAGCTGGTCAATAAGTGAGGAAATCACAGAAATCACATTAAATAATAATTTTTTAAAATATTCACTCATTTTTTTTTACATAATAGTTTTGTATTCTCACAGTTTATATTAGTATATTGTCAGTGAAGCTTAGCTGAAACCTGCATTTACTAAAGAAATTAATCATTCAATTTTTAAGATAAGAAAAAGGTGCCACAGTATCACAGAGAACTTGAGAAACAAAATTATTTGTATTAATATTAAAAATAATTGTATTAATACTAGTAATATTCATACTCACTGGCCCCCAAGTTAACTTAATTTTTTTTCAAGAAGTGTCTTGAATTTTTAGGGCATGACCAGAATTAGACATTGAATAAATAAATACCTGTAATTTCTCTGATTTTTTTTTTTTTTTCAATACTTGCATGGTCCTTACCACTGACATAACCAAGACACCTCATGAGCTACATGGAGTTTGTTTAAATGTAGGTGCTGTCCTGGGGGCTGTTTCACATGGACCGTGACTAAGGTGGCTCAGGGCTGCTGGGGAGTCACTTGCATGGCTACTGACAAAGTTAGCAAATGAGAAATGCAGACTCCAGCATTGCTGTGTTTCCCTGCTCACCCAGCCTATTCAAATCACAGAGTGAAGAAGCTGAGGTTTTGTCTCTATGTGGTTTGTATTTACAGTTTTAGGTGTGCAATCCATATTTGATGTGCCCATACCCCCTAATCATAGGTCATGCAGAAGACTGCTTTATGTAAACATCACAGTTCAGAATGCTGCTGCCCTGGATTTGTGCATGGCTGGGATCCTGGATAACATAAATCTAAAAGCAATGACAAGAGTGGTATGCTTAAAAATTGTTATGTCCTTTTTCAAGTCTCATAATGGCTTTTTTACTTTGTTGACTTCTTTGATAAGAAAAATAGTTACCTGAAATATGCCATTTTTATTATTATTCCTGCTTAATATACATATTTTACATAATTTAAAAGCTGAAAACTAGAGAACTAATGAAACTGCAATGCCACTGCATTGAGAAATTTGAACATTTATAAAAGAATGTCATTTGTTCAGATAATTTTTTTCACTACATCCTAAAATACTTGTTTTCTTTTTGATTTAATGAGTATGTGGGAAAATTTCTCATTCCAGATAAAGCAAAAGTTAAAAACAATAAAATAATAATCTTAATTAGAAAAGGAAATTTTAGTCCCTTTTTTAAAATGAGAAAGACAAGAAGTATCAGGCTGAAGTAATTTGTGCAAAATTATCTCCAGGTTGCCCTTAAATACATATGCTGCTGTAAAATATTGTAAATAATAATGCTTACTACACTTGTAATAATTGGTGGTTGCAGCCAGTACTAGTCAGGAAAATTATACTTAATTAATAAGTTAATGTTCTCACAATGTCAAAGTTTTGCAGAAACATGTCAGCAAGATTATTTTTGCTGTTTCTTAGAGGAAAACAGTAAAAGACTTATAAATTTTCACAAAGAAGTAAAAATAACCTCTTGGAAATGCTGTTGGGTACAAGAGTACATGTCACCTCTTTTCTAATAACATATTAGTGAATAAGTGTTTTCAGTGCTTCCAGTTCAGGGAAAATAATGAAAGGAATTTCCAGTGCTCATTGTTATTTCCAGAAAAATAAAGGTTTTACCATTTCCATGTGGCTAGGTTTGCAAGATACTTCTAAATACACTTTTTTTATATAACCGACACATTTTCCTTTGTCAATCCCTGCATGTCATCATGACTTTATAGGATACCTTCCTTGAACCCAAAGTAGAGCTCTGAAGAGTTTCATGTTGTGCAGATGCCATGACTTGAATACAGTTGCTATGGAGTTTCTGAAATGTCATACAGAAGACTTCCTGCAATAATTCAACCACCCTCTGGCTTTTGAATCAAAAAGAAAAACATATATAATCTTCTACAGCAATCCGATAATGGATGCTGGTGTGAATACACAGCTGATAAGTATTTCAGCAAACACTTCAACTTGCAGAAAAAAAAGAAGTTTGCTTCTTTGCTCTCCAGACACGGACTAAATATTTTACCTAGCTGCCCTTTCAAATTTTTAAAATAAAAAAAAGTAATAGCTTTATGGAACTGCCATTTTCTAATCTTTTAAAAAAGACAGCCTGAAATAACTCTTGGGTAATATTTTCCATTTTTTAAAAATTTGTGTTCCTATAAGAACAATAAATAGTTGTCTAATCCAGAAAAGAGAAGTTCTGGTAATACATCAATATTACAAGGAATGTTAATTATGCTCACTGTTAGTTACACAAACACTTACTGAAATCCAGAAAAGGTTATTCTGAATTGCTACACAGCTGCTGTGGCAAAACTCTGAGAGCATCTTCTAAATCAACTCATCAATATTTAGGCAACAAATCGAATGGAGGGAGAAAGTTCAGTTTTATTCTTGAAGCAGGACTTTCTCTATACAGATTTTTGTGCAGAACAATGGGCATAAAACCTAGCATCTCACTGAAATCATAATTTGATCATTCTTTTTGAAGGATGATGTATCATTTTTAAGAATATATAGAATTCCACAAAACTGTGGTTTGAATAAAATGATGAAATAATTTGTTTTGATTCTTCAAACCTGAGGGCAATTTGGCCCAAGCTATAATACATCCTTATTATAGAAGAAAAGATAGCAAAATAACCCCGGGGGGTGGAATTTTGCATGTGAAAGGAACAATGAAAATGTTCATTAGCCATTTTGTGAATTTAAGTGACTGAAGCAATAGGTACATTTTTGGTCATAAACACTAAAAAGAAAAGGATAGATGTCCTTAATTATTTTCACTGTAAAAAAAAAAAAAACCCTGAAAACCTCTATGAAGGAAATAGAGAAGATCAGATTGATAAATGTCATACTAAGGAGAAGACATTTTTCAAACATGAATGATGAAGTACAGCTGAAGCCAAGATACTTAACTTTGAGGCAGAGGGCCTCAGTGCTGTGATAATTCTTTAAAGTGTCTTATTCTGTGGTCTGAGGTGAGATACAGTCTGACCTTGATTAGGTCTCTGTTTTCTAAAGCCTGCCTCTGCCTCAGCATTTTTCAGACCTCCCTTATAGATACATCCATTACTTATTTCCCCACTTAACTGAAGAGGTGACTGAGCCCAAATGGGTTCCAGTATATTGGGCATTCAACTGTGAAGCTTAACTTAGGATTTATCTCATAGGGTTTGTAATAGAAAAAACAGCCTGGCTTAATTGATAATTTGAGAGTTACTTTTCACTAAAAGACCTTTGAATCCTGTAAATTGTTGCATGCTTGTGCAAGGCAGTAGAAATTACTTTGGCATAGTTTGTAGCTGGTTTTGATTTCCAGAAAAGAAGGATTTGATCTTGCAAGAAGTACGTAATTAAAATTAACAGTAATAAGAAAAAGTGTATATTTTTGATGTGGATTTTCACTGTAGATAATCAGTTCCAACTTGGTGGTGTGAGGCAAGTCACTAATGAACACTTAATAACTGCCCATGCAAGCAACTGCTAAGTGCATAATCTTCAGTGTAGGTTTTGCTAGAACGTGTAACTTTATACATTATCAAGAATCATACTAAATACAGGCTGCAGACAGGTTGTTCACATCCTTCTTTTCTTTTTTACTTCTGACTGTCTACTTGTTTGAGAATAGATGAATGGGAATAAGATAACTCCTTGTATAGCACAAAAAGTATCAAAAATGGTTACCTCACTGAGCTCACAAATATTCTCTATCTCTTCACAAGAGCACAAGGATCTGTATCATCAATGCTCTTGAAAGAGAAGGGTTAACAGAACATTGTATGTCTATAATGAATTCCCTTTGTTTTTAATTAAATAAATCAGGTATATATTTTCTTTTATATCAATTACATTTCATAAGATTTTGGTAATTGTAGGAACTTTGAGCATAGCTTTGTCTCATCTAGCCTAGCACATGACCTGATTTTAATAGCAACTCTGTATTTTATTTCAAAATGCAGATAATTTCCTGCACTTTTTAAACTGGTCTAGTGTATGAACTTTATTCTGAAATTCTCTGGGGTGGGAAATATTATTTTACTGTTAGTATGCGTACTGCTTAGCACAGTCAGGTGTGGCCATAAGAAGTCAGACATTAGAAAACAAGGAAAGATAAGTTTTAAAGCTCTGGAATGCATGTTTGTTGTCAAGGAATTTTCAGGACACTTTGTGCATTATATTGTTACAAATTCTTGCAAATTTTGTGCGAGCAAAGCCTTTTTACTAATCACAGCATAATGAAATTGAATCTGCTTCTGCTTTTGCCATCCATGTAAAACGTCCAACTAAACAAAAGAAATTCATTTAGTTATAACAAATCTTATGCTGATCTATAGTGATCTATGGGGTTTACTGCACATCTTTGTACTCATTAACCTTAGTAAAGATACATTGATATGCTTTATCCCAAATGATATTGTTGCTTCTGGTTCTCTGCTAACATGGAAATTTAGACAGTACTTATCTTAAGAAACACTGACATTCAGAGATTCATTGAACTTCTCTAAGATACTACTGACTTGTCAACTAAATCAGCTAATGGGATTCCAAGATCTATGACAATAGGGCTTATACCTCAGTAATGTAATTACAGTGAAAATTTGGGTACTCAAAGAGAAATATTTTAATCTTGCAGGATCATATTGAGAGATACAGCTTCTGAAATGCATTTAATCATAGCACACCTTACAGTACATAACATATTTTTATTCTGTTTAAGCAAAAGACGCTGAAATCAAATGGTTTTCTGCAATTACAGGGATTCCAGTGTTACTGTAGTGTGACACTACAGGGAAATGTAAATGTAGGCAAGGGCTCATTTCAAAGAATTCAGTCTGGTTAGTAAACATGCAGTGTTTTAAATGGTAGCATAATGTCTGTTTCTTTCTTTGAATAACTGATAGCTGGATTATGGAAATTGCCTCAAAGAAAAGAAAGTTATTACAACATTTTCCAACTAGGCATGATGAAGCCAGATTGTTTTCCCTGGAGCAGAAACATTTCATGCAGAGCTTCTGGATCTCCTCTGTTGGGGAGGGGGGATGGTGTGTTATGGATTTTTTTTCCTTTCTTCCCTGCATATCAAAGCACAGAAATGAACTTTCTGAAGCTTTGTGTATCTTTTGTACCTATATATATATGCTGGTCTGCATAGATGACTACTGATTTTGCTTTGACAACAGAACTACATGGCTTAAAATCATAGTAAAATTTCTTCAGAAAAGATTCATCTTAGGGTTGGTAGAAAGAACACGACTGCCTGTCATGTATCTGCTTTGATTTGTATGTACATTGATAGATAAGAAGTTTCTCAAGGTAAAATTACTATTAAATGAAATATGGATCTAATTAGATAATTAACCACTTTTCCCTCATAGTTTTAAATGGCTTCTACAATAGATAGAGCCCTTCTTAACACAGGGCAAGCAGAATCACTCTATGGAATTTATAAAAGATACAACCAGGTATCAGAATATTAATATTTCTTATGAGGTCTTTTAGATACCATCTGTTGTTTTGTTTTTACCATCAGAAAAGCAAAAAATGTAAAATGAGGGAAATCATCTCTTTTGAGGCAAATATATTTTCCTCAGTGGCTAAATTTTATCATATAGTAGAAGGCTAAATATCATCACACAAAATTACAGTGCATGTAAATGAATAATATCCACTTATCAAAAAAAAAGTGGGGGGGGAAGAAAATGTAATACTTGAAGCAAAAAATGCTTTAAAATATAGTCGACTTAGAGTTAGCACACATGATTATTTTAAATTATTTGCATAATTAGAATCTAATTATAACTAAACAAATGTGTTTCTTGGATGCAAACTTATCTGAAGATCCAAGAGTGTTAAAACAGTGGTGTGCAGTCTATACAATATGCAACGTGTTATTTTTTTTTTTTAAACAGCTGATCAGAATGACAACCTGTACCAATACAGTTTGTTGGGTCTTATCCTTGCTTCACTGCCTCTTATTTAAGAGGACTGAGCTGGTGAACACATGGCAGAGAAAGGGGTTTGAAAGCTGCTGTTGGGAGTACCAACATTTTTTTTTCTCCAAAACCAAATTCTACTGTTCGTTTCAGCAGCTGCAGCCCAGCCCAAAATCCAGCTTATTTACAAAGCAGCTGTGTGTGAAAGTGAACAGACCACCTACACATTAAACAATAAGGGGCAAAATTCTGCACTGTGTTATTTCTCATTATTGTTATTGGCTGATAGCTGAATTTGACATTTAAACTACATTATTTAAACTACAGTAATGTTTTCTAATGGTTTATTCTATCTTTTCTCAGCTTCCTGTCTGTTGCCCAGGGCTTTTCCTGCTGAGGTAGAAAAGTATTTTCTGTGTGAATGGGTAAAATTCTTTCAACAGAAGGAACAGGAGAAGATTTCAGCTGCCTCAGACCTCAGGCTCCTGGTCCAATGGAAGGTTAACCTGCTAACACAGGTCAGAAATAATCACAATGAATCATAGCAGTCCTTCATAATCTTTAAAAAACAAACCAAAAAATTACTTCAAGAGTCTGAGGATTTTATCAAATAGTTAATGAAAGTAAATTTGTGTTGTCTGCTATTAAGATATTTTAGTAAGGGGGAAGGAAACACCAAGGTCAGATATCTTTCTCTTGTTTGGACTTTGCAGAATAACATACATAATCAAGTTTGCATTTTTGATGACTACAAGAATGTAAATACTTTAAAAAGATGCAGATACATTTTTCAAAATTTTCAAAAAACAGAGAATGCAGAAGTTAAAAATTATGTCCAAGTCACTGGATCAATGGGCCAGCCACTCTGAAGCTGTTTCTGTCAGATATATTCTCTAGGACATGTCAGTGGTGCTGTCATTAAAACTAATAGGATTCAGTTTGAGTTATTGTTCAGGGATATGTAACCTGCCATATCAGGCTGAAGTGACCTTTGTAAAGTTCTGCACTTCTTTGTACACTTTTTTTTTTTTTTTTTAACTGGAGATGCACACAGTTCACATTGTTTGCAGTCTGGACACACAGATCAGCATCAAAACAGTATTTTAAGCAGTTTGTGCTCAATTTAGTTGCCTCAATTTCTTGGTGACTAAAAGTCAGTAGGACCTTTTCTTACTTCAGAGCCACAGAAAATAATCGTAAGGGGACTTGAGAACACTTACAGGCTGATCCAAAGGACACTGAAATCAGCAGGAGATTTCCATTAACTTCTATAAGCATTCAGGGCTCCCCGTAACAATTCCTTTTCTGACTGCTGAGAATAAAATGATAGAAGTTTATACATTTTTTGAATCAAAGTTCTAAAAGAGCATTAAGTGTTCTGATGAATAATGTACAACAACTACTTACACAGCTGCTGAGAAGATCTTTTTGAGAATTATTTGTCTGGAAAATCTCTTGGAGTTTAAGACCCTGAACCCAGAATCTCATTATTTTTAGTGTCAGCTGTGAACTTGGATATACAACCTATAAAATTATTGTAAGGAATGCTTAATGTTCTTTAAAATAGAAACTGACTACTTCTTACTTACTTTTTTTTTTCTGATGGCTATTCCCAAATACTTGCAACCTGTCAAGAGAATCTGTCCATCAATAATACACAATATTATGCATCAGTTACTTGGTTCATTCTTTAGCTGTCAAGATAATTTTTAAAGAGCTGTCACATAGAGAGTCACACAAATGAAAACTGAATTATGCTGCAGACTGTATGAACCTGAAGTCCTAATTTACTTGATGTGATGGGAGAAGAAGGTGAGAAAAAATTGAAAATACTGCACAAAAAAGTAGCTGAAACTGTATCATTAGTGACTATCACAGTTCTAAGGTGAGTTTACAAGATTAAGGCCTGTGCAGGTTTGGGATGAGCTAGCATTAATTTTCCTCACAGTAGCTATTATGGGGCTGTGTTTTGGATTTATGCTGAGCACAGTGTTGATAATATAGAGATATTTTCATTATTGCTGGGCAGTGATCACGTAGAGCCAAGGAATTTGCTGCCTCTCATCCCACCCTACCTGTGAGGAGGCTGGGATACACAAGCGGTTGGGAGGGGACACAGACAGGACAGCTGATCCCAGCTGACCCAAGGGACATCCCAGACTGTATGGCATCATGCTCAGCACATAAACGTGGGGGATGAAGGTGAGATGTTCAATGTGATGGCATTTGTATTCCCAAGTCACAGTTATGTGTGATGGAACTCTGCTTTCCCAGGGATGGCTGACCACCTGCCAGCCCATGGGAAGTGGGGAATTAATTTCTTGGTTTGCTTTGCTTGTGTGTGTGGCTTTCAATTTGCCTATTAAATTGTCTTTATCTCAACCCATGAGTTTCTTTCCACTTTACTTTTTCAATTCATCCTCTCATCCCATTTTGAGGATATGTGAAGAAGTGGCTGCATGGGGCTTAGTTGCCAGTTGGGGTTAAAATCCTGATTTTCCTTATAAATCTTCATCTGATTTTTGTTGCAGTTCAAATATCTATTACTATTGCAATTTAAAGAAATAAACAAGACAGGAAAAAACCTCAAAACATAAAACACAAGCATTAATTGGTGGAATTCCTGTTGTGTAGGTCTTAAACACAATGACAGAACATACACACTGTATTCTCAAAAGAAGTAGCAAATTATATGAGGTTCTTTTTGCTATGTTTTTCATTAAAAAGTAAATGTAAACCAAAATTATTACACATATGGCTAGCCACAGCACAGACTTGAGGAAAAAAGGTTGAGTGATCTACCTCTGACTATAAAACAGCTCTGTAGGGTTAGGACCTGGGAACATTCCTGAAACTCATTGTCGATATTATTAAATTCTTAGAGAAAAATGTAATTGACACATTGACACAATGTGGACCACAACTCAGGCATGGCCTAGGAAATCGTCCATGCAGGTAAAAGTCTGTTTTAGAGTCTGAAACATGATATATCAATTATACCTGGCCATTGGTAGGTGATTTCAGTGCCAGAAAACACCCCCTGGTATCTTTAATATAACAGAGAGCCTGCAGTCCACCCAAAGGCAGTTTGACTGTTGAACTTGGTCGTACAATGTGTCAAATTTCCTGCTGGTATATATCTGTTGACATAAAAATATCTCAGTAATAAAGTATTTGACACTGCAAGTACATTTCAGAGATATGTATCTCACCGCCAAAACCGAGTATAATGTGTTTTCCTATGCTTCCTCAATTTCTTACTATATTTTATTATCAATAAATATACTTTTTTTTTAATTGTACAGGGGTAAAAATAGTAAAAGAAACCTAGGAAAGATAGATAGCTAGCTAGATAGGTAGCTAGATAGATAGATAGGTAACATTTTGTTGCCATAACACACTTGATTCAGTCAGTAACCTAAGGTTGTATTTAGGTATATTTATAAGCCTATAGGAAAATATGATGATCTCATTGTAAATGCTGAATGTCTGATTTATTATTTTATTACCAGGCAATCTTACAGTAATGGGAGAGGTTACAGATGTGCACAGTCTAGAACAGTTGTCCTAAGTCTTCAGCTGATACATTTGGTGAGAAGCATTACCCCTTTGGAAAAGGCACTAATTTAACAGTAAATTCTGCAATTTTAAACAATATGGAAAAGTAACTTCGGGCACAGCCTCTTTTTCTACGTGTTCTTTGTACAAATATTTTCTAATGTAAGTTGACAAAAACCAGTAGGTATTAGTGTCAAGGCAACAAGCAAGTGAAAGTACTTAAAGAAGTAGAATGGTTATATGACCTTACACTTCCATATAAAAAATCTCAAACTATGTAAATAATTGACATTAAGAAATGCTGGACATTTCAGGCATTTTGTGACATTGTGCTTCTCTGCTAGGTTCTCTGGGTCTGTATTGTTAATTTATATTAACTTCAGAAGATAATTTGAGATTATTCTAAATATGTCCTATTTGAAAGCATTATGAAAGACTACCTTCTCTGAAAGCATTAAAAAATAGTGCTTCCAGCAGTCAAAGATGTCGAATTGTCTGTTACTGATTCTTCCTTTTGTACATCAGTGTATCCTATTTAAAACCTATAATCTTCATAATTCCCACTACCTGTGTGAATTATTTCACTATTTTACAATTGTAAAATACAACTGTGATTTTTTATGGCTTTGTGAAGCTTGTGAAGAATATTGCACTGTATTCAGGTCTTTGTAGGTAAAATTTCTATATAATGAATCTAATACTGGGTAATGAGTTTTAGTTTAGTAAACAGAAATACCTAATGAAGAATATGTTGATTATTAGAAACCCAGATTATTTAAAATAGCAATACACTTAGAGTAGGATTAAATTTATTTAACTTTATCCACTCAAAAGCTAGAAAATCAAGTCCAAGCATTAGATCCCTCTACAGTAAGGGATAAGTTATTTCATAAAGAGTTAGATAAACATGCACAGTGATTCATTTAACCTCCCTGTGGAATGGATGAAGCTAGCACCAGCTTTTATCTCTAAGTGTTGTTCCTGCAAGTGATGAGAGATATGATGAGCTCTAGATATAATTGGAGAAGTAACATTATTGTGTTGAGGTAAGAAAGGGAAGTTACTGACCTTCACAGAGCTAATTGAAAGCATTTTGTACAGTCCCTCTATTTATTTTCAAGCGTGGCACATACTACATATGCATTCATGCTTGCATACATTGATACATACAGTGTATAGAATTGCTATGAAAAGGCTCTGAATATCTGAGCCTTGATGCTAATGATATTGTGACAGTAATTAATGCTAATTAATATATTCTTGGCACAATATTAGGCACCATGGAGACACATAAAATGTATTAGTTATTTCGTTATTCGAAAGTGCAAGACTACATACATTTTTTTTCCTAATATAAATTTAGTTCATCATCCATATGCCAAAAGAGAGCAATATCATCTTCATACCAGTAACTGTAGGAATTTTTTGTCTCCAGCACAGATGTTTTTCAAAAGATTGTCGCAGCTTATCCTTAGCTTGATAATGACAAGTTTTATTTGTCTCTTACTGTACTTCCCAAGTCTCTGTCTTCTGCTAAGGCATGGGAATTTTAAATAAAAAGTTAGTTTCTTTTTAACTATAGTTGAGTTCAAGAAAGCATTTAGCACCTTAAACTATAATATTATGTTTCCTTTTTCCACCAATGTATATTTACTCAGAAGTAGTATTTGTTATCAGAGGGGTTTTTACAATATTTCTAAGAGCACTGTGTGTACTGATGTACAGTCCCAATAATTTGGCCCGACTAGTGGAGTAATATCCTTATCTAATTTTTTTTCATCTTTTTCATGCACATCATGTCAGACAAAACACTGAGAATATTTTTAGATTCATTATTCAGGCCAAACAAATGCCATAAGCACCTATCAAAGTGCTTGACTGGTTGCCTGAACAACCTCAGTTGCTGACTTTGTCTCTTTTCCAGAGGACAACTTCAACTGTGCTTAGCACTTGCAAATACTACACACTACAGAGAAAAAAAAAAAAAAAAAACAAAGTACAAAATTGCTTATTCTAGAAAGGAAAAAATAAATAATTTGTGTGGAAATTAGTTTCTTCTTTCTGTTGCCAGTTGATTCTAAACTCAGAAGTCAAATTCCATCCATTCTGCCTTACATATGAAATATCATTTACAGAGTGGCCACACTCTTCTATGACTCAAGATTATGATGGTGGTGCCTTCCTTTTTGAAATGCTAAAATTTAACTTCAATCCACTTAGTGAACTTGTATGTAATTTATGTAGGTAGAAATGCATTTTCTGCATAATTTAATGGGCCTCCATCTAGGAGGAGCTAGAGGGCATGAACAGAGACAGAATAGCTAGAATAATACCCCGCAGCCAGTTTTCTAAAGCAATGACAAATTATCAGTACTGAAGAATTTAAGACAGTATTTTAAAGAATTTAAAATTATTGCCAAAATAATCAATCTTCATAGGTCATAATATACTTGCAGACATTCATCCCCCTAATTTCCTACATAAGACCATATTGATGAAATACTATACAAAATATCTAATTTTGCCACATTTATCACTTAATGATTTTTTTTTTAACGTATGACTTTTGTTTGGATGGAGTGTGAGATAACTCACTCAAAGGGCCACTAAAGCTCTGTCATACTTTTTGTTTTGGCTAGAAAATCTGCAAGCACTGAGAAAATCTATGGCACATAAAAAAATGCTTACTAAGCATTAACAATATTAAGATCTTTCAAAAACTCAAAGCTTTTGTTGCAGAGCATATTTAGAAGATCAACAGCAATCTTACAGTTTATAAATGCATTAAAATTATCATTGTTAACAACCCTTATCTATACCATGTCTAAAATCTATTTGTTTAACATTCCATTCATATCTGGGCCCTGAACTGTATCACAATTCTTGACTTAAGATCTTTCCCTTCAGGATTTTTTTTGGCCTCTGTTCCTCACTCTAAAGGTTTCTTATCCTGGCATTTTCACCTTTTGTATGTTTGCAGGAACCCTGTTTCATCTGCTAATAGTTTCTGACAGACTTATGAACATATTACACAAGATTAATCATACAAATATAACTTAGAACAAACTCACATGTACATGAAGACATTTTCCAAGATCTATAACTCTCCAATTTACATTTTTTTTATTTGTCTTATATTGTGTCAGAAAACTTCTGCTTAGAAATTCCATTCTGTTCAACATACAGAATTGCATACAGATAATCCCAGTTCAGTGCTTTTGTGAGATAAAGTTGTATTTCCCTCATGATGTCTCTAACAGACTACTTCGGGAGACATCACAGAAAGGCTGTGATGTCATGAATAATACCTACATTTTGTGACACAGGCACCATGGGCATTGATTTTTCATCTACTGAGAAATTTTTCATATTTTTCATTTTCGGACACAGGAGTGCTTTCATAAGAATTTTATTCTCTGAAGGTGAACAGGCTGTTGGCTGCTCAGCACTTTGTCAGCAATTTTTTCATAGATGCACACTGTCAATTCTATAGTGGCTGGTATTTGTTCATACGTTTCAAAAGTTCATTATTGCCACATGGAGGTGGTGGAGCTTAAGAAGATCTAAGGTAAAGTCTCTCTGTTATCTCTGTTGAAATACACTTGCAGTGAGAGAATTTTTCACTATCTTAGCAGAAAATATCATTATATGAAAGGAAAGAAGAGGTCATTCTTGTCATGCTGGTGTTCTCTTCTCTGAGCTGCTGATAAAATTCTGATTGCCTCAGGTTGCTGGCTTTCTCTGTAATTTCCTGACATTAGATGTGAGAGAGAGCACCTTCTGTAGTTTTTACAGCAGCTACATTTCCTTTTACTTTATTACTATGAGACTATTTCATACCATCCTGGAACTTTTTCTGATGTTTCCCATGATTCTTGTCTTTGAGTTCCTGCATAGTTCAGTGTATTTCACTCAAATGTCTTTTTATCTTTCTTAACCAGACATCTTTTAACCTCTCATCTCTATATCTATTTCAGTGGCATGAATTTGGACATCCAAACAGATTTCTACTAATTTCTAGGCATTCTCTTTTTATGAATGAAACACCTTTACAGTCATGCTGATATTGTCACATTTTGCCACTGGAAAAAAAAGAAGGAAATATGTCAATGGGCTGGAATGATAGTGAGGTTCATCAGTTAGCACTGATGATGCATGATGGTCAAGAACCAGAGGAAAAGACATGACTTCTGAGCAAGGAACAAACAAACTTTTCGTTAAAAATATCACTAATTTCACTTCCTGCGTTTAATTTTACTTTTTATTTGTCTGGAAAAAATCTAGGAACTAAGTTCTTTCATATTATGTAAAAATCAGTCAGCTGATGACTTTGTCAACAAAATTTTTGAGATTTTTCTTTTAGCTGAAACTTCTAGCTGTAGGGAAAGTGCTCATAAATAATGATCAAGTGATTAAGATCGTCTAATAAAAAGACATTATAAATTTTATTTTCAAAATGTGCATTATCTTATTATAAAAATTTATATTTCCTCCTATGTATGATGTTTTACATTCAAAAAAAGAAAGGTGGGACATTTTGCTTATTATATCTTCTTTGTCTACAGATATGTGTTCATCTTTCATTAGGACACAGTATTGTCCAAATACATGATTTTCAGCAATAAGGAATTCCATACTTGCCTTATCAATTAATCAATAAAGGCTAACCTTTATACTCTTAAAATAGATGATGAATACAATGGAATGATATATCCCTTATGAAAAAAAAAAAGTTGCTCAACCATACTACTACTTCTGCTATTATTATTATTATTATTATTATTACTATTACATGTAAGTTATGACTACTCTTTTTTTAGCTTTTCATTACCTATGAGGGAAGGCAATGACCCTTGAACTATCACACAAAATTATAATGCATCAAAATATTCTTAAGCAACTGTAAATATTTATCTGCAGGCAGAAATAACTGGAATTCAAGCAATGAGGGGTATCAAATTAAGATGTTTAAATCTTTTTATTCCAGTCTGTTGCTTTTGATAAAATTACAGGATTAGTAGTTTCAGAGAAGACAGCAGATGCAATATATTTTGATTTTACTGAAGCCTTTGATGTGCCGTGTTGTGAAACCACAAAGAATTAATTCAAGTTGTCTTGGATAAGAACTCTACCACAGAGATTGACAAAAATCAGTGTAGAATGATAAACAAAGAAGCAGAGTTATCATTTCAGCTTTGCTGTGGAGATGCTTCTGAGGATTCTAAGATCAGTTCCCTCTTTTTTCATTACTTTTTTTCCATTTTGTGATGATACAAACAACATACGCCTAAAATTTTTTACATAGATGAGGGAATGGATAACATCCAGACAGATTTGGAAAAGATTGAAAAGTCAGGCCCATCAGGTTCAACAAATACAAGTACAAGGTCCTGCACCTGGGTCATGGTAATCACTGCACAACAGGGAGCGAAGGGATTGAGAGCAGTTTTGATGAGAAGGATTTGGGGATAGTGGTGGATGAAATACTGGACATGACTGAGTAGTGTTCTGTACTCACAGCCCAGAATCATAGGATCATGGAACTGTTAAGTTTGGAAAAGACCTCTAAGATCAAGTCCAACAGTCGACGAAGCACCATGACCACGTTCACTGCTAAACCATGTCGTAAGTGCCATATCCACACAGTTTTTTGAAAACTTTCAGGGCTGGTGACTCCACCACTTCCCTGGGCACTCTTTTCCAATGCTTGACACCAGTTTCCGTGATACAAGTTTCCATAATATCTGGTGCAAACTTCTGCTGGTGGAATGAGACCATTTCCTCACATCTTGTCACTTGATACCTGTGAGAAGAGATTGACACCCATCTCACTACATCATCCTCTCAGGTAGCTGTAGACAGGACTAAGGTCCCCCCTTCAGCCTCCTCTTCTCCAGATTTAAAGTTTTCTCCAGCTTTGGTGGAAAGGCAACCACATCCTGGGCTGCCTGAAAAGAGGCATAACCAGCAGGTCAAGGAAGTGGGTCCTGCCCCTTTACTCCACTCTGGTGAGGCCCCACCTGGAGCACTGCATCTGGTTCCGAGGTCCTCAGCACAGGAAAGACATGGACCTGTTGGAGTGGGTTCAGAGGAGACACAAACATGATTTAGAAGGATGGAACACTTCTATGAGGACAGGCTGAGAGAAGAGAAGAGAAAAGAGAAAAGAGAAAAGAGAGAAGAGAAGAGAAGAGAAGAGAAGAGAAGAGAAGAGAAGAGAAGAGAAGAGAAGAGAAGAGAAGAGAAGAGAAGAGAAGAGAAGAGAAGAGAAGAGAAGAGAAGAGAAGAGAAGAGAAGAGAAGAGAAGAGAAGAGAAGAGAAGAGAAGAGAAGAGAAGAGAAGAGAAGAGAAGAGAAGAGAAGAGAAGAGAAGAGAAGAGAAGAGAAGAGAAGAGAAGAGAAGAGAAGAGAAGAGAAGAGAAGAGAAGAGAAGAGAAGAGAAGAGAAGAGAAGAGAAGAGAAGAGAAGAGAAGAGAAGAGAAGAGAAGAGAAGAGAAGAGAAGAGAAGAGAAGAGAAGAGAAGAGAAGAGAAGAGAAGAGAAGAGAAGAGAAGAGAAGAGAAGAGAAGAGAAGAGAAGAGAAGAGAAGAGAAGAGAAGAGAAGAGAAGAGAAGAGAAGAGAAGAGAAGAGAAGAGAAGAGAAGAGAAGAGAAGAGAAGAGAAGAGAAGAGAAGAGAAGAGAAGAGAAGAGAAGAGAAGAGAAGAGAAGAGAAGAGAAGAGAAGAGAAGAGAAGAGAAGAGAAGAGAAGAGAAGAGAAGAGAAGAGAAGAGAAGAGAAGAGAAGAGAAGAGAAGAGAAGAGAAGAGAAGAGAAGAGAAGAGAAGAGAAGAGAAGAGAAGCCTGTTCAGCCTGGAGAAGAGAAAACTCTGGGAACACGTTTTTTGCAGCCTTTTAGCAGGACATGTTATGGTAGGACAAGGGGTAATGGCTTAAACAAAAGGAGGGTAGATTTAGACTAGATAGTGGAAGACAATTTTTCCAGTGAGGGCAGTAAAACATTGGAATGTGTTATCCAAAGAGGGTAGATGCCCCCTCCCTGCAAACATTCAATGTCAGGCTGGATATGGCTCTGAGCAACCTAATTTATTTGAAGATATTCCACCTCATTGCATGGGGATTGGACCAGATGACTTCTAAAGAACCCTTCCAAGACAAACTATTCTGATTTTATGATTCCATAAATCTTAGGTGTGGAAAATTCTTAGGTATGTACTTTCTTCTGAAAGTCAGGTTGAGAACATGGAGGTAGAATCTGTGGATAGTTCCCTGCTTTTTTCCAAGAAAATTTGAAGTTATGAGAGAACTGTTAAGAGAAAGTCTCCAGCAATGTTCTTATTGGTTTAAATTAGAGTAATATTTTTTGCTAAGCTAGACAGTGTTTAAAACTTCATACTAACTCAAATGTTTTCACCACAATAAGGAAGTCATATGACTGCCCTTCATACCAAGGACAATGATAAATGCAGTGATTTTACATTACATACTTCAATAAATTAAGAAGGATTCTATGAAACTATGCAGACACTGAGACTAGGTATCTGTGTAAATTCTAGATTATGGAAGGATGGAGTGAAAAGAGCAAGGAGGATTTGATAGCTGTAACAGGTGAATACTGGGACTTCCTGATTTCTGTAATCTAAATAACAATATGTGCATACCTTTCAACTGATTCTATAATTTCCATTTCTATGTAATAATAGGTTTATTCTATTTATGTAGTGTAGATCATCCTCCCCCTACTTCTTTTGTTTCAATTTATGCCTAGCTCGGTCCCACTAAAAATAAAGTGAAAGGGTTTGACAGAAGACTTTAATGAGAGCTTAGAGGTTTGGGAAATTTCTGGCTAGTTAGTCAGCTCACTTTAAAATAAATAAATAAGAGTTTGCAAGCGTGTGAGCCTGGGGAGAGCTTAATTAAAGTGAATGGGGAAATTAAACTGAAAAAAAAATAAGGCAGCAAGAAGGGAAAGAAAATCAGTCAGGGAAACGTCTGAAGAAGCAAGAGTAAAAAACAAGTACCAGAAAATCAAAACACAGTGTTTCATAATCACGCTGTGGTTACTCTTTTTGGTAGTTCTTCCTACAGATGCTCTCCACAGACACCAGTCACATGGGAAAGAGAACTTCCCTAGTGGAAGGAGAGACACTGTGCTCCCACTGTGGGACTGACTATGCAAAGGAGCTTGCATCAACTGAAGGCTTTGTCTACATGGAGACATTTTCAGACATAAAACAGGCAGAATAATTAGTCCACTTTAAACTATCCTGACTCCCCACTGTCAAAATTATTTTGAAAAAAGTGTTTTTATTATTTAGAAGTAAAGTAATTAATCTGGAAGGCAGCTGGATTTACTCAGTGATTGACTGTCTGTGTGGGGGAGTTATATAAGCATAGCTAAATTGATTTCCATAGCTATGCTGGAAATTATCCCACAAAAATAGACATACCATAGACTATAATGACAATGCATGCCCGTTTTCCCAGTATATAAATTCTAAAGCATGGATAACAAATTTAATCATGTGAGGAAAGACAGCTTTTTTTCTTTTTTTTTTTTTTTTTTTTAAAAGAGGTACTGTATGAGTCCTTGGAAATTTTGAAAGTGTATTCCATGAAGGGCAATTGAACTACTGGATTCTTTGACCTGTGGGGCAGAAGGCTGATAGAGGTCATGAAAACATTTTGTAGGAAGAGGTAATAACTTTTATTAGGCTAAACTGTGAGTTTAAAATAAATCAACAAAATCTGACAAGAAGCAGCAAATCCAAGCTAAAATCTGGTTAGACACAGGTGCTCTTAATTACTGATTATTATGTTAATAAGGCTACTGAATAAAAGTGTCATCAGAGATTTGCAGAAGGGAGGGTTTGTAAGGGTATGAGAGCTGGAGGAGGTGGTCATTTCAGACCCTCAGTACTGGCCAGTCTCTGAGAGAAGCAGGCACTCACATTTGGGCAGAGGTAGCAAATGCAACTTTGCACCTAAGTGGACATAAAGGTAATTAATTAAGGCAAGACTGACATGCGTTGGTTTTTTAGATTTTTCTGATTTTACTAACCTCTTTGTAGCTGTTTCATGTGGGGGTTTTGTGTTGATTTGTGGGCGGAGGTTTTTTCTCTCAGTTTCCATGAAAATTTAGTCTATGAGTTTGGGTTTTTTGATGACATAAGAATCAAGCACCTAATTGCCATTAATTTTCTGTGGAAATTGAAACCATACCCTGAGCTTATTCCTTTTTTTACTTTAAATCTTACTCAGTAATTCGTACTATTTTGACAAGATCCTTTGAATTTTAAAATACATGTGTTTTTCTGTCCCAAGAACAGAAAATTCATTTGTTTATCTCAAGAGTGTATTATTTATGAGCAATAATGTTGAGTTTTTAATATAAGTAAAATTTAATTTAAAATCTGTAATTAATGCCAGCTTTACTAATATATGAAGGTAAAAAGTGTTTCTAATATGTAGAAAAGTGAACACAAATTGAAACAAGAGAAATCTGGTCACTTAATTGAAATGTGAAAAAGAGCCAAATCCATTTGATTGTAAATGTGTTTGGTGATAAACTATTTCATAATGGCAAAACTAAAAATAGTTGAATACTAACATTACAAAATAACATTCTATGAGGACATCAAACACACTTTGTTTTGTTTTAAAAGTTAGTGAGTTCTGTTTTGGCTATGAGTTTATAAAGCTAATTTAAGAAATGCTCAAAGCTTTCCTCAGCTATCACTCAGAACTTTTCTGACTGCCAAAGTACTTTGGCTTCACAAGGAAAACCTCCAGTGCCAGAGGCAAAAGTACGTTAGTTAGAACTGAGGGACAGACATGAATACGTGTTTGGCTTTGCAGCTGTAAACCCGGGTTAGCTCATCTTCCCACAACACAAATCTAACTCTCATGGAGTTAAGAATATCTATGCTGCATTAACTAGGAGCTAAAGTCACTAATGAATAGCCCTGTGAACAACCATCAAACAGCAAAAAGAATTAATAAAAAAACTTAAGGCAATTGCCACACACAGAGCATGATTTTCAAGTAATTTGAAACCTGTTCATATTTTAAATGTCAAACTGAATTGAAAGGATATGCGGTTTAGATTTCACCGTATGTTTTCCCAGAGAGAGAGAATCATCTGTTCATAGCATTTACACAGTAGCACACACGTGATGCCTGCAGCTCAGAAGATGTTTTATGTTTGGAAAGATTACACATTTCATTAAAATAAAAAGAAAGAAAAAAAAGAAGAAAGTTATAAACTAAGAAAGATAATTTGCTATTGAATCTAAAATATAAAAAATCTTGAGACCTTTCAATTCTAAATATCATCCTAAGCTTATTTCCAGAGGAGTTTGTATGAGAGAAACCCTGCTTGGGATTTTTAATTCACATAGTTTAGGCACTTAAGCCACTTTCTAATATGTTAATTAGTTACACCATGATGTGTGTCTTGTTACAGTAAGAACTATAAGGAACATAGATTAGTAATAGATTTCATGAAAAGATGAAGAATGTTTTTAGAAAATCTCCAGGACTTCATTACTGAATATCCAGTACCTGTGATGCAAGACGAACGTAAATCGTTATTGATAATAAAAGGTATTGCATGCCATTGCAATGCTGGTTTTAAAGTTGTTCTGGTTGGGGTGATAAAGGATACTAAGCAGAGCCTGATATGACTTCTTCACCTGTGTTTGATTCTGTGCAGTTCCCAGCAGCAGAACTGAGTGGGACAGATTGGTAATTCCCTTAATGTTCAATGGCCAGAAGCCAGGTGGATGTTTCTGGTGTGAGGGATTCTTCCACATTCTTCGCCTTTCACAGCGAGAAATAACTACATTACCAAATAATATGACTTGATACACAGTTTGACAGGGATGCAGGAAGTCTCACCAAGCATGAGGAAAAACTTGACTGTGTGGGTGACTGAGACTGAAGCACATCGCTGAGAGAGGGTGTGGAGTCTCCTCTGGAGATAAGCAAAAATCAAATCTGTGATTCTGTGATAGAAGTGGACCAAAACTGCTTGTGCAAGTCACCTCCATAAATGGTATGTGCAGGTCAGTTTGTTTATTTAAGGATAGATTTTTTTCTGGTTTCCTGTAAAATATATTTCCCCAGTACCCATGACCTAAAGCTAACTGAAAGCCCAGGTTTTTATCTTTCACAAGGATGGCTGAACCACATCTGAGGCACACGTAGGGAAGTGCCTCTGGTTCATTTCTTGAAGGAATCTATTTCACATACAAGAGAACACCTCTTAGACTTTACTCAAGAGGAAGTGAATATGGACAATCTTGTACCAGTTTTATGCAAATATTGATAGCCAAGGTTCATTCAAATTTGCTTCTTTGCTTCTGTAGGAACTCCCACACTAAACAAATCAGAAAAAGTCCCCTGGCCCCATTTTTTATTTCCAGCTGCAGTCAACACTGTGTGCTTAGGAACAGAAGAATAAGATCTGCATAATTACAGTGATTTCGGGGTAAGAGCCAGAAACGATAAAAAGAAGAAGCATATACAAAGTTAGATAGGTGCCAGCTTGATTTGGCAGAAAAATAAGTTGTCATCATCTGAAAAGAGCCAGGACTCCAAAACTTCAGAAGCAGAGTTTAGTGGAAACTTCTTTTTAATACTTTAACTAATAAGCTTAGATAACTAGATGCAGCCTAACATAATGTAAGGAAAGAGCATCAGAATAACTATAGATTTAAAGATCCAGATGAAATCCTTTCTCACTCATGTTTTAGAAACAGCCTAAGCCAAAAATTCAACAAGCATAGCAATTGTTGCTAAAGTATGTGCGTGCTGTACGTAGGCCATTTAAACTTTTTACTCCCTCTCTTACTGCTCAATGAATCCACACTGTCATTATTTGTGAAAAAGAGTTTTTCATGTTGTTTTCCATTTGATGACAGACTTCTTCAGGTAAATTTCTGTGCCTTTGAAGTCCAGTGTTCTATATGTATGTTATCAGCGTGAATTTAGATCAAACCAATAGGCAAGAAGAATAAAAGCAGGTTAGTCATAAAGAAATAAAGAATGACAAAAAATGATGTCAATGTAGGATAAAAATTTGTTGTGGTTTGACTCAGTGCACAGTTTGCAGTTGACCAGCCATGGAATACTTTGATGACAAAGTCACATTATAAAGCAACAAACATTTTTATGTTTGACTTAGTGTAAAGTTGAACTCCTAGCACTAGTATTGAGTTGGATTATTTTTTGTTTTATTATTATTCGATACTTTTGTGTTGTTTAGGTTTTAGTCTAAGATTAGATTCATTCCTTTGTTCACTTTAGTGAGGTCTGTGAAATGCTGGAACTGAGTGGAAAAGCTGTAAAACACAGATTTTTTTTTTATTTATTTAGTTCCCCTTTTTTAGTAGTTCCTTTGCTCTTGATAATTAATGGGTAGAGAAGAATTTGTTCTGTCACTGAAAACAAAATAAAGAAGCCTATCAAATAGACAAATCTTCAATAAAATACCTAAGATGCAGAATTTGTAGCATGAATACCTAAAGTAGTTACAAAATAACACTTCATAGGAAATGCAGTAGAAATTAATAACAGTGACATAAACATGTATATTGCCTAAGGCATAAAAGAAATTTGTTAATTCACAGTACAGAGAAGCCAAGAAGTCTTGCTTTTACTGTGGTCATTGCCCTCTATGTATACTCTGAATTTATACTTTGACTATACACAAATGTGGTTCTATTCTTCTAAATCTCATTTCAGTCACCAATTTTTTCTGAGAAAAGAAAAACAATCAGAGTATTGTTAGTACACTAGTTACCTGTCCAAAAAGAATAAGAGTTATCTTCTAAGAGTATAGCTATACTGAGCTAGTTTAAGTTTTTTTGTTCATAAAATCTAACCTTTAGAATTTAATCAGGAAAAAGATTAGGCTTTTTTTCAAAGATCGTTTAAAATTTTGAGAACTATGACAAAATAGATTGAGGTTTGTATGCAAAAAGATTTTTCTAGATGGTGCCTGGCAGATACGAACCACCTGCAAAATGAAGCTTCTGTTACAGATATATGTAGCATATTGCTCTATTTTAGTTCCTTAATTAACTAAACTATAAATATTTTCATGGCCTGTTCCGAAGTCACCAAAATTTTGCTTTAGCCATGAACGAGCAAAATGCAGTAAATTTTAGGCCAAGTTCTTCAAAATTTATTCACTTGAAACTCTCCTTCTATTAAATAACATTTTTCCATAAGCAGAAGGGACTAAATTTGAACTAGTTTTGAGAAAGTCTGTGTAGTAATTCCACAGTAATCTTAAAAAAGCTATTTATAAAATTGCATATTATTGTTATTTTCTACAGTATTTTGATTACTGTCTTGTACCTTGATACAGTGTGAATTAATCAAATAAAGCACTAAAGGGTGCAAACTCAGTTTATATTTTCTCAAATTACCTTTTTAGTTATTTAATGCGTTTTAGGGATCAAAATTCCCTGCAACATATTTCTCTCTTTAAAAGACACTAGAGGTATCCTGTGAGATTTACCCTTGTATATGGGTGGTAGACGTGAGCTACACCGTAGTTCACAGGCAATCTATAATTCCACAATCTGCCAGACATCTGATCCCCATAAACCTTTCTAAACCTACGCTAAACAATGAGTAATGTTGCCACTTTTGTAACTTTTTAATCGGAGCATTATGTTATACGTTTTAGGTGGGTTTTTTTTCTAAATTACATTCAGCTCACAATACCGAAACAAGACTATTTGTTTTTTTTATTTTTAGGGGAGGGTTTGACAATTCAGTAGTATGCTGAGGTTTTTGTAACAAGTTTTTCAGAATGCTGACTCTTCTCTCACTCTTATTTGTAAATTTTCAAAACAAAAACCACAAGGCATCTTCACAACACTATAAGAAAGGCTGAGAATTTATTAACCAAACTGTTAAGTATATCATATATAATATAATTTGGTATTATGTTTTGTGTAACAATATATCAAATTGCAGTTGGTCTGTAGACAGACAGAAAATGAAACTAAGAATTATCAATGAACTTAAATTCACTCAGAATTACATCATATGGTCCATTACACATAAGGGTCCATTTAAGAAATATCATCAGCCTTAGTGAGCGAGCTTTACCACCCTGCATATAGTAAAACTTCTTCAAATATTATAAAAGGTGCATATGGCAATTATGTTCCTAACTGGTAGGGCAGAATGAGGGTGGATTGAAAACAGAGCTTTTAATGCAAAGAAAATTTTCTTCATTTTTACATGGTTTCAGCAGAAAAAAAGGAGAAAGGAAAGTAAGAAATAAGCAGCCATTCCTCCTTCCTTCTGTGCCTGTAACACACAGGAAGCCTGGCTCTGGCAATTTGCAATTTATGATTCTATGGGGCAGATGTGGGGTAGGGGTGGGCTGCGTAATAGCTCCATTTCCGTGAAGATCCCTCCATTATGGAGCTACACCACCAGCTACAGTTGTGATCCAAGGCTTTCCCAAACTTTTGGGTCTCACCAAAGTATTTGACAATGTGGATAGCTATAAGCAGAGGGCAGCACAAATTACTTCAGTAAGATTCTTGTGAATTTGAAGCCTAGTCACTTATGTTGAAAGAAAACTCCAAGTCTAAAATAAAATAAATGCATGGCTTCATCATTATCAAAGCCTCCATTTATCCTCCTACTTATCCTCCATTTAAGAAAAAAATAAATTAGTCCTACATATATCTTCTTAGTAAATCCAAACCTCTGCAAAACCTAACATGGACCACATGATTGTATAATGTAAATCATTAGAATCCTGTAATGTATTCAATTTCTGCAATATTCTATTTCCTGATATTTAATTTAAACCACATTGGAAAATGTAAAACATATAAAGACACAAAAAAATCCTTCCTAAAAACCCCAAAACTTATTTTCATTTTCTTCCTACCTGTAGATATCTTGCAGATATAGAACTTAAATAAGTTAAACTTTTCCTATTTCTTTCAAGCTCTTCTATATTTACTTTTTCGTAAACTTCACTAAGTGGTACTTCTCTCATCTGCCTTCAAAACACCTAACTTTTTTCATTAAATTGCTGTTTCAAGTGGCATATGGTTATGGGCTTCCCTTCCCTAAACAAGCACTTCCAAGTAGCCTCAGAAATGGCAGAGATTAATCTAAGAGGGGTTTATACAATCTTGTCAGTGAGCCACTCTGCTTGTCAAAGAGGTAGGACTCTAAATGTTTGTCTCTCTGTGAAGGAACTTGAAGGTAATTTGTGAAAATAGCCCACTATTCAAAAGAATAAATCCAAATGTCATTACCAGCCATTGCACATGAGTTTCAAAGATTAGCTAGAGTTGTATTTTGATTTCTCAGTGGCTTGAACAAAATTCAAGGAACCACTTAGAAAGTGAAACACACAGAATATGTTAGAAATAGGCATTAAATTAGCTTTTTCTTTTCCATCCAAGGAAAGAGAAAGAAATGCTTCACAGTATAAAATATGGCTACAATCAGTACATGTTAAAATCCAAGGAGAATTTTTTTTCTGTGTTCTACTGCCAGTTGCAAATCATTTAAAATGGGTTTTTGAAAACATATTGAGGAAGCCTGGTAGTATTTTTGAAAAGGAAGAGAAAATGAAGAATGTTCATTTTCACTATTATGTTACAAGCAGCTTTAGGAAATATACACGAAAAAGGTACTTACTTGCTTTGCAAAGACAAAAAATCTTGACAAAAAGGGGATAATTTCTAAAAAAAGTTTGGTGAAGCTATTTTATCAGTTTGAAGATGTACATAATTGCAAAAAAAAAGAGCTACAATTTGCTGGAAACCACCACATACACTATTTTAATAAAAAAGGCCTCTATTCATTTTTTACATATATATATGTATTAGTTCAGTCACAATTTTTGCTAAGTATTTGGCTAGCCTTTCAAAATCTTTGTATTCATTTGTATGTATCATTTCTCTGATACCTTAGCCACATACAGATGTTGCCAAGAAGTACAAGATTTAATGTAAAAACTTGCTTATTCTTTTTGCATCTTACAGCATAAATTTCCACTTTTCTTACTTCCCCTGACACTCAGCTGTGCTTCCAAACCCTGCCCATCTTGCTGAACCCAGTAAAGTCTCATTTTGGCTGTGTTTCATTGTCTTCTGATGGCTACTTCATTTTCATTATCTTTTCCTATTTTTAAAATTTTTATTCCTCCCTTGAATTTATTGGTTTTTTAAAAATCCATTTCTGCCTTCTGCTTTCATCTTCTTAAAGCAGACTCTTTCTTGAAAGAGACATATATATGTATATAATGTATTCTTTATATACATACCTATGAAAATGTGTATGTATATACAAATATAAATGTTTCTAGATAAATATAAAAAGATAATCCTAGTTTTATTCCCTGTCATTTACTAGTCTTTACTTATTATTTTCCTTTGTTTTTTTTGGTACTATTTCCTCTTTCCTTGTCTTTTATTAAGACTGTCTCACACATTTTCCTGAGCTTTAGCAAGCATTCTTTAAATTTAGTCTTTCAAAGGTAGGATTTTCTGAAGATATGGATCAGAATTTAAGTAATTCATTAAAATATGTTGACAGTCTATTTTCAAAATATACTTTAATCCAAATAAATTTTAAAACTGGACAGCTACAAAGGTGCCTTCCCCAGTGATACTAACCAGAAAAAATGTTACAGCAGCCAGGTATCATGTAAGTAAATCCCAAACGGTGGTACTTCAGAATTGATAAACTTTTTTTGGAGACAACATCTCTGAAGACACCCAAAGGTGCAGGCCTAAAAAACCAATACTGAGGAGCCTACACACAAAAGTAAGGAGGTACTAGTGGCTCCTAAACAAAGTCTCTGTAAGATTTTCTATTAAATCTTAGTCCACATAAATTTATACAATTTATTCTAGTCTGTGTTAAAAATCAATAACAAAATCGTTTTGGTTTTTTTTTTAATAGAAAAGCCTCCCAGAAAATCCATTCTCTTTTTTTTTTTTAGTTATTTTTTTGAGATAAATCAATGTAATCATGCTGAAGAAACTGTGGAGCTAGTCTCAAATATAAGCAGGGTTAACACTAGCTTTTCAACACTTTCAAAAATACTTTGAAGTTTTTTCAGAAATTTATTTTCTTTTACATAAAAAACTTCTTTCCAAGTAGCAATGTATGACATTTTAAAAATTGGCAGAAAGTTGTATGACTGCTAAAATATTTCTAAATTAAGGCTGTGAAACAACTTTGGAGCAAACTGCATTAAAAGTTTCCACTCCTGTGTAGGTCTTTCTCTTTTCTTCCAAGAACTGATTTGATGCGTCCTGCAAACAGGTGTTGAATAAAACACTTCAGGAGGATGGCACACTTCCTTGTCTTACATTTGTGTTATGCTGTCAAAGCTTCCCTTTCCCTCTCTTTCTTTTCCTTATTTATTATTGCTCTGTGACACTCAGCAATACATTCTGCAATTTAGCATGCACAGTGTGAAACTTAAAGGGAAACTAAGGGAAAAAAAGATTTAACTCCTATGGAACACTAAAGTAAGGCTAAAAGTGTTTTCCAACCCACCAAACACCTGTTTGACTCATACCCTGTACTTGCACTGTAAGGGATCAAGCATCTGTTGTTTTAAGAATCTGATGAGCCTTTTTTTTTTGTTGTGTGTGATGTCTGAGAAGTCTGTTCCCTAGGACTGAAAATAAATCAAACAAAAGCTTTATAGGAAAATAAAAAAAACCCAAGCAAATAACAAAAAACAAGTAGGGAAAACAAGAGGAAAAAAAAAAAAGAAACAAACCCAAACCCACAGTAAGTTAACCTAATGAGAAAACAAAAGTCTGTGATTATTTCTTACCTGCTTGTCTCCAGATTTGATTGGTTTAGTTTCTATTTTTCTTTCTACACCAGAAGTAATCTTAATACCAGTGAAATAGCCTCCCATTAAATGGGGAAGTAATAAGGTTTTATAAATGTTGTAGACAGATATGAAGTAAGAAGAATTTTTTAAATTTTGCTTTTGGAGTGGAAACTTATCAATGAATGACCTGATGTGAAAAATGAGAGTTGAGTTTCAGTCTTTGCAAACTGAAAGTCATGGCTCAAATATGGCATTAACTGTTTTGATGTTCATGAGAGCAGGAAATGAGTGGAGAATAAAACAAGGAAGAACAATCTGTAGTCAAACTTAATGCAATTTTTGCCTGTTTTCTTCAGAAACAGACCAAACCCAAACAAACCAAAACGAAACATCCACATTTTCTTCAGAATTATTCCTGGAGAGTGTACAGATCAGCAGAATTTCTGAGTCAAGTCTTACTGATTTTCTGGTGTGACTTTAGGAGCTCCACAAAAACTTTTGTAGTAGTACAATTTTTAAAAATTTGTCTTCTAATTAATTTTGACATCAAATCAATAATTTGATTTGAAATTGTGGTTGTTTTGGCTGTGGTAAATTCAATTTTCTTCACAGTAGGTGGTATATGAGGCTATGTTTTGGACTTTTGCTGAAAACAGTGTTGATAATCCAAGGTCTATTTGTGACTGCTGAGCAGTACTTGCACAGTCAAGGTCTTTTCTGCTCCTCACCCCACCCCACCAGTGAGGAGGCCGGGGAAGCACAAGGAACAGGGAGGGTCCACAGCCAGGACAGCTGACCCCGAGTTACCCAAGGGATATTACACAACAGATGGCATCATGCTCACCATATAAAGCTGGGGCAAAAAGGAGGAAGGGGATGAAATTCTGAATGATTGTGATGGTTTAAAAACCAGCTCGGAATTTAAGTCCAAATAAGCTGCTTCCCTTCACCCCATCGCGCCTCTGGTGAGAGAGAGACAAAGGCAGAGACGATGGATTGAGATAACAATTTACTGAAAACAAACAGCAATGGAATAAGAAAAGCACAGTAACAGCAACAGTATTAGTAACACAAGTATACAAAAGAGAAGGTGCTTTACACACGAAAAGTGCTCAGCACCTCGACTCAGTTCCGCATGGTCAGTAAGACAAAGACAAGATGGGAGACGTTCCCATGGCTTGTGTTCCCCATTCCTAAGCCCAAGAAAATGAAAAGCAAGGATGGACAAAGCCCTAAAAAGTTGGATTGTCCATGTCATGAGACCACTGCTGGACTGCTGGGCTCAGCTGTTTTTGCCACTTGGAGTTGTGTTCTTCCCAAGCGATGGGAAGGGACAAGTGGCAGTGGGAGAAGGACAGAGTGGTCTGCAGGGGTGGTCCCAGCAACTTCCCCTGGGAAGAAGAAGAAAACAGAACAAAAATGACACCGCTTTCAGGGTGTGTTCACCTTTCCTTCCCCCCAGAACCACGCCCAGCTGCAATGATTTGTGTGGTATAGAACAGCAAACCTCGCTGTGCCCACACGGCTCTAGGCTCTGCCCATTCCCAGCTGGGACATTGGTGTTTGTTGTCCCAGCTCACCGTTATTCCTGATGGGGCCCTGCTCTCCTGGAGATGGCTGAACACCTGCCTGCCCATGGGAAATCGTGATTAATTGCTTATTTTCTTGTGCTTTGCTAGTGCATATGGCTTTTGCTATTCCTATTAAATTGTCTTTATCTCCACACAAGCTTTTCCACATTCACCCTTCCAATTGTCTCCCCCACCACCTCAAGGGACAGTGCATGAGCAGCTGTCAGGTGTGTAGTTGACAGCCGGGGTTAAATCACAACAGCAGTGATCTGCTAGAAATGTTTCACATTTCACCTGATCACAGAAGCATATTCCAAGACAAATTCTTGTCATAATTTCAAAGTAGTTTTACCAAGTCCAACTTCATATAATATTTAAGCACAACCTAAAGCTCCTGCTATTGAGTAATTAGGCAATAGATGTGGGTTTACTACCTAGAAGAAGTTGTAAGCATCTTATGTACTGCAAAGACTCTTATAAATACTATATGTTATTGCAGTTACTACTTCCATTAAGCTTTGCAAGAGATATTGATAAGAATCTTTGCACACACACACACACAATACCCAGTCATTTTTCCAGAACTTTTGGAACTGTAGATTGACTCCCAAAATTTCAGAACCTTTGTGCCCTTTCCACGTTCCTCTATCAGATAATCTAAAAAACACATCAGGTTTCACACATCTGGTTTTTCAGATTCTCCAGCAAATTCCTTCTGAATTTTACAGGAGGCGTTTGACACTGAGGGTAGAATATATAAAAGCCCTACAGACAGGTTAGCACCTTATAACACCTTTACTGAGAGGGTGAAGTAAGTTACAGCAGGGCAAGCAAGACCCTTAACAGTACCAATACTCAATATTTTGTCTTGGAAGCCTCCAGCCCAAAAGGTTTCTTACACCCTGCATCTCAGTTCCAAACGTTCCTGGGCTGCTGAAGCTCTGAATGGGTGCAGCACAGCTGTTACTGATGTGTTTCAGTATCACTGACATCAGTGTACCTTGCCTGGGTTGAGTTGTATGAAAAGAGAGGCTAATACCCTAAACAGGCACTTATTTGCTCGAAACAGGCACATGTACAAATGTAATCAGGAATGTACTGAGAATAAAGAGCAGTCTTTGAATATAATCCCAACAGTTGCATATGTACAGAATTTGTTCATATAAATGAGGTTCATAATGAACCTCACTAACAGACTTCTGGGATATAAATGAGTCTGTTTTCTGCTTGATTTTTTTTTTGTTTGTTTTTTTTTTGTTTGTTTGTTTGTTTGTTTTTTTTGCTGATGGGAGAAAAATAACATGGTATATGTTTGTATAGGAACACGTCATTTTTTAATATTTTTTGATTCAATAGGAAATAGTTCAAAAAACTAAAAATATCCTTGAGTTTTAGTTACCCATTTTATGTAAAGTTGGTAATAATGTATTTCTTCCTCTCTTATTAAAAAACAGCTAAATAAAACTAAAATAAGGAGAGTGTGTTCATATAAGTGAAGCTTTATATTAGAAAAAAAACCCCACTCCTTTGGATTTCCATCAAGTAGAAAGTAGAATGAGGGGTAGGGAGAAGCAAATTGAGATTTGTTCATGTAACAAGTCAGATTTATGAGTCTATGCTCCTCACAAATTCATTTTAACTGCTAAAAATGGCTAAAAATAAGAAGGAAGGTTTTGTCAGAAAAACTTTGTATCTTGAAATGAAATTCCTAAATTAATAATAAAAAATATATTAAGTGATGAGAATATGGATTTACTTTTTCATGGACTTTCTGGAAGATGAGAAGTCCTACTGGGAGATTTTTAAATAAAAAAAGACATAACTCTTCTATTGTATAAGAATTTGTTTCTATATTGTGAATTTGTTCAATGTTTGAGATTAATTTCAGAAGAAAAACTTTTATATCTTTGGGAACCAGAGTTTAAAATAAAAGTTAATTGACTGTGCCTTTGTACAACACAGACTTTGTGGACAGTATGTTCACTACTTAGCAGATGGCTTTTTTTCCTAGTTCTGAACGGTCTATATTAATTTTAGTTTGGAGACAGATTGAAGAAATTTAGTTTTATTATGTAGCTTTTCCTGGACATTTTCCAGTATCTACCTGTCCCAAGTTTTTTCTAGCCATATGTGAATGTAGGATCACAGTTTATTTCATATAAAAAAATCTTTTCATTCAGTTACATATGCATTATTTTAACAAGAGCTTTTTCTTCCTTAAGTTTTTCATTTATAACTAATCATCGGTGTATGGATGATGTTCAGCTTTACCTGCAGCAGTGAATGTTTGAATTTGTGAAAAATTTTCCCCAAACTTTAGTAGTTTTGTCTTTCACCATTATGTTTGTCCACTCATTCAAAAATAAACACATTTAAAGCATGGGAAAGAATGTGGGGGGAAAAAAATCAACAACTACTTCACATGCTAGCAGATGAGATATTGAAAAAAAAAAAAAGGAACCCGAGCTATTCTATGATTCTATGATTTTGCCTCTGTTTCTGAAGGGTGTTAGCGTTTCCCCTTCATAAGGGCAGCACTGAGTGTGTCTCTGCAAGACAAAGCTCTCAGTTCAATCACCTCTCCTAAGCATTTACTTTAGAAAACCTACAAGGATTCTCATAGATATTCTCAGACCTTACTGAAGCTGTGATTTCTCTGTTGGTTGCTTGGATGTGTGGGTAGAGCCTTCTGAATTTATTCTTCTTCAGCCTTCTTCAGCTTCAACCAAATTTCAGAACATATAGTTGATCTTCCTTCCTATTAAGAAGGGAAAGAACAAAATAATGCAGAATATTGGGAAGTGTCCCTTGTATCAGTTCATCCTTTCTGTGGAAAGAGACTCTGTTCATTCACTTACTTTTACCAGCAAGTTATCCCTACCTGCTCTCTTCTTGCTACATATATGGTGAAATTCTTCTCTAGCTTCCTCCCCCAAATCGTGCCCTCTCTGACTGAGCTCAGCTTTATTCTCTCTCATTGTCTCTCACCATGTTACATTAATTTCATTCCGTAACAATGTAGAAACAAAAGTAGGGAAAAATGTAGAAATGTAGAAAAAAAACCTCTAATCCATGTTAGGAACAGGTCAGGTTCATACACTATCACCATGAAGTCACAAAACTCAAGTGAAATAAATATAGGCTCCAATCCCACAAGTTAACAAAATTCAATGTTTCTAAAAGCTGAGTTTCATTGCACAAACAACTTTAAATGGGTTATACCATGAAATCCTTTGGTTTAAACAACCTGACTAGTTTCAAGCTAGGCTCTTATGTATAAACATAACTTGTAAATCCTCAGATTGGATTCTCATCTACATATTTGATCTGCAATCAGGAGGTACCAAATTAAAGTGATTTTATTAAAATGAAGTTTTGAATTATACTTACCTTTATTAGGATAGACCGAAATATTGAAGTAAAAGAAACTGTTAATAGGAAATGGATACTGCTACAAGGAGGGGGAGGGGAAAGGAAGGGGGAGATCTTAATACTAAAGGAACTAAAAATTTGTATATACATCTTTCTTAGATTCTGCCTCTTTTTCTGGTGTTACTCTCTGATAAATGGCTTCAGTCCAGTAGGCATACAGGAATGGGTTTTCCTCTCTTGAGAGAGAATAACGTGTTTTCTCCTTCCTCCTTTACTTTGTCTTTCATTTTTTCCTCTTCCTTCTTAACTCAGATGAGTCTATTTTTATGTTTGTTGACACATTTTTACACTTTTCTCCTTCTTCATTGGTCTACGTTTCCACATGTAATATGTATAGTGTATTTTAGCTATGTTTTTGAGTTAATCTTTATGTTCTTTGTTGTCTTCCTTGCCTCTAAAACCTTCCTGTGTCAAGCTCCAGGTTTGCATTTCTGACTGTTGTTTATTTCTGTGTGGCCTCCAGTGCCTGGCCTGTGCCCCTGTCATTCCTGAACTCTACTTCTCTGTCTCCATGCTGCATCTCAATATATCAAAGCTTCTGTTATTGTACCAGAACTGTATTTATCTACACTGCATGATAAATATCTTGTTGGATACAGACAACGTTGTCATTACTCACAGTAGTAACACTTTTTACTACCATCTGCATAAAAAAATACATTGTACAATGCAAAAACAAACAAAATAAAACAAAATAGATATAACCCCCTTTTCCTAAATAAAATTGATAAAACTAAATTATTAAAGAAAAGTCCATGCAGGTGGAAAAAAGTTCAGACAGACAAGTCTGTAAAGCCTCATTCTGAAGCTTTGCAAACTGAGTACAAAGCCTTTGGCTTACTACTAGCACTGGCAATACTGCTTCACTGTGGGGTACAGGATTACAGCATCATGTTTAACATTGCTAGAATCCTGCTGGGCAAAGGTGTTTCAGATTTAACAACTGAAGCTAACACTTTAAACAGGTAAAAGGGCACTCAGTCATGAAATAATGGTTTAAAAAAATACTGAAAGGTTAAGATTTTTGTATCATCCTGAAATGCAACAAGAAGGAGCATAAAAGACTTGAACATAGCAATACTGCTATATAACGTCTTACTATGGAGCATAGAGGTTTGGGTAGCAGTGGTGTTGGCCATATCCATCTCTCATTGATATCCAGCCATGGAAGATGAGCTGTAGTGTACTCTTTCATGAAGAATAAACTAACATACAGGAAAATCCACTTGGAAGTAAGAAGACGTTTCAATGACTATAAATACCAAGATATATGAACAAATTTGAACATCATTTTTATAAACTGGGAAAAACTATTTTTCAGAAGTAGTATATAAACGGAGTGTCTAGGGAAGTTGTAGCCATTAGAAGATGCTTAAAACAGTATATAGAAGACAAATGCCTTTACAGTGTATTATGTGAATTACTTCCCCAAGACTGCTCCTAATTTTATATCCAGTGAAATGTTCCACACTTCTGTTAAAAATATTAGAAGCTGAATATAGTTTGTTGAGGTTTTATTCACAAGGTATCAAATTTAGCCACCAAATTTGGTGCTTTAGAACTGAAATTAAATACGTCCAGTGTGACATATTGAAAAAATAACACATAGGAGGAAAATTCAAAACTAAAAAGTTAAAAGGATGATAGAAGAGTACACAGACCAAATTTATCAGCAGTGAAACGAAGAACCTTGAAAACTACAATTACTAAAACAGTCAAGTGTATGAGATAGACAAAAATTTGGCAAAGTGAGTATAGTACATGAAAAAAAAAAGGTAGATGTATAAAGAACTCAATTTATTTTAAACATTTCTGAGTAACAAAATTTGAAGAGGTTTCAATAAATTCTGTTATACATTTGCCAAATATCCACCATGTGTAGCTGATTTACATAAAAGAGCTAAAGAATTCTTGTCTATCATTAATTTCTATTAATTTCAATTCAGCTTCAGCCATAAATTGATTCAGAGCCCAAAACTCACACACAAGACCTGTGCAAAAATTAGTCAAGGACTAAGCCTGAGGAAGGCTTAAGGACTAAGCCTATTTGGGGAAATAGGAGTCAATTACGGAAACAAAATGCAATGCAGACAGAACCAAAATCTGATAGCTAGGACACACCAGAAGGAATGGAGCCCTGTCATATGAGGAGCAGCTCAGAGAGCTGGGGTTATTTGCCTGGAAAATGGAGGCTCAGGGGGGAACATAGCACTTTCTACAACTACCTGAAAGGTGGTTGCAGTGAGGTGGGTGTCAGTCTCTTCTCCCAGATAACAAGTGATGGGATGGGAGAAGTTTGCCTTAAGTTGCACAAAGGGAGGTTGGGATTGGGTATAAGGGCAAAAAAAAGAAATCACAGAAAGGGATGTAGAGCACTGGAAGAGATAGCCCAGGACAGTGGTGAAGTCATCATCCCCGAAAGTGTTCCAAAAATGTGGGGATATGATACTTGAGGACATAGTTTAATGGTGAATGTGGTTTAATGGTGGTGGTGCTGGGTTGACTGTTGGAGCTGATCTTAGAGGTTGTTGCCAATCTTAATGATTCTATGAATAGTACTGACAGGCAGACAAAAAAATGTTCTTTAAAAACTCCATGTGTAAAAGTGGTTTGAGAAGTAACATGGAAGTCAGGTGAGTGAAAGCATTGAGATGTCACTGGTAAACCCATTCAATGAGCATAAAAGAGCTAAAAATGTAGTGGGCCCTATTTAGTATTGAGTTTTTTCCTACTGTTTTTATGCTCAACTGAGTATGACTTAGGCAAACGTGCCTTTGCATGTTTTTAATACATTAAGTTTGATTCTGTGTTTAATTTTACTGATGCAAAGCTTAAGGGAATTTGGAAACTGGCCTCTTTCCTATTTGACTGAAGAAAAAACAGACTATTTCTACCTATTCACTATGTGCAAGTAGTAAGAGTGAACAGTTGTTATTCATGCTTCTGTAAAATATTTTTGCACGAGGTGATGTTAACATCAAGATGCCTTTGAAGAAAACTAATCCCAGATGATGTCCTGATATTTCTTTGTTTCCCAAAGCAATCGTAATAGCTAATTTAGAGTGATAGTGAGATTATTCAAGATAGAGCTAAGCTGGTTGAAACTTCTGAGTGGAAAAAAGCCATTTACTTATTTTTTTCAATACTGAAGTCATTACCAAAGAATGACAATATGATCATTTATTTACTCTCTGGGGCTTTCTTTTTTAGCCCTAGAAACTGTTTTCTTTATTGCTAATATCAAAACAATTTTAAGAAATGCCTTCTCTGCAGTTAAAATGTTACCTTTCTTTATTCTAGAATTTTGCATGATAATATTAGAATGAACATTAATTTGTACTCTGACATGTATTTTAGGATTTGAGGATAAGTAGGACAAAGATGAACACAGAACCAGGCATTAAGCTATTTTCTACAGTAGAAGGGAGTACTTTTTTTCCACTCTATCATATTAGCATGTTTGTTTCCCAGCAACACATATATAGAATTAGGTTTTTTGATTTTCACTCATTTGCTAATTAAAACTATAATTTATTCAAATTTGAATGATGGTTTTAAAGCCCTTTTCTATTACTTTGTCTGCCTTCCATCTTCCAACCAGAACAGGCGACTGTTTAGCCTTAGAAAAAAGCCCAGAATTCAGGAGCATTTTATATACTATTGAAAAACATTAGTATATTTTATTTAAATCAGTGTTTCAATAATAAGAAACTCTGGCAAGGAAGCATGAGATATAACCAGAGAAAGGAAAATCTGCCATAGTCCAAGAAGCTCAAAAAAATATATGAGAAGTTTTTGTGTCTCCCCTCCTTCTTTTCCTTCATTTCTCTTTCTTCTCCATTAATAACTGAGAGCATAACACAATCGTTTAGGCAAGGGAGACACTAATCAAGGATGCATATGGGGCCAAAATCTGCATGTGAGGCTGAGGCACACTCTTAGTGCACAAAAACAATTACTTCAATAAGAAGCAGATGCTTTTTGATGTTATACAGAAATACAAACTTCAGTCTTTATGGTTTAGATGGTACCGTAACATTTTATTTGTTGTCCTTTAGATGAAACTGAGTTGTGTCACTTGTTAAAACATCCATAGATAAAGCTTCAGGTTAACCCTTAAAAATGTTACCAAGTTGCTCCATTTTGGAAGAAAACAAACAAGTATATATGTATTTCAGATGCTATTTAACAAATGTGTTGAGAAATCAAATTTCAAGGCTTACTTTGAAATGGATATTAGAAAGAAACAAGTTATTCTAGTTTCTCTTATGTAAATTATAAATATTCAATTATATGACTGTGGTGATTATCATGAGTAGTAGTCATCTCACCTAACTTACACTGTTTGAAGGAAAAGGTCTCCTACTTTTATATTTTTTTCCTTCCCATATTTGATGACAGATGCAGAAAATTACAGAAACACAGAATCTGCTGAGTTGTAAGATGCACAAGGGCCATTGAGTCCAACTCCTGGCCCTGCACAGGACACCCCAAGAGTCACACCATGTGCCTGAGAGCACTGTCCAAACATTTCTTGAGCTCTGCCGGGTTTGGTGCTGTGACCACTTCCCTGGGAAGCTGTTCCATTGCCCAATCACCCTCGAGGTGAAAACCCTTTTTCTAATATCCAACCTAAACCTCCTCTGACTCAGATTCAGGCCATTCCCTCATCCTATTTTCCTAAACGTCAGTCTGAAGGTTTGTGCTGGTTTTGGCTGGGGGAGAGTATGGGGTTATATTTTGGATTGTGCTGGAAACAGTGTTGATAATTCAGGGATGTTCCTGTTACTGAAGGGCAGTGCCTACACAGCACCAAGACTTTTTCTGCTTCTCATCCCACCCCAGCAGCGAGGGTGCTGGCAGTGCAGAAGAATATGGGAGGGGACAAAGCTGGGACAGCTGATCCAAACTGACCCAAGGGACATTCCATACCCTATAGCATCATGATCAGCACATAACGCTGTGGGAAGCAGGAGGAAGTGGGTTACATTTGAAATTATATTTGTCTTCTCAAGTCACTTTTATATGTGATGGAGGTGGTTGAGCACCTTCCTGCTCGTGGGAAGGGGTGAATCCTTTCTTTGTTTTGCTTTGTGTGTGTCTTTTGCTTTCCCTATTAGACTGGCTTTTTCCCAACCCACAAGTTTTCTCACTTTTACCCTCCCAGTTCTTTCTCCCATCCCACCAGGGGGAAGTGAATGAGCAGTTGAATGGTGTTTAGCTGTGGGTTGGGGTTAAAACCCAGCAAAGTTAAACAAAAGACTAGGTAAAAGTGCTTATTTCTCTTTAGTGTATAAGAAGGATCTTGCAAGACCATCTTAGACTAGGTTCTTAAATCTTGGTTGCCTTAAGACACACAAAATGTATGTCTTACCATATCAGATGGAAAATCAGAGAAACATCTTTCTTTTAAATAAAGTAGGGATGATTAGCATTTTCTGTCATTATTTGTATGGTTTAATTAATGTTTTACTTCTGAATACTTTGCTTCTTCCCACATTGTTCCAATTGTTCTTTTTCCTCTCTAAAGATTTTTTCCACCATCCATTTTATTTTCCTTCCCTTCCTGTTGTTATTCTCTGACAGTGAGCAATTACTCTGGTTCCTCTGTTCACAGAAACCAGTGAGTTTACTATGCTAAAGTAAAGATATAACACACTGTAACTCATGTTAACTTTAGATGGGTACGGTCACTGTGGTCTAATGTATTGATACACCTGAGAAAATGTGTACCTAAATTGGAATTTTCTGTATAACTTGATCTTCCTCAAATGTTAGCCAAAGTAGACAATATTCTGTCAAATTCCATTGAAAAGAACCTGTTGTATTTAAGGTTCTACATGTCTTTCCTCTGCCTGGCTCCCAGGATTCATTTCTTTTGGTTAACCAAGTTGTAGAGTTCAGCTCTACAATTTTCTGAATGAGTGCTCCAGCTATCATGGGAATATACAAGATGATTTTAACTCTGAGACGATGCTGTGTGAAGGAGCAACCTGTAAGATCATTGCTGGAAACTGAACAGAATATCATTTACATCTTTCCATTTATCCTTCAGTCCTGACCGAGTTGGCAGTGCTACCTATTGGCAGTGCTTTTTGAGACAGACACAGAAATCTTTTCAAAGTACAGGGTGAATAGAGTGACATAACATAGAAAAGCTCATCTATTGTGGGTCTATCAGGGTACTAGAAACCCCCTACACTGTGTAGTTTAGACAAAGTTCAGACAGGAAATGTGTCATCTCTTTATAACTGGGCTGCTGGATGATATATCAAGTGATATTATTATTAAAAAACTGTTACAGAAAACAACAAAATATACAGAAATTTTTAAAACTCTTGATAATTAAATTGCATTTTATCTTTTTATTCTATTTTCACAGAACAAATGTTTAATATTTTTTCTGCCTTCGTTATTCAGATAGCAAGTGCTGCATTTGTTCTCACAGAAACAAGCAATCTTGTCTGTTAGTCAAGATCCAGACTAATTCCAAAATATATCCTGGATTTCCTATATAAGCAATCTTAGTCTTAAATTACTAGATTAATCATGGCTTGAAGGTGGAGCCATCTCCCTTCATTAAACTCAGATGTGAACTACTGAGATAAGAAAAGCTCTTTCTGAAGACTTTTTGTATCTTATATTATGATAAAGTCTTGATCCACTTAGGGTTGATGTGAAATTATAAAATGAACAACGCTGAAATCAAAACCTTTTTTTTAATCTAGCAAATATCACCGAATAAAATATAAATATGTAGATATATCTATATAGATATATAGATAGATATATAGATATATAGACATAGATATATATATATACATATACATATATAGATGCATAGCATAAATTTTTTGTTCCATTTTGAAAAATGTCTCTCTAAAGTTTCATTAGCAAGAAAGTAAAAATCCTACTGATGGGTTAATCTGCTATATCTGCAGTGTACACAATCTCTAAACAGCTATACAGGCACTTAGGAGTTTTTATTTTGAACGGAATTATTCCCTAAGTGCTGTGAACATTACTGTTAGGAGTAGCAAAAACCAGGATGTTGTGCTATGTAAGTACTAAGGGGATGTCACATCAGCATCAAAAGTATCTGAGAGACATAAAAAGAAATCTGGTAGAAAAGATGAACTTTTTAACAGTGCTCTGTGTATACCAATTTCTCTCTTCATTGGCCTTAAAATTCATAGTACTTAAAGGAAAGATGAAGAGGAAAATAGAAAACACTTTATTGTTCTCTTTAATTTGTTCTTTTAAAATCAGTGAATTCTGATGGATTGAAAGTTGCTGCATAGTTGTAAAATAAACCTAGATAGATCCCTGAGCAGGAAATTTTCAAGAGGAAGGATTTGGTCTTGAGAATTTAACCTGAGATATTCTAACCATCAAGAAAATTATTAACATGGGCATTGACTCTAGTCTACATTGTAGATTGCACATCAAAATAAGAGGGTAGATTAATCAGATATTTCAGAACATTTCCAGATGTTTTGGAAAAGATCTTAAGATGGGGAAATTTTAATTATTTTTCTTATTAGATTTATAGGTATTATAATGTTTAAATATTTATTTCCTTCATTAAAGAATATAAATTGAAGTCTGTTACATCAATTCATGATTAATGGTTTTCCAATTTATTTCCAAGCCTCGTTGTTAGTAATTAAGTTATATTGTAGGATCTATTTTCCTATGTCTTACCTTTGTCCATTTGAGCTTTAGTGACATCTTTTTGAAGTAATTTCTGAATAAAACTGTGGCAGATAGGAGCATTTTCTAAGCTATGCATTGAAATAAGGAAAGAAATAAAGAGGTCTTATTTTGCTCTCCACCCCCAAAACCTAATATGAGGACCTAATGATCGTTTTTCTACTTGACAACTCTTCAAGTTTTCAGAGAAGAAGAGGCATTCACCTCTTCTCTGGCTTCTACAGGTTATCACTTCACTTCCCTATTCAAATTAATCCCTCTAAGAATATCTTACCCACCTATTACTTTGACCAGTCACAAGAAAATCCCCTAAGATTTACCAGAAAGCATACAATCAGAACTGTGTAGAAATGAAGTTTTATTAGAGCTATTCTAAAATGCACAAATGAATATTATATTCCTTTTAAAAAATCTAAAAGTAACAAAGAAAAAATAATGGAATTGCCTCTAGCATTTATGTTAATTATTTTTAATTTTTAGATTTCTTTGATTTACTTATTTCCTTTCCCCTTCAATTAAGAAAGAGACTTCTCAAAGATGTACTTCTTAAAGATAAATTAGATGATCACAAAAAGGCAATTTTAAACCTTCTCTTAAAAATACATATATTTACAGCTAAGGTTGTTAAGAACTCTTTTCAATGAATCCTTTAAAATAAACTCAAACCTGTACTTTTTTGGTGTTTAAAAGCATTTTAGTTTAATTTTTCTGTTGCAAAATAAATTTTGAAATTGTTGGCATTCCTGCTTCTGTGTCTCAGATTAAAATCGATAATTTCTTAATCCAAAGTAAATTTCAATTTGAAATTCAATCTAAAACTGTTTTATTTTTTTAAAGATACAAAATACTTAGTGACAGTTTTTATATCTCTCCAACTTTTCCAAGTATTGTTAAATGAGAATCTGTTTTCATAGATTAATTTAACAAAAGTTAAAGGATGCCATGTTCAGCAAGCTAATCAGTGAATATTCAGTACACTAACCACAACATTAAATTCTTATATTGATACATTTGCTGTGGGATTCATCTTGCATGAATGTATGTCTCTAAGTCAAACAAGGATACTGCCATAGTCTGTGGAGTTAAACACTTAATTCCAACAAAATATTTATTTCAATACAGAATAGCAATCTAATATAAATGAGTAGAAGCAGGCCCTATTTCTTCAACTGTAATGTATTACATTACAAAAATCTGTAAGTGCCTTTGTTTAGGCAACAGTTTTCCTTCCTCATGTCTGAGTCTGGCTTCTGCTGGCTACTGGTCCATCTAACTACTTCCTGCACGTAAGGTTATAACTAGTTTTGTTCAATAAGTATGTTTTGTTTTTTCTCAAAGATTTCCTATTCTTCCTGATTATTTGTCTACATTATGATCAATGGTGTTATTTACTATTTAGAATAGGATAGTTGACATGGTTTGAGATTTCCCTTGCATTACTACAGTAAATAAAAATTTTTCATGTTTAATGTTTNCTATATTTTTTTTAGAGGAAAGTCAGGCTACAGCTAGTATAAATGCTAAAATAATGTGAATAATGTGTAAGGATTTAAAAACTCTAATGTTGTTCATACTTTTACAATACTTTTGTGTATAAAAAACCCCCAAACATTAAACATGCAAATCTATATAGTGGGAAAAAATGCTGAAGTTTTAGAAGCCTTGGAATTATAATCCTGATTGTATTTTTTTTGGTTTTCTCTACTCAGAAATAAAGCCTTTTCTTTGTTTCCATTCTTACAGGAAACAAGCAAAGATTTCTGTAAGGCAGTTTTTGTTATGTATTCCACATAGATTGTCATGGAATAAGTTTAATTTAGGAAGTCCCTCCTTATTTCTTTTTTATTCTGTGTTTTCTTTGAACTGATATTCCTCTTGCAGTGAGAAATAAAACATAGTAGATGCCAGTCAATGATGTCTGGTCATTAAAATAATGTACTGTAACCTGCTGATATTTTCAGTATATTACTAACAATGTAGTAATAACTTTCATGCTGTAGTTCCCTGCAATATATTAAAAAAAGACTACATCTCTGCTTGAAATACGTCAGTTCATTATGTATGATTAATAGAGTGATTACAGCTCATACTTGAAGGCTGACATTTGAAATCTCATTGCTGTGTCATCTTTAAGGACAGAAATTTTTCTCATAATTTCTCAATATATTTGCCATTCTTTCTCTGAGTCGTCTAACTATTCTGATTCCTCTCTGCCTTCCAGAGGTCCTCTGCAGTATTGCTTTTGGTTTAGCTCCTTCAGAGCATTCTGCACACTCGTAATTATAAAGCAGAAATGTGTAAGTTAACTGACTCCTTTTGGAACAGAAAATCTCACCACAATAAAACCCACTTCTGAAAATCTGCACATGCTGGTTTTTCTCATGCGGGTCATGAGAAGACCTTGTGTTTCATTACATCAGATGACTTACTGACAAAATCTGTAGCCTTTGAAAAAACTTCCAGTAAAACAATGAAATTAATAATTAGAATCCACAGAAAGGCTGAATTTTGTTCTGTGTCTATTCTTATCAATATACGTTTCCTCGAATAAAAACACTTGATATAAACAAGGACATACATTTCTTGAAATACAATTACCTTTTTCACTTATTTAAACTTGTAAGATCATTCAGATATTCCTATTTTTTGATTCACTAAAGCTTTCGTGGAAAAAACTAATAATTTCTTAAAGTCTGCTTTCCCAAGATAACACAAATCTCATTTGCATTTGTAGAGTGTGTCCAATATTTGCCATTTCCTTCTCTCTTTACTCCATTTTCCCTCAAGCGTTTTTCAAATATAATTATCTATACAGAGGATAAATGACCTCAGTGAGTAAAATCCTGTGATAGAAGTTCACTTCTGTATAGCTATTAAAGAATATTTCAGAGAGGGGAATAAGAGGTAAATATCAAATTTCAAACCTCTGAAAAACCTTTGTCAGCCAGAAGGCACTTTTCCATTGTGGTGCTCTGGCCCTTCTGTACTTAGCTGAGAGCAGTGCTTGGTTGCATTAGCAGCTCCTACCTGAGCATTTGCACACTTCGTGCCATCCTTCTCTGCTTCACTAGAGGGACACCAACCACACAGGAGTGAAAGACCATAGTAACATGACAGAAATTTCAGTGCTACCTTCATATGTCTCTGCTTAACAAAGATAAAACAGAAGGACTTCAAAATTTCTTATGTCAGAAAGGCCAAGAGAACAAGACTTATCAGTAGCTGTGGCTTGGAACTTAAGTGTTTTTCATGCCTTGTTAGTGCAGGGAGGTATCTGGAAAATGGAAGTAAATGTAAATTTGCCAACCTCCCCACCCTGATTTTCTTCATGTAGGGTGGACTGTGGGGCAGTAAATTGTAAAAAAACCCCATGCATACTTTCAGATAGACAGGATAAAGGGCTCCAGGATTTGTTGTGAGATGATTGTTACCTGACTTTAACCAGTTAAAAGTTAACATCTGTGTTTTGCCCTTTTATGATCAATGAGAAAGGACAAGCACTCTCATTAGGAGAGTCATCCCCTCATTTCATACATATGCCTTTGGATGGAGTAAACTCCACTGAAAAGTGATTCACTTCTCTTCATTGACTACAGAAGGATTTTGCATGACTGATTTAGTGTGATAGTTTCATCATGACTGTACTGAAACTGTGATACAGATGCAAAGCCACCGTGATTTCATCTATATTCAACCTTGGCTCATGCTATCATGCAACTTTGTATTTAAGGCTTATAAGCAGATAAATTTAAGTGTCTTTATTATATATATGCAATATATTTTCTTTTACAATTTATTTCTCTATACTGAGGAAATTGCTAATATATCTGTTATTGGACATATAAGTAATACAGTTTCTAATTCAAAGTACTTTTGAGCCTCTTTTTAAAGACTAGAAGCCAGATTACCACTGAATTGGGATTAAAAAAAATAATTTCCTTTGAAGAAAAAATTTGCTTAACATGATTACTGGAAAGAATTTGTGTGGATCCTGTCTACATTTCTCAATTTGAAAAACCTTCTGGGACGGAGCTGCATGAAATGTTTATCTAGCAACTTGAATCCATTTAACATACCTACAAATATCAGCGCAGAACCACGATATCTGACAGAATTTATGTGATGCCCTTTCTAGAGACTGAAATCTCCCATTTCCCCAGCGGGAGCTGGCCCAGGGCCTGCCATGATTTCCTTCTGCAATATCCATTTTCTCCAGTATAAACACACCAGTGTGCTCAGCCCAAGACAACGAAGAGTTCTGTAACACAGTCATCACATCCATTCATACATGCTCTTTTCAAGTGTTCAGTTTAACCCTATGTTAGATGCATATTTATGCCTTTCATTTTCAGCTTGTGGAACAGTGAGGGCCCCTTGTCATCTACACCAACCTCTTGGACAATATTGACAATAAGCATTCCAGAGCATAATTCTGTTTTATACGAAAAATCGTTTATCAGAGAAAAAAATAAAAATTCAGTTAAGATAAATGATGAAGATCAACTTTAATATTGGATAAGAAGAATCAATTCTTAATTGTAGAAGAAGGTTGGGAAACAATAGGGACATTCAGAAAGATTCTTATGTTAACAGAATAAGATAATATTTTTTCCAGTAGTGTTCTGGTGAGGAACATGGGAAGATTTCACTTGTCCAGGGTGTCATAGTAATCAAAGTACCTTATAATAAAGTATCAATGACTATATTACACATAAAGAAATTGTATTCATATTGAAGTCCAAACAAAGTATGATACCCATTTTTTCCATTTCTTTTTAAGACTTCCTAATGATTTTGAGGAGTCTCAGCACTTATCAGGTATTAAACAAGGATTAAAAAGATGCAGTGCTAGCACCCCTCTGAATTTTTATGAAAATATTTTATGCTTTCATAAGCAACTCATTCAGTGTTGAGATTCTGTTAAGAATCCTAGCTTTCCTTCAAAAGATCAAATTTTAGTGTAACATCTGAGTTGAAATAGATCAAGAATATTCTGAAAAGCTACCTGTAAAATAAAAATTCCAGCAAATGACAAAACAGATGGTCAGGACTTCTAATTTATTGGCTGACCTAAGTAATAAGGTTTTAAATTGATAATATTGAAAAAATCTTTAATTTTGCTTCTTTTTCCAGAGCTTTGGGGAGAAACAGCTAGATTCATTTGCAAGTTGGGAGTCACTGCTTTAGACCTTATTTTACTTTCCTCTGTCTTTCATACACAGTAGTGATTCTTGCTCACATCATTTTTTTACATATATCATTTCCTTTCTGTCCTTTTCTGGATGGTTTTCTTTCAATCAGTTACTTCAAAATAATTCTCATCTTAATTTAAGATTAATTTATCTACCTTTATTTAAACTAAGCTATTTCTGTATAATGAGAAAGTGAGAAAAAGAGGATTTTATTTTTTTCTGACTTCTACAAATTTTCCTGAAACATTTAAGGAAATATGAGGTCCTGTTCCTATTACTTTAGATTAATTTTATTTTTAATTTTTTTGCGTAGCATTTTTAGAATGTCTATCAAACTGTGAAGAGCTGTCAGTACTAACAACCCTTCAAGCTAGTCTTATAAAGCTCTAAATTTTATGGAGCTTTACAGAGTGTAACTGAAGTAATTTAAATACTGGCAGTTCAAAGTTCTTAAAATGCTCTTTAAAATTGGAGGATTATTAATTATAATCACATCTGATTTGCAGGCATAATCTTCACATAGTGTATTTCATTAGTTTAGCAAGTTAAGTCAGATTATAAAACCAAAGCAACATGGTTGGGGAAGATTACAGTCTCAGAATTTGAGTACTTCAGAATCTCAGAACAGCAGTTCTCCTGTCACCCAAATGTGTATGTTCTGTCATATAATTTAGCATGGATATATAGTACCAAGGCATAGGTAATGTTTAAATTGCTGCTATATAGAACTGATGATCTGGCAGAACACATCAGCCAATTTCTGTCTACTAGTTTTAATGTCAGCAAATATATAGCCTAAATGAAACTGTAATTTCTATTAATCCAGAATGACACAGTCACACCTTTGGATTACTTTGCAAGATGCAGCACAATAGCAGACCCTAATTATTCTGCTGTGCTTAATTCAATATACCAACTTCTCTTTCCTTACGATGTTAACTTATGGAAAACTCCGCAGAAGAGAAGAGAAAGAGGTAGGAGGAGGCACCACAGATCTGAGGATTGCTGAGCAGGGACAGGATCCAGTTGTTAAAGAAAAGACTGTGCCTAGTGAGGCAAGTGTCTGGGGGACAGAGAGATGGGGGAGACTCTCACACCTCCTCTGCAAATACTGCATGACCAAGGCCCATGTCAAGGCAAATGCAGGCAGGATGGATATAAAGTTCATCATATTTACTTTACAGAGTTGCTTCTTGTATGGTTAGCTATTAGCTTTTGATCAACGTTTGCAGAAAATGTTGAAAAACAAGTTGAAAATGAGTCAGCACTATGCTACGGCAGCAAAGAAGTCCAAAGGCTTACTGGCTATACTAGAAAAAGGAAAGTAAATAATACATTTTAATTAATTCAGTAAAAGAACCAAAACAACTAAAACCCAAACTTATCTGTACTAAAGCTCTAATGACATTATTCACAGAGGAAAAATAAGGGTACTGAGTGCTTTGAAATACAGTAAAGAGATGTAGAAAATAGTGTCAGAGGCTTTCCAAGACAACATTTACAGAGTGCTTTAACATAAAGAGATGTTTCTTGCCCTTCAATATTGCTCTTATTTTAGAGGACATGTAAACTTGTATGAGGGAACCTGAAAAATACTTGAGGAAAAGTTAAAGTATTTCCTGATCACGTTCCAGATAATAGGATAATGTTATCTTTTTCTTCTGAAAGACCTATTTTGAACAATTCCTTTTCTCTTCTTTGTCTCTGATGATTGTTGGAAGAATGCCTGTGCAGCAATGCCATAAAAATAACAGAAAGTCATGGAATGATAAAATGCTGTTTAAACATCTCAGCATCATTTAGTCAGCAGAGCCTTACGTTGTTTATGGACTTACTGTTTAGCAATATCTTCTATTAAAAAAGAGAACAAAAGTCACAAAAAACTTGTGTAATCTTTTCTCTCAGTTGTGGAAGTTTCTCCTGAACAAGATGATTTAAATACAGGAGCAGTTATATTCAGCATCTGGTAAGACAAGACTTCTACAGGGATAGTAGGAGCTTTTGGTCTTCTCATATACTCTGTAGCTTTGGACACTTCAGTCTTCCTCAGCAGTGGAGGTTTTAAAAACAAATGCTGAAGAAATTCCCTAAAACTAATGCTGTGAGTAAAGAAAATAGGAACCTTGCAGAACAAAAGCAACCCCTCTGCTTATCTATCTTGTGTCTTTTTTTCTGTAGTAAATAATATTTCTATGTTTCTTCTCAAGATAAGTCTAGAATATCTAATAGTGGGATTAAAAATAATACATAAAACATGTAAGTATTTTAAATACTACTGTTATTTTAATACCACTGTGTCACCTTTTGGGAATTTTGAAAGCAACTTACCTTGGATGGGGAGGAGTCAAATAAAACTAGGTGTCTAATAAATGAACAGTAAATTAAATAGAGTTCATGTCAGACTGGTACAGCTAAGAAATTTATTTGTCACATGGCAAACAATGGCACTAAACAATTATATAGTTTGTATGAAGAGTAAAAGAAAGAAAAATGACACCAAGCCGAGTGGTACAGTTGACATGAATGAGGGATGGGATGTCTGTCATCCAGAGGGACCTGGACAAGCTCGAGAGGTAGTCCATGGGACGCCCAAGAGGTTCAACAAGTCCAAGTATAAGGTGCTGCACCAAGGTCAGAGCAACCTTGATATTAATGCAGGTTGGTGAATGAACACATGGAGAGCAACTGCTGAGCAGGACTTGGGGGTGTGGGGGCATTAAACACAGGACATGACCCCGCAGTGCAGGCTTGAAGCCCAGAAAGCCAATTGTATCTTGGGCCACATCAAAAGAAGGGCGGGCAGCAGTCGAGGGAGGTGATTCTGCCCCTCACCTCTGCTCTGGTGAGACCCCACCTGCAGTGCTGCACCCACCTCTGGATCCTCAGCACAGGTAAGACATGGACCTATTGGAGTGGGTTGAGACAAGGGCCGTGAAGATGATCTGAGGGCTGGAGCACCTCTCCTGTGAGGTCAGGCTCAAAGAGTCTGGAGAAAAGGAGGCTCCCAGGAGACTTTATGGCAGTCTTCCCGTACCTAAAGGGACCTTGTAAGAAAGATGGGGACAGATTTTTTAGCAGGGCTTATTGTGATAGGACAAAGGATGTAAAAGAGTGGAGATTCAGACTAGATGTAAGTAAGACTCTTCTTTTTTTAATGATGAGGGTGGTGAAACACTGGAAGAGGTTACCCAGAGAGTTGGCAGATACTCTGCTCAGTGTTCTGAGAGCCACAGGCTTGCTGAGCCTTTCTTAACATAGTTTCATCTGATTCAATCCACTAAGTAATGGATTGATCCTGGCTGGACGCCAGGGGCCCACCAAAGCTGCTGTATCACTCCTGTCTGCAACTGAACAGGGGAAAGAAAATACAACTAAAATTCTTTCTTGTCTCTCTAGAGGTAACACAAGGACAGGGAAGAGATCACTCATCAGTTACTGTCATGGGCAAAACAGACTTAACTTGGGGAAATTAACTGAATTTATTACCAATCAAAATCAAAGCAGGATAACAAGTAAAACTATCTTAAATCACCTTACCTTCACCCCTCCTTCCTTCCCAAACTCTACCTCCTCCCTCTCAGCAGCACAGAGAGACACAGAACAGGGGTTATGGTCAGATTGTTTCTCCCACTGCTTCCTCCTCAGGAGAAGAGCCCTTCCCCTGCTCAAGCACGAGGTTCCTCCCATGGGAGACAGCCTGTGAATTTCTCCAACATGGGACCTTCTCACAGATTATAGCTCTCGAATTTATTACTCAGTGGAGGTCACAAGGTGCAATTGCAATTGCACAAGGTGCAATTCTTCAGCAAAAAGGCTGCTCCAAATTGGGTCCCCAGTAAACCTGCAGCAGCAGGTTTGTGTGAGCTCCTCTCATCACAGGTCTGTACATCTCTGCCAGGAGCCTGCTCCAGCACAGGCTTCCCACGGGGGTCACAGCCTTCTTTTGGGCATTCACCCTCTCCAGTGTGGGGCTCTTCCAGGGACTGAATGTGGATTTCTGCATCCCCATGGGTCTCTACAGGCTGCAGGCCCACAGCTGCCTCACCATGGTCTGTACCACGGGCTGCAGGGGAATCTCAGCTCCAGCACCTGGGGAACCTCCTCCTCCTTCTCCTTCATCACTGACCTCAGTGGCTGCAGAGTGGTGCTGCAGTCTGGGGTTCCCTGCGTTGGTATGGGGCGTGGCTCAAGGGTCAGCCCGGACGGAAGGACCCTTGACCGCAGCAGGTCAGCCAGGAATCCCCAGCGCCAAACCTCCAAACGACTGGGCGAGGCTTTGCTCAGGCGTTGGGCGAAGAGCTCACAGGAGCCGGGTGACGCAGTGCGCCAGCGAGAGCCAGGGATGAGAGGCAGGACTCCATATGGGCTCCTGGAGGATCTGTATTTGCCAAAGGGTCCAGGGACAGACACCTCCCAGAAGGGGCGTGCAGGGGGTTTTAAAGGGGGGAGGATCAAAGGGAGGTACAAACAAACTGTCCAATCACGAAACAATGTAGGAGGGTCTAGGAAAGATTGACAGAACAGAAACTTATTTGATAGATTAGGGGGAGTGGGGTGATTTAAACAAACCAATGGGGTATCGAACAACATTGAAAGTTCTAGAAGGGAGGGCAGCCAACGAATTGATTGATAGGGGAACAGGTGTGTTACAAAGTCAGGGGAGGAACCAACTTTAACAGGGGACAACAAGGAACAAACCATTTTTAGAACCAACAGTATTTCAACCAGACATTAAAAACCGCACCACAACAGGTATGGCCTGCTGCAGCCTTCCTGGAGAGCTCTGTGGGGCTGTCCTGGGGAGAGCGGCTTTCCCGCTCCCCACAGCCCTCACTGCTCTGGGTAGCTGTCAGCTCCACAACACGGTGATGATAAAGGAGGAGAGAAGGCTCCCTGCAGGGGGACCTCAGAGGATCTTTATTCACATTTATCTCCCAAAGGCAGAGAGAGGCACACAGCATGGAGCCTCAGGTTTTATCTGGGTATGAGGGGGGAGGAGAGCACATGGACTAATGGTTTCAGGGCACTGGGGCAGTACATGGGCAGAGTTGGGGTACCAGGACACCAACAGGGAGAACCCGAGGGAAGGGTCAGGGCTAGGGACGGGGAAGTGAGGACAATGTGGGAAGGGCAGACATTTAGTAAGGAGAGGAGTGGGGAGGTACAGTACTACAGAGTTGTTTCTCTCACAAATTTTCATTCCTCTGTTCTCTGGCCACAATTACTTCTGGACAATTTTGGGGTTTTTCCATTCTTGAATCCATTATCACAGGGGCATTCCCACCCTCTCAGGTTGGCTCAGCCTTTTCCAGCGGTGGGTCCATCTTGGAGCTGGCTGGCATTGGCTCTGTCAGACACAGCAGCTTCTCACAGGAGTCACACCTATAGCCCCCACATTACTAGGCTCTTGCCATGGAAACCAAAGACAGTCTTTTAAATTCCTTGTATTTGGAACAAGAAATGTTCTAAGGAAAGAAAAAATCTGTTTTAAGAGAAGATGAAGTTCTGAAGAAAAATATTAGATCCTGTGACAGAGGCTTCCTAAACATATTAAGAAAATTTTGTTAGGGAATTAAGAAAAAATCAATGCATATTGTGTTTGAAATTAAGCATTTCCTTGTTGTGCTAGTAGTTTACATATTACAGACCCAAGGACAAAGGAAGCAGAACACTGTTTATTGGGAATATAGGAAATTGTATGAGTGAGAAGACGAAAATAAAAGTAAGATTTCTGGAAATAATTTTCCAGAATAATCTTACCTGAGGATTTCACAGTACTACCAATGATCCATTTCTCTATAGACAGCAAATTTACCGATACTAACTACATTAACATAGAATTCATTTTTTTTATTCATTTATTTATTCAGAAAGTCAGCCTGATTGAAACAAGAGGTCACTATTCAAAATACAATCAGAAAAATATTTCGAATTCAAGACCATCCAATCAATATATATTGTAAGGGAAAACATTGGAGCAAGATAAACAATATAGACATGGAGGCTGGAAATCCAATATAATGAAAGGAGTAATTTTAGTGGAAACCTGAGAATCCATACTGAAGATTCCTCCTACGATATAACTTTGCTATCCCATTATATATTTATGGCCTTTTCTAGCTACTGTTTGCCATCTGTGCATGAGGGATTCACAACACACAGCTGACACAATTAAGCAGTGTATCAACTTACTGTATTAATTGCTTTTTGTAAAAGCTCTGTGTGATTAAAAAAAAAAAATTACACACCTCTTCCCAAACTGAGTGTCTTTCCTAGTGAAATAAAGAGCATTCAGAAAGGTCAGTGGGAAAGAATAACAGCTGATAAAGAAACAATTGATCACCCTTCTCTCCTCCCCTTCTTCATCCACATTCATGCACACATATGATGCCCAAAGCATCTGTGGTGAGGAGTCCTCTTCTCTGTTTTCTCTTACTTTTCAAAAACAACCATATCAAATATGGTCCTGATTTAAGGGGCTAAAATTAAAATAAGGCCATCTTAATGTATTTCCTACAAGTGGCTTTTCTGCGACGTTCTGCAAATGCATTTCAAGAACTGTTATTCTATAGCCTTTCTTATTTGCTGTGTAATGGTAATATCTTGTCACAAAGAGACAAGCATTACAGTTTGTGATTTTCCACTATTTTTCAGTTTTGGGTTACAGCGAAATACCTGGAATGTCCAGAGGAATGTGCTATAAATAAATGCATTTTGGAGTCACTGTCCCACCACTCTTTGAAATGCAGCAGTGGCAGCTTATTGTACCTGGCTTGACTGACAAACTACTGGGAGAAACCAGGAATAAACCAGGGGTAGGTCTAAAATTAAAATTAAATTCAAATTTAAGTTAAATTCAAAAATTAAGTTAAATTAAAAATTAAATTAAATAAAAATAAAATATAAATTAAAATCAAATGAACAGCCCATGATACCAGCTAGATGAATAAGCATTTTGTAGTTTTACCTTAAAGCACTGTGTACTTAGCTAAGATAATCACAAAGATTCTTCCCCACAAGCTTCTGAGAAACTCAAGAGAATCGAGATATTGTCACTGTCATTTCTATCATCAAAAAGGCCAAATATTTTTTGGGTAAAAGAGCTCATTTGTTAAGCGAGCAACCATTTGGGAAGCTAAATTCCAATAATAAAACAGAAAAAATAAAAAAGGATACTAAACCAGGCAGGAAAACAAGTTAGGTTACTTTGCTAGTTGCCCCCAAAATAAGTTTTCTAGAAACAAAATCAAAAGCAAAACCAAGCCCTTAAATATTGATAACTGTAAAAAGAAGGTCAGGAAAGAAGCTCATTTGGAAAAGGTATAATCAATAAATAAACAGCCTTTCTATGAAAACATTAGATTTTTCTTAGATAGATTCTGAAAATAAAATAGATAGAAGGAAAGAAGAAACTTTCATCAACAAACACCAATAGTATCACAGGGAAAAAAGGGAAAACATTTAGTCTGTTTGTAAATTGTTGATGTTGGTTTACCAGAATTTTTAAAAGAAGTTCTTGTGGTATAGGCTACCAATTTTATTTCTGTACCCACTTAGGATGGATTATGTCTTTCCAAAATGGAGTAAATTTTTTGTGAAACAAATTTTTAATGCCAACTCTCTTGTCAAACAGAACCTTTATAATAACACTCAAAATAAGGGAGGTTTGAAGTCTGTTTGCAGCCAGTTTTCAGGAAGCATTTGCTGAACTTGCTAATTTCTAAAAACAAAAATAACATTTCAGAAGACCATCTAGTTCACCATTAGCTTTATCTACAGACCAGGCATTTTGGATGTTCTGTGGCTAAAGATCACCAGGCAGAACTGGAATGTCTTCAGCCATGAGTAATATCTGTATTTAGTCAGGACCCAAACTGATCTAGGCAGCTACAGCCAATATTCATGACAAGTTTTAACTAATTAACTTGTTAGATGAATTACACAAAATATAATAGTTTCCAAAATACAGATTTCATTTCTGAGAAACCCCATTATTCTCAAGCTCTGTGTCCAAATGCATCTGAGTTAAAAATGCAGTATGGTGTCATTTCACACTTCTGTGATATGTGGTTTGTCTGCTCAGTTCACATTACTTAGAAATCAGAGTCCCTTGTGAACGTTTGGAGTCATGGGGCATGCTAAAATACAACTGTGACTTAGTTATGCATCATCCTGTTTGTGTCACATCTGTTATACTGAGGAAACCAGGAATTGTTTCCATACCATGGAATAACTGCAAGGCTCTGGTTGTGTTCGCATGCTCCATCACACATTAACAAGAGCAACAAATCCTTGATTGTTTTGTGGCTTCTGTATTCTGATCTCACAGCAGAAACGTCTTTAAACTTGGTTTGGCTTTGCAGAAATATAAATTCTGATCAGGAGTTTGAAAAACAGACGGCAGGGTGAATGGCACTGTTAAAATCCTGATGGGAGAACAAAAGCCTCATGTCTGGACACATCTTGTAGCACCCAAAGACTGATTTGAGTAGGTCCATTTAGTTTTCAGGGGACTGATAAGCTAGAGCACTGTGACTCACTTTGTTCATTTGTGATCTGGAATTCCCCTGCAATCAATCCAGAGGTTGCTTTGGCTCAGTTGAAGCAGGTACCATTGGTGGAAGGCAATGATTCTGTTTTCTAAGCTTGATCCAAACTCATGGGAGCTTTCACGACATCTATCATCCTTCTTGCTAGACCAGGTCAATCCTGTGTGACATTATCACCATTCCACAGTCAGAAAGAAAAATAAGGAGGAAAAAAGATGCTATAAATAAGTTCGGGCTGCAGAAAACAGTGATGGAATATGAATTTCTAATAGATTTTTTTTTGGTTTTTTTTTTAATTTATAAAAACCTCTTATATAAAGCTACCTTTTTTCCAATTACTTTTGCAATTGCTTCCTTTCTTCCTACAGAAAATTCTACAGGTTGAGAACTGTAAAATACTACTAATAGCTCAGAGGGCAGGCAGATTGGCCATCAAAAAATCTACAGGTGGCCATATAGGGAAGTGTCTACAGAGCTCTGGCAGATCAGCAGTGTTACTTCAGTCTGTCATGGTGCACTCAGTAAAGAAACCAATCCAGAGAAATGTTCTTAATCCTGGGGGTTTTTTATGAGCATCTCACTGCAAATTCTCAGTGTTAGTAATTCGGTTAGACACAGGACAAGTATCCTGCGAGCTAGCAATATTTTCCCTGATGGGGAAAGTACACAGTTTTACCTTGCTGAGATAAACTTTAACTATTTTCAGTGTGAAATTATTTTTCTGCCATGCTTCCTTAAAATATTCATTGTTTTAACATGACTGTTAGAAACTTGATTTACTGGTCTGTTTGGGCAAAAACAGATTTCTGGAAGTAACATCCAGTGCTGAAAATAATGGGAAAGAATATTTATATACATACTACCTGTCTGTATCCAATCAAAGATCTTTAAAACTAAGAAGACCATGCCCAAAAGATTATATTTAGGTTTTTTGATGTCCTCTGCCTAATGACTGCTAATCTGTTATAGTCTAACCCTACATGTCAATCCTCACAGAAAACTTACAAAAGACAAAACTTTATGTATTTTAATAAATGTTTAAACTTAAATTTCTAGCAGTAAAATGTGTGTTACTGCTCTGAATTGTATTTCTCAATTATTGTTTCTCCTGATAGCCTTTAAGAAAATATTGAATAAATTTTCAAAAGAGAACATGTTAAAATATTGATGCAGATGAAGTATCTATCAGTGGTAAACTGCAGAGGCAGAGAATTTGCTGACGTCTCTTCTAGTGGCAATTACTGGGGTTTGTTCTCCTGTAGAAAGAAAACCTATCAAAGTTTGGATGAGAAAAAATCGTATTTGCTATTTTTTGGTTAAATTGTATAAATATTAGTTGTTCAATGAGAAGGGCCATTGAACAGCTAATATTTTCTGCCATTACTTCCTTTATGAATTAGACTTCTAAAAAATAAACTGATCAGCACTGTATTTTGTGAACTGTGTTAAGCAAGGTTGGACAACAGCCACAGGATTGAGTCCTAGAGTCCTAACTGAAGACTGTAAGTGGTTTCAGAGCCTGTATTTGGCATGGGCATGCTCAGATTGCTGAGTTATACAGCCCATCAAAATCTGGCCAGGTCCAAGAACAGACAGAGCGTGTGGAAAATGGGTAGCTTGAAAGTTAACAGAAAAACAAAAGAAGAGGGTTTTTTTAATTGAAATGTCATAGATTCACTTTGATACCTAAGACCTTGAATAGAACTTTCTGTAATTTTTCAGCTTTGGCCACAAAAGAAGAGGGTTTTTTAACTGAAATGTCATAGATTCACTTTGATACCTAAGACCTTGAATAGAACTTTCTGTAATTTTTCAGCTTTGGCCACAAAAGAAGAGGGTTTTTTAACTGAAATGTCATAGATTCACTTTGATACCTAAGACCTTGAATAGAACTTTCTGTAATTTTTCAGCTTTGGCCAAAAGCCAAACATTTTGTTTTGCTGATTCTGAGTAAAAATTAATAATGCCAAATTTGACCTATAAGAGGCAATAAATCTGAGTGTGAAATGTTAATTGCAAACTTATTTTTTGAGAACATCTCTGAGGCTATTTGTTTGAGATTTTGCTCAAGAATCTGATTCAACAACTACTGTAGTTTAAAGCTTAATATGAATTGTCATATACAGAATAGTTATTGAATTTAAGATTACCATATTAAAAAAAGATAAATAACTTCAGTTTTAGTTTCTGTTAAGGAGATTTTTTTTTTTAGCCAATGAAATAGTTTTTAGAAAATACTATAGATAATAGGAAACAAAATTGACAAGAAATTAAATTAAGATGGCTACAACTACTGCTTTCCCTTAAAGGAAAACTGCTGCTCCTTTTCAATCCTTTTGTTTTATGTGGCTCTATGTTTCTATACCAACTTCATATTCAAAAATAATTTACTAAATACATGCAGGGGTCAGAGGATCCTTTTCTGAACATTCTCAATTTCCTTTGATAAGTATAGGATGATACTAAACAGAAAAGTTCATTTGTATTCAGGGATTCATCTTTATTTTCCTCTACTAACTGCTTGCCATCCAGGGATTGGCATTTTTTGATGTTAAATTAGGAAATAAGAAATAAGAAATAAACATATCTTTATTAATTTTATAAAGGAAAGAAACTGGCTTCCTAAATCTGAATTAAATTCAACCGGTACATACTTAGTAGAAAATAATTATGTTATCCTTTTTTATTTAGTTTACTTTTCTCATAGGGATAGATACAAGAAATGAATTTGGTGAATTAAATATTATAGTTACAATGAACAAATAGTTGTTATGGAATATTTAACTCAATTTACTAGAAACAGAATACATAACACATATCTCTGGAAATTAATACAGCAACATATTTTTCAGTGATTACATTCATGGCTTGAGAAACTGCATAGCTAATGAATGAAAAATTTAGTTTTCTTGATATAAAACATAAAATTTATTAACAATAAGCTTTTTTGGTCTGACTGTAATACAAATACATAATTCTCAAATAAACACTGTTTAAAGACTTCACCCCTCAAAATACCACCTATCCCATAGAAGAATAAACAACAGATTTAAGACTTCATTACAATTACTTATTCGTGTATAGTTATTTAATTCTAATTAATTCATTAATTATCTTTAAAATGTAACTAGACATCGATGCCATGTCATACAGAGAATATTTATTTCATTTTAAATGTACATATTCCTACACTTGTTCTAATACTATTTTTTCTGCTTTCCTATTCTGGCCTGTCAGAATAGGAACACTCTCCAAATCTTTAACTTTCTAATTTTAAGAAACTGGTTCTACTTAACCAGTAAAATGCAGCATGGATTAATCCAGTGGATTAATAAATAGGGGAACTGTGGCACCATCAGGGTTTTTTTAATAGCTCCCGTGAAACAAAACCCAGAAAACTAAAAAAGTGGATAAAAGCAAACAATTTTTGCCCAATGACTCCCACATTTTCTGTACGCTCAAACACTGTTTTATCAAAGGTGTGAAATAGATTCTGTTGAGTAAAACTACAGACCTTTAACAGTTTCCCTGGATCTGCAGCTTTAAAAGCAACCTTTAAAAAGTCAGCAACATACTTTTCAAACACATATAGCACTTTATTTTCCATGGGTTTACTGGCTCATCCTAAAATAAACTCAAAGATATTTTTGATTAGATTTTTTTTTCCAATCTATCCTCTCCTCATCTATTTTCAGGTGAGAAATTACACAGATCATATTTCAAGCAGTGTCAGTAAAAAGGGGTAGAAATACTTTAGCCAATGTAATATTTAGGACGTTAATGGTGAAATATTTTACTTTTGTGGTGCTTGGGACTGTGATACAGGAAAAAAATTAATCGAAGATCAATTTTTTGCCCAATGCCTCCCACATTTTCTGTACAGAACAGAATTCCTTTTAGACATTCCAGGATTTGGAAATGTGACTTTTATATATATTGATATTGCATGGGACTCAGTGATTCTACCACCTAAGTAGCCAGGTAGGACAGACATTTTCTAACAATAAGAATTATTTTCTCTCAGAATTGATAGTCTTATTGCATGATTAGTCTTATTGCATTGTTAGTCTTATTGCTGTGTTGCATGCAAAGACAAGAACAACTCTTAAAACAAAAACCCACACCCTTAATTTCTTTGTAATAATATTCAAAACAAAATAGTATTTTTTTTCAGTGCATTCTATTCTGTTTCTCTCACAAGCTTAACCTAAAATAATTGGACTTTTGCATAGATTCAGTTGGATTTTCAGAGATGATGACAGTCCCACAGTCCTGTTGATTAATCTCTCAGACACATTCATAGTATGTGTTAAGCTGTATCACATAATGTTGGTTACTGCTCAGAGGGACTCACTACAGAGCTTTATCCTAAGAGAGACTGATAAAAGTTGGAAGGAAGTCAGTAAATGACAGTCTGATGAGCAGAAAGACATGTTGTTCAAAGCTCTGTGGTGTCCATTAATGGCACCTTGAACAATAACTTGTTGGTAAAGCCAACAAAGTACAGCACCACTGAAATGATACAGCTATTATTTGATCCGAATAAAGCCATGAGGTTGAATTAATCCTTTGCAAGAAAGTAAAGCCATATAGATAGCCTGCTTGTAAAATAAATTTACTTATAATAAAGTCATGAGCAACCTGATCTAGCTTCAAATTTGCATCTGAATTCAAAGCTGATCCTTCTTTGACCAGGATATTGAATTCAAGGGCCTCCAGACATCCCTTTCAGCCTACCTTATTCTTTAATTTTATGAAGTCAGAAAGTAAAATTATGTAAAATGAGATAAACATGGATATACACATGTTCATACAGATACATTGGAAATTCAAGGACAGGAACTAATAATGAAGGAAAAAAGATCAGAATAATCCAAGAATTATGTCTACACTCCTCATGTCATGTGATTTTCCAGAAGGTTAAACTACACTGTGTTGTGTTTCGCTGGCACAGACCTGCACAGCAGGGTGCAGTGAGAGCAAATTAAACGTACCCCTAAGACACCTGTTTTCTTCCTTTCTCTTCCTGTGCAAATTCTGAAGCTTCATAGCACCAGGGTACCTCCTGTAGAGTCTGATGGTACAAAGAAAGCCATTCCAATCCCTCTGAACTCCATTTTCTTTGCCTGTCAAGCAAAAATTCCTCCATGTTGAGATCCATTTCTAACTGCTGTAAGAAAGATACACAACAAAAACACTGGTGAAGGTTTCTATTCAAAAACAGGTTTATATCTGCTGAAAAAACATATTAGCCTGCCAGAAACCATGAAGATATGCAAGTGGAACAGGCAATCCTACTGTAAAAAAAAAAAAAAAGTCACACTATAAGTGGTTTCAGTCACAAAAATTCTATGTAGTTGCAAATGATAGTATAGAAACTACAAAGTGCCCATCCAGGACACAAGTGAGCAAAGAACACAAGTGCTCTAATGCTTCATTTCAGATATCAATATCCATTGCATTGATAGTCACTTCACCTTTACCTTTACTCCCCCGTTGTGTCTGTGGGATTACTGGCACAGTGAAGAACTATCCAAGCACTGTCTAGCCCTCTCCAGGGCACAAGATAAAAGCTTTTCTCTGTGATTGAATAATGACCAAGTATAAATCCAGTCTTTTGAACTACATTCCCCTGTGCAATGAACACTACCCCAAAGAAAAAAGGAGGACATAGGGACAGAAGGAAAAGTTAAATTCCCCTCTCAAAAGCAATGATTTCGATTGTTAACATCTCCCCCTCCCTGGAGCTACTTTGCCTCTGGCAGTTCCTGTGGTCTCAGTCTCACTGTGCTTTTTTCCCTTCTCCCCTCCCTATATTCATTATTGCTGTTTCTTTGAGATTCAGTAAAGTCCTTACTTATCTGCAGGATCACAGAATATGTGAATGAACCTTAAAGTCTTTTTAACTTACTTTCTCATCCTATTTTCCTAGTTCTGCTTTCAAAACATTCATTAGAACATGTTTTTATGAGAGGATCCCAAGGCAACCAAGATTAGTCTGATTTATTTCTGAATTCTTCCCCCAGTTTTAAATTTCTATTTGTATGTACACAGGATTTTTTTTAAGGTTGAAGACATTTGAGCAGTAAAATTATTAATGACTAATCATTATGCATTAATCACACATCAATTTGTCATTTAATTGAAGAGCAGAAAGAAACTGAGAGTACTAGAGTTTGAAGTTTCTTATTTATGAGTGCATCTTTTAGCAATTTATGCTTAGCCTGGTGTATGTTGGGTGCCAGCACTAATATGTTAATGAATTAGCATTGTCAGGCTAACTGAAATAAGTTTTAGCTGAGGAAAATAATAGGAAGTTGTTTGTTAGAAAGGTTAAGTGGTGTGCAGAGCATTGTCTGAGTATATAGCCAATGCTGTCACCATTAAATGCAAAGACTGCGATAATAGAACTCCTTGATAAAACATTCATTTTTCAAACACACTGAGATTTCAGACCATTCTTCATTCTTTCTCAAACAGTCCTGATATATATCCACAACACTGCCAGCAGGTCAAGGGAGGCTGATCTTCTCCTGTGCTCAGCACTGGTGAGACACATCTGGAGTGCTTTGTACAGTGCTGAGTTCTCCAGTGAGAAACAGGCACGGATGGATTGCAGTATGTTCACTGAGGCAGTGCCCCGTCTGGAGCATGAGGAAAGGCAGAGAGATGAGACTGTTCAGCCTGGAGGAAAGAAGGTTCAGGGAATCAATGTATAGAAATGTCTGATGGGGGCTAAAGGGAGTGTTGTAAAGAAGATGGAGCCAGACAGCAAGACTTTTCTCAGTGGTCCCCAATGACAAGAAGAGAAGTTTCAATTAACCATAAGCAAGATGTCTTTTTTTTTTTTTTTTCTTTTTACTTTGAAAGCTGTCGAACACTGGAATGAGGCTGTCTAGAGCTGTGGAATTTCCATCTTTGAAGGTTTTGAAAACTGGACTGGACATGCACCTGAAGAACCTACTCTAGGTGACTCTGTTTTGAGCAGGGGCTTGGACTGGGCTATCTCTAGAGGTCTCAGTCATTCTCTGATTCTGTGTCCCTAGAAATAATTCCCTTTGCCAGTGGGAACACTCAGTGGCAGGATCAGATCCTGAAAAGAGCAATATGTGACACTGTAAACACAGAAATGTACATAGTTCAGCTGTAATGGATGCAACCAAATCATTCTCTCACCTGGATCAGCTCACAGGTGCTAAAGTAGCTGCAAATCCTCTCCCAAACCTTCTCCCTGGAATAATATTAAAAGTACAACTTTGCCCATAGTTGCTAGATGGAAAAGGAAAATCAAGGATAAGTAAACCAGAAAAGATTTTCTGGCTAGTATGCCATGGAAGTGGGTATGTAGCCCAACCTTCTGTAAATCTGCTTCTGTCAACTGGAACTCACTGCTTGGTATTTTATATCTAATATTTGCCTTGATATTTTACATAGACTTAGCTACTATTTTCCCGGCTGTATCAGCATATCATTAAAAAAATTTCACTGGTGGAAGTGGGAGAAACTTTGCTATTTGGCAATTATATGAAGTTTGGACTTCATTGCAGGAACAGAATTAAATGTAATATTTAGAGTTTGCAGCAAAGAGGGAGATATTTCTAGATTAGGAGCTATTTCAGGCTCCTCATAGTGCTTGCCAAGGGAATGTGAACTGCAGGCTTTAGTACTGGGGTAGGTCTTAGACACCTTGAAGAGTGGTCTCGTTACTGTGCATGAGCATCACCTTGAAAAAAGCAGAGTGCTACATGAAGTGTCTGCCTGAAGTTTCTGCTCACTGATCACAAGAGAAATAAAAAGCTGCTTCTGCTGAATCACAGGTCAGGCACCAACTACAGAATTTTTCAGATGGGACGACACACACAAAACCCAATAACTAAATGTTTGGGTTTTTTTAATCTGAAACTTAGCCTGGCACCCAAGGCATTACTTTCCTGTTTCTTTCTTGGGAAACAGAACTGTGAAAATATTTTTTAGTACTTGGATGCTAATTCTGCCAGCTGTGAAAATGTAGAGTAGGAAAACTATGCTCTACATGGTCATAGGCCTGATTTCCAATAACCCTGCATACTTTAAAGTCCATTTTCAGAGAATATGATCCCTGGATTCACTTTCACTTAACTAAAAGAATCTGACAAGACATGGGGAACTTCAGTAAATAGCTCCTGAACGGTTTTTTAGGCTTTTCTGATGTTCTACTCTTTATCTCCAGCCAAGGTAAGCTGTCATGATAAAATAGGGAGTATCTTGAATATTTCTGGGTAATAGGGATTTTTCATGGGATGCAATTCTTCACAGAAATTTCTCATTATTAACTTTCCAGTTAGAATATTTTCTTAGTACTGTAACAGAAAATCTAAAATGTACATATGTGATTTATTGACGTCACACATTGACACAAAATTTAGCATGTAAATAGTTTAAATTGATTCCTATAACTAAATGTGAAATATTTAGGAATGTAGGCATAACCCTTTTCTGTCAGTTTCAGTGACAGTTGTATTTGTCAGATTTTTCTCTTCATCTTTATTATGACTCTGAGATATATTTTTCTTCCATAAAACTGTTATTGTCTTCCTAATGTTAAATCACATTTAGATTTACTGATCCTTTTTAGACTTAACTTCTGGATGGAAGATGAATTAATTTCTGTTGGTCAGATAGAAACAGGTGAATATGCATTATTTTTTTAGTTTTCCAACTGGCTTTAGATGCAGCCATTAAGCATAATGCATAGTGGTAAACAAAATGTTACTAATATATTATTACTTTTATTCTGTCCCTGGTTTCATAAGATTTTTATATCATCCCTTATTTTCTGCCTCATTTATATATGGAACTAATAATCTACCACATGTTTTTTAGATATAGTATCTGCTGGCAATATAAGTGGAAAAAATATTTAATTAAAAGTAAGATTCAACTATTGAAATTATCAATGAGAATTCATAGTGCTAAAATATAATGAAGGGAATCAGTTTTAGTCTTTTGTCAAATGGCATGGAAAGGAAATTCTGGAGGACCTCATCTGTGTCACATCCCTTACTGATAAGAGATAGATGTGCAAGTTAAAAAAACTAATGCCTCCTTTTGTTAAAATTAAAGTCAGAGATTTAAAACTTCTCCTTCCCTTCAATTAAGTAATGTATCCAGTGGGAAATAATAATTTTAAGAGTATATAACTTGATACTTCAAACCTTTTCTAGTGTTACTGCAAATATTAAATCCCCTGATTTCCATTTTCATTGAAATAATTAGTTTGTCGCTCATAACAGAAATGGGTAAATTCACTATTTGTGAAATGTGCACATCTGGATTCAGATGGGTTCCTAGGTCGTGCAGTTTTGCACTTCAGCATCTCCTACTGGGTTTCCTTTGATATATATACATTTTTTTTTTAATATATATATATATTCAGATTATTACTCTTCTTCTTTCTCCTTTGATTCACCATTTAACTGCAGCAGCCTCTTATCTTTTCTTTTTTACTCATTTCAGGATTATGGTACCTGTGGAGGATTTCTAAGGTACACTTTTTCACTGGATATGTTCTCCAACTAATATCTCATTGAAAAATTAGTCATACTGCTGTTGTAGAAGTAATGCAATTGTACATATATGGATATATGGTAAGTACAAGGAGAATATTTCTCTCTTGTACCATTCAGGTTTTTTATTTTGTCTAAGACAAATAAGCAATTAATCTACACAAACAAGCACAACACACAGAGTAACAGCACCCAGCAGAAAAAAGTCTGGGAAGGGATAGCTCATAAAAACATACACATATGCAAGACACATATAAAGCATAGCTAAAAGGATATATACTTTTTTTGTCCCTAAAGCAATGAAAATGCCAGAAAATTAACATTCTAGAGATATGAAGGGGAAAGACATTTCAAGATTCTGACAGGGATAGTCCATCGTGTTGTTGCTGTTTTAAATCAGGACATCTGTACTGTTCATGCCTCCCTCACAGCTGGCATCTGTTTTACCTGTTAGCTTCCAGTTCAACAAAACTTCAGGCTATCCTGAGGGCCAATTCTTTCAAAATGCTCTGAGATTTTTCTGCATCTCACCCACTTACCTTTTCTAGCACAAACAGACTAGAAGTCTTGAAAAAAATGTGCAAATTTACATCCTATACTTTCTACAGCAAGGTGAAATATTTCTTTTTTAAGTCATATTTCACCAAAAAAAATTCAATGCAAATTTTCCATCAGTGGGTGTTTCCTGAAAAACTTATTTTTGACAATGAAGAGTATATTTGTTTGTATGTTTTCTATGGGTTTTTTTACATAAAAATCTTTTTTTCCTCTTCTTGCATGCACCAGGAAGTAATAACTTAGAGTCAGCATCAACAGTTCCATTTTATAGGTTTTTAATTATCAGGTTTTATTTATTCAAAACATATTAAAAATCAAATTTTCACTTAATCATCATTTCTTGTACCCAGAATAATGATCTCAAGTGTCTTACTCTAGTCCTGATCTCCAGTTCCCACCTCTGGGAAATTTTGAAGACTGTATTCTTGTGACATTTACAGATTCAAATGGTCACGGTCAAAGTTGTCAGAGTCTTTGTTTAAGCTCTGTGCAGGCTCAGTCTTGGACCACATCATGCTTGGTTCATAGCTGTGCTAGATGTATAATATCTAAATAAGTCTACAGAGAATTTCTCAAATTTGCTGCTCTCCAAAATTGAAGGATGCACAGGTTTTCTCCAGTTTCACACGTTAAACATTGATGTTTTACTGTAACTTCCTCTTTAATAATTTTTCTAGTACCCAAATTTGAGCTGTTTCTCTCTTTCTGTACAATTTTTGTGACATCTCATTTTGGCCTTTTTTTGTTATTAACAAACTGATAAACAAGACCAGAAATCATAGAACAGTTTAATTAGCTAACTAGCTAACCGTTCTTCACAACCAGTTTTAGACAGACATTTGTACTAAAATATAAATACCAAATACCAGACAGCAAAAAGTACAAGCTATTTTGCAGCAAGTTGTAAGAGTTTCTTCAAGTGTCCAGCAACACAAGGCAGAGGCTAAAATGGACTTGCAGCTAAAAGAAAGATTGACTTGCCAGTATTTCTGTGGCATCATAAGCATGATGAAACTGAGTATATGTTTAAACTAGAACAAGCCAAAAAGCCATAAACTTTGAAAGTGATTGGGTAAGAAGGACATATTAAATAAAAATTAAATCTATTAGGTATAAGTTCTTACTCCTCTCTAGCCAGTCAGTATATTAATTGGTTTTCCTGGTTTTTTATAGGATAAAGTTTGGAAAAAAGTCTTAAAATAAAAAATCAATATTGTTTTATCTATGTTTAGAAATAGAAATTGAAAGAAATTAAACTGAAAACATACTGAGAGTAAATTGAGACATTGAGTTAAAGCTCCTAAAGATAATATTCTGGATATCTCATTGCTAGCTGAAAAGTTGGCTGAGAAGGGTGTGGGATCTCCATCAGCAGAAAATGTTAAGAACAGCTCTTGACAAGCTGCCTCTCTATTAAAACAGGGGATCAGACTGGAAGTTTCTTCCAGCCTTAGCTTTCCTATGACAGAGATGATACTTCACCAGACAGCTCTCAGGAAATCTGCATTAGCAATTGCTACAATGGAAAGGAATTAATTTCACATTTCAGTTTCCGGGGAAGTGCTTAGGTGCAGAGCATAAAGAAATGAGAGAAAGTCAGGAATTCAGGCAGATAGGTAAAAAGATAATGAGCCAAAGGGAGACAAACAAATCATATTTACATCAGGGAAAGCTAATATTTAATTAAATATTTTCACTCCTTTGCTACTTTTTTTTGTATACCAGGTACGAACAAAATGCTGTCATCTGTATTTGCACTGAACTAGTGTGGTCACAATTAAAATTGTATGATACTAAAAATGTGGCTAATTATCTGAAGTTTGTAAATGTCAATATTTTGATGACTGCTGTCTAAAATTTTAGGCTTTTCTGGTCACTCTCTTTTTCTCCATAATTATTTTGGTTGCTGTTCTCCAAACTCACTCCAATATGCCCATCTTTCTGATAAATCGCTTCCAGAATGTAACATAATATTCTAGCTAGAACTGCACTACTGCCACATCATTACATAGTAATGTGATAAACATTGATATTGATGGATGGGATACTACAAAATAGATTCATTTTTAACTGAGTCTACATTAAAATTTAGGTGTCTGGTGTTCATTCCATATTTTGTAAGGTGTACTCTGAAAGATGATTAAAATACGGGCTTATTTAAAAAGATAGTAAAAAGTATTTAGTTTTTGAAAATATTCAGAGATTTCAAAAGTTATTTTTGTTCTGTGTCAGGATGAGCAGGTTGCTAAAAGCCAGATAAAAGTGCCCTGAATCAGGGCCTTCTGTTTAGTATAATGCCCAATAATGTGACATCTGAATTGCTACTCTGCTTGAGGCAGGCTCAAGTCAGGTTTTTCACCTCCCCCAAAACAGCTCTAATTACCAAACTCTACAAGATGCAATCCCCGCTATTCTCACCTTGTCTGGGTGTGGCAGTCGCACAAATTGTGACTAAAATATTTTTCTTTGACCTTCTCGGGGAGAGTGAATGCAAAATTGATATAGTCAAATGACTTCAGATTTTTCAAACCGCTGTCAATTAAATATCTCATTCCATTCTTATGAAAACATACATAGTTAATCTTTGATGTCCAAGATACAAATTTCAATGGTTTATCTGTAGCTGATTGTTCACTTTTAGCCTCATGGACCAGATTTACAGAATATTAAGTGTGAAATGTGATGGACTCAGTTCATTCCTGTGCAGTAGAAGAGGTAAAAGTCACAGAGCTCTAATCCCTCACCTCCTCTCTAACGAGCAGAGAGAGCACTGGCTGTGCTCAGTCCTGGGGGCCCTCTGGGACAGTTCTCTCCCATGCACTGGGTGTCTAATCCTGTAGCCCCCATCCCAGCCCCACGCTGCCTTGGTTGGTCCCAGTCAGCTGTGTGGTTGTTGGTTTAGCAGAACATCACTGCTTTGCATGGGATCTCTGCAAAACATGGCAGATTCCACCTTGAGTTTGACTCACTTTAATTAATGGTGTGAAAACTCCAGGCATATATGCTCTCATTGAGGAAGGTTTAACTCTGCTCTGTCAGTAGTTTAAAGTGTAAACAGAGTCCAAAATCGGTTAATACAACAAATCTTTTTGAAAAAATAAAAAACCAAAACCAAAATAGAACAAAACAAACAAATAAAAACCCACACCAGGGACTAGAAGACAGCGCAGTTATCAAAGTACCTTTCTAAGGTATGAGGTCCCATATGGCTTTTTTCCTTTACAAAGGATACAAACTTTTTGATAACATTTAGGCCTGATTTTTTCATAGTAAATGTAGGTATTTTGCTGAGATATACAAATTTAGAAGTGTAATTATGTGCTCTATACTTTTTCTAGTGTCCATAAAAAGGGAGGAGAAACCTTCCAGGCTGATTTAATATACCACTGTCTCTGGCTAACTGGGTATTTCTGATCTTCCATGTGAAAATAAGGAGACAATACACTATGACTTAACACTGAATACCATAACTGAGAAAAATCATTGAAGGAAATTGATGGGGGTCAATACTTAAGTTTACATTCAGCATAACTTTATTGAAGACTCATATTTCAAGAATCCCGGAATAGCTGCACACACTTTTGAATACAGTTGGATTAATCTCTGTACCTTCATTATCATTTACCAAAATAAGAAAGGTACTGAACAGCTCCTACCTAACTAAGCAGTATTAGAAAAGCTAAGAATAACCCAGTGGAAGTCTATTAATAGATTAACTGGTCAGAGAATTTAACATATAACTGCTTAACCAAAGATCTTAATGTATATGTCAAAGCTGTATATAGACCTGTATTGTAGTTTCTCAGGAGATGACTCAGGTAATCTGTATCTTATTGCATGTTCTAATCATTTGCTTGATTTTAAAAAAGATATAAAACCTAACAAACTGTAGGAATCAGCAAAGAAAACTTAAATTAATTTTTAAAATGTATATAATTCTGAGATAAATTAGAAATAGTAGGTGAAGAGAGAAGATATTTATAAATTAAATCATCTTGGAACTCTCCCCAGTCAACATGACAGCAGGCATAAGTAAAGTTTTGCATTTAATTTAGTAACCAGCTGAAAAACCTGAGCAGAGTATTTCTTTGTCTCTTAGCTGGTTTGTTTTTTTAACCAGTGCAGAAGAAAGAAATAAATATGGTAACTCCCTAATTTAAAGCAAAAATATGTCAATGAAAGAAAACCGGGAAGGATTTTGAGAAGTTGTGTAGCAAAAACTGTGGAGAAAGAAGAAAAGATGAATCCTTAAACCCTCTTTAGCAAACCTGTCTGTGGTAGGCAAAATCTTTTGCTTTTTACAGATTGGTGTATGAATAATGAATCTTGGTGTCAGATGCTGTACTCAGTTTCTGCTTCTCAAAGTCACAAATCTTTTACTGTCCTTATCAAGGCTGGCGGAAATTTAGGATTCCACAATGGACTAAATTAAGGTTGTTCTCTATTCCAGACACTTCTGGATATGCAGTTGAGGATTTTGGCATTTTCTGCCTTTTGCATAATTGATTTTACAATCTTAATGACATTCCTTTAATGCTTATCTTCAGTGAGATGGAAAATCTGCTCAAAATTAATTTAGAGTATATCTCAGAGATCCTGGCAGATGGAGGGACCTTACCATCAGCCTCTAGGACAAAATTAATGCTATCAAAATAAAAATGCCTTCTCTAACTCTGCATGTCCTAAGAGGTCTCCTGTTTATCATTCATCTATATGACTGTGGGAAAATTAACTTGATTTTAAATATTTCTCTTGCAGAGAGATGAGAGGAAAAAAATAATTTGTGGACATGTGCAGCATTTGTCTGATCTGAAAACTTCTGTGTGCCTATTTTGCAGCTCCTTCAGACAACACCCCCTTTTTTCTCTGGAAAACCAAACTTCATAATCCAGGACTGCTTAACTTCCTCTGCAGGAATGAGGTGTTATCCCTTATTCACAGAGTGGTTGGAGTTAGCCTACAGCAACTTAAACTGCTTGATGCTTCTTGCAACACCTCTTAGGAGAGAATATACACCACTTTGGCATAAACTGATGTATAATCACTTCTTGGAAGTTAACTCTAAGAACTGGAAAATTTCCACTGTACTGGAAAATCAGGATAAGAAAAGAGATTTTGTCTTTTAGTTGGTTTTAGAGACTGCACTTCAGCCACCTTAGTATTAACACCCATCAATATGTATAGGCTGTATAGATATATCTATAATCTAACCCATTGAACCTAAAGAACAAACAGATCCTTAAGGACTTGTGGNGTGTGGGGGGGTGGGGTGTTTGTTTGTTTTGTTATGTTGTGTTTTGTTTTAATTCAGGATAGAGAATAAAAATAAGCAATATTGCTTTTGATGTGAAAAGGGTGTATCAGGTTCAAGCAGGCAGCTGCAAGCAGCTGGGTGCCAGTCCTCAGACTGATTTGTGCACAATATTGAAACCTTGCCTGTGGGAAAACATAGTGAAAGACATTAAAAACTTTATTATTGATTATGATTAAGACTGGCCCAAGCACTTGTCCCACACATACTCTGCCAAAGCAGACATGTTGGAGTTGTGGATTACCAAGATGTTTTGGCATTGTACCAGACTTCAGCTGTCTTGGCTAAAATAAGGTAAAAGATAAATCTGATAATGGTAAGTAGATTAATATGATAATACTTTCTAGAACTATGTTTTGGGATATATCCCAGCCTTTTGGAAGGTCTCTAAGTTGTGGAAAGCCAGATTCTCTGAAGCAATTCTTGTAGCCAAAGAACATATATTGCTTCAGATAGAAAATAGATTCCCTCCAGGGACAGAAACTTGGCACATTAACTTGGGGGAACTAGAAGCTAAGAAATGAGTGCAGTTTCAAATAATAGGGACCTTGAGAAAAATCTAAAAAGCTTTCATCCAACTTTTTACAACCTTTGATTAATCCTTAGAAATTAAATACTGAGAGATTTCTTTCCACTGTCTCAATCTCTCCAGTATTTCCCCCACCCATGTAGACATCCCGTCTCCTTGCCCAACAAATCCTCCAGTCCCCCACTTCTTGTTTGGCTAGTCCCTTGTTTTCTTTCTAGTTCATTGGGCTGCTTTTCTGCTGCTACAGCCTTTAATCACCCTCTTATGTACGTATAAGCGCTTCCTAGTCCCAGCTTTCTATTGCAAATATTTTGTAGAGTCATTATAATGCATGTGCACCTGAAGGACAGGATCCCATGCAGAGGGACCTGGCCAAGCTCGAGAGGAGGCCCATGGGAATCTCATGAGTTTTAATAAAACCAAGTGCAAGGTGCTGCACCTGGGTTGGCACAACCCCAGGCATCAATCCAGACTGGGGGATGAACAGATGGAGAGCAGCCATGCTGAGGGGGACTTAGGGGTGCTGCTGGGTGAAAAGCTGGACAGGAGCTGGCAATGTGCACTTGCAGCCCAGAAAGCCAAATGTGTCCTCTGTCGGGCTGCATCCACAGCAGTGTGGGCAGCAGGTCAAGGGAGGTGATTCTGCCCCTCTACTCCTTTCTCATGAGTTCCCTCCTTTAGCATTGCATCCAGCTCTAGTGTTCCCAGCCCAAGAAAACCATGGACCTGCTGAAGTGAGTCCAGAGGAAACCATCAAGATGATTAGAGGGATGGAGCACCTCTCAAATGAGAAAGGGCTGAGAAAATCAGGCTGGTTCATCCCACAAAAGAGAAGGCTTTGGGGTAACCTAATTGTGGCCTTCCAGTACCTGAAGGGAGCCTACAGAAAAGACAGAGAGGGACTGTTTACAAGGCCATGTAATGACACAACAAGGGAGAATGGAGTCACACGAAAAGAGAGGAGGCTTAGATTAGGCTTTAGGAGGAAATTCTTTACTGTGAAAATGTTGAGGCACTGGAACTGGCTGCCCGGAGAAGCTGTGGATGCCCCATCTCTGGAGATGTTCCAGAGCAGGCCTAGATGGGGCTCTGAGCAATCTGGTCTTAGAGGAAGGTGTCCCTGCCCATGGCAGGAGGTTGGAACCAGATGATCGTTAAGGTCCCTTCCAACCCAAACCATTCGATTATTCTCTACGTGTTGCAAAGTTTTATTGAGTGCTAGGGTTGGTCTGAGAAGGCTGTTTGCAGACAAAATCTGTTGGAAATTTTGCTGGTGGATGCTAACCAGTTTCTTCTGAGTCTTAAAAGCCTATAATTCAATACTATTTCTGCTTCCTCTGCTGTGGAGAACAAATGTCTGTTATCACTAATGTGGTATGCATTAAGTGATACCTCAAACTAAGTTTTATGTGCTCCACTTAAAATTTATATGTGTTTTAATTGTGACAGTAAATTCATATTATTCCTCCATTTATGAAAGCATGTTGGAACTGTTCAGGACACAAGTTCCAACAGATGAAGCATCCTGGTTTTCAAGTAACTTAACAACTTCTGGGTAAGAAAGTTTTGGTTGTAGTACTAGAATGGCTACTGCAGTATTGTCAAGTTGGCACTGGATGCACCCTGAGCTAGTGGTAGCAGAGCTGTTTTGCATGGGGGTGAGTATTCATCTGGCTTCATCATAAACTCTGACCATTCCAGCAGTCTGTGGCTCCACAGCCTTCCAGGGAGGAAGAAGCAAAGCCTATACTGACAAAGCTAACTCAAATGCCTGGATCAATTTTAATTTGATCTGTATTAAATGTGATAGTGTGCCTTTTAGTGATGCCCTGAATCTGAAAAGAGGAACAAATCTGGTCCAAATTATGATACAGTGATTTGAAATTCTTGAAATGTGGCGCTTTTTTTCTGGTGTTTTCATTTCCAACTAAAATGACATATATATATATGTCTTCAGAGAAACAAGGACTAGCAAAGAGAAGAGAGAAAAACCTGCAAAGTGATTGCATGCGCAGATTTCACTTTCTCAGAGCTGGTGATAGAAACATGGCTATGTAGGAATTATTGAGTCATTACAGCAGTTAATTTAGAAAAGGATTTTTAAAAACCTTTAATTTATGTTGTCACAAATTATGATATAAATTTAATGCTTGTAATGGTATAAAGATAGTAATGGTACAAATGTAGCATTGGTATAAAGGTTGCATTTAACTATACTGATGGATATTTTAAGAAATTTTTTATGAGTCATATGTTACGTTGAAGTTGCCTAGACCCATATTTCACTCCTCCTCCTACTCTTTTTCTGAAGAACTAGAGAGAGTAGTCTCATGGGTGGCTTTGTTAGTGGAAGGTAATGATCACAGGCCAGGTGAACATTAGAAGCTCTTTGATAGATCGTTATGACCCGCCCTGGAAATGGGGGTAACTAAGGTTTTGTTAATGGATCCCTTGGGGCAGATTAGAGTGAAACAACTAATGATTGGTATTTACAAATATATAAGTATCTATATATATATTTGAAAGGAAGTATGGAGTTGTTTTGGTTATTATATATAGAAATATAACAATACAAAAGTTTAAAAATATCACTTAAGAAAATATATAAGGAAAAGAAAGAAAGAGAAAGAAAGGATAAGAGTAGACAGTGGAAAGATACCACCACCTGTGGATCTAGCAACAAGACTTGATTGTTGCAATTTAGATGTCCATTGGTCAATGTGGTGGTCACAGTCTTGATCCATCAGGGATGGAGGGAGCCCAACAAAACACAAAATTCCATGGATTAATACGCACTCAGGTTCAGGTGGGAATGCCCAGGTGCCTCCCCTGTTGGGGAAGTTTTACAGTGTCTGATCTAACACTGTAGATCATGAACAGTTGTCTGGTGGATGGCCCCAGAAATGAACCTGGGGGCACTTTGGGAGTCTTTGATGGTTTATGACCCCTTTAAGACATGACATCTGCCTCTTAGATCTGCATAGTTGAGCCAGTTTTGTCTTGTCAGAAGGGATGAATAGGATGAATACCTTCAGTCTTACATGTGAATGTGTGATACTTCCCACACGGGGTGTTTTATACCTGGGCTTTATCCAGAGGGAGAACATTGGCATGATAAAAAACATTATTCCACCTGCTTCTTACCAGCCTTTCCCCTTATCTGGCTGAAATGTCACAGTCCCAGTTTCTCAGGGACACAATATTGCAGGGCTCAACCAGTTTATCTAATCAAAGGTCAGTTTGTCATCCTCCAGCGGTGGATGCGCACTCTGTCTGCACTGGGTTGGTTTTATGCAGATCAGAGGTTTCACCACCACACACCCAAAAACTCTCCTACCCTCTGGCTGGGGGTGTGCAAATCTGGCCTCAGCAAAGCTCTTGATGTTTTTGCAAAAGGCCGATTGCTTGAGTCATTAACCCTTACAATGTCAGTCTCTCACACATATCTGAAAATTAACTCTATAAAAATACAGCCTTCCAAGAGGCTGACTTTGATTGATCCCATGAATGTTTGTCAGAATGGCAATAATTGGGAATGTCATATAAAGGAAGGTGGAGAAGGAACCCAAGGAAGACAGAACATTTACTTTAAGAGACAATAAAGGCTTAGTTTGACTTTTATTGCTTGAGAAGACACAAACCTAAATGTGCATTGAAACTTCATTATGCTGAAATGCTGAAGAAGCAGAAGATCTGTTTTATAATGGAGACTCTTCTTTCAAACAAGTGATGACTTCTAAGTCTTTAAAACATTCTACGTGTAATGGTTGGATAGCCACGTGCTGATTTAGGAGGTTTATTTCTTCAGAGAGCTGGTAATAGCAGAAATACCAAAATGTGTTGCAGTAGTTCTGAAATGGAGCTTCATTTGTCTTGTGAGTGTGAAATAAACCAGATGATATACTGCTAAGTAGTGACATGCACTAATTCATTGCTTTTGATGCCACTTTTCATTTTAAATTAACACTGAAGTTTCAATACCTTTGATTCTGCAAACCTGCTAAGTCCCACTTTGTCACTTTTATTTCTTTTGTACTGTTGTCAAACACAGGAATTCAGAGTTGGAATTCCACTTGAAATGAAGCTTACAATCAAAAAGAAAAAAAAAATGCCAGGGACCCTAAAACCTTGGCTCCTCCAAGATTTATGCACGAGTGGACTTGAATATGACTGCTGAGTTTTCACTGCTGCCTTAAAAAGTTCACATAAGAAATTTATTACAAATGTTCTGTAGAGGAGATCTGTATACCTGACTTGTTATACTTAATGAGACCTAGAAATGAAAACACAAATACAAATTCAAAAAAAAAAGCAAAAAACAAGCAAAAATGCCTAGCAGTCTCCAATTTAAAAATTCTCTGCTTCATATATTAAATATCTTCCTCTTCCAGAATCTAACTTTTTCATATTTTCATAAAAGGTAAGCAAATCCATAAATTTCAGTTTCAGAGTATAAGACACATAGGTTCTGTCCATAATTCTATAATAACTTTAAACTAAAGCAGCATCTGAAATAAGTCTATTGATTAACTCTATTTTATAAACTAATACATACAACATGTGGTTTGTTACGAAAATATAATTGGGAATTCAAACAGCATGCATTTAACAAATGCACAGTTAATTCCAAAGCTTGGAATTTCCTATGATATTTTTCTTGGATTCATATTCATACTCTTTAATGTATCAAATATAGTGTCACAGACAGCAGCTTATCTGTAATCCCTAGCTTCAGGGTGTGAGATTCTTAAATAGTTTTTTAGAAAACCTTCTGTTAAAATTTGATAACCATTAAACATAGACCTCTACAAATTTCTATGCAGTCATGTCTGATTGCATTTCACTGCATTCCCAACATGAGAGCAATGAATTGATATTAGCCAAGAGTTATAGTATTAGACTGTATATAAATTTGAGTTCTGCATTTTCCTAAATATTTTTCAATTTATTTGTTTCCTTTTAATGACGTAAGCAATTTTCCACAAACAGAAAAAATACAGTCCTGGTTTAGTGCAGGTGTGCTAACAAGGTTGCTGCAATTTTAACAGAGAAACTGAGACATGGCTAAAATTAGGATATTTACATATATGAATTCAAGATATTTATAAAATCACCTTTCCTGTAATAGCTTTGCAGGGAAGGCTTAAGTTAGCAAGAATCTTTTCTAGAAATAGCATAACTACAACAACAGAAGAACTCCTTTTGTATTATGAGCTACATCTGTGTGAGGAAATATGTCACTATTCATGGATCACCACAGACAGAAGAATATGTGCAAGGCAGGCAGTGATGTTAGTAATGAAATTAAAAATAGCATCTCTCCTCTGGTTCTGTGCACATCCAATATAAACCAAATATAAATCTGTGAGATGGACAGATGACTTTTTCTGTCTTTCCTTTCGTATTGCAAGATTGAACCACATTGCACAGAAGGGAAAGGTTCTAGGAAGAAATGGAAGGAGAAATTCAGATTGAATGATTTGTAAGCACAGAAATGAAGAAGAGTTACTAAAACTGAAATCTCAAATGTCCCATCATGTATTTAATGTGTTCTTTCTGGTAGCTGCAGTGATTGAGGAGGCTCAGGGTGACCTCATTGCTTTATGCTTACCTGAAAGGAGGTTACAGCCAGGTGAGGGTCAGCCTCTTCTCCCAGGCAATCAGCAACAGGATGAGATGACCTAGTCCTAAACTGCACCAGAAGAGGTTGAGTTTGGACATTAGAAGGGATTTCTTCACAGAAACAGTTGTTAAGCATCGGAATGGACTGCCCAGGGAGCTGGTGGAGTCACTGTCCCTGGAGGTGACAGTGTACTAGGGAAAGACTCAATGTGCCACTCAGTGCCATGGTCTATTTGATATGGTGGTGTTCTGTCACAGGTTGGACTCAATGATCTCAGAGGTCTTTGCTGAGATGATTCTGTGATGTCTCAAGAAACAGAAATGAGAAGAAATGGAAACCTCTTGTTGTCCATGCCACTGAAGCAAAGACAATATTCTGCTGGCTCAACACAGAAATACATGAAAAACCCATCACTATAATGCCTTAAGAAACTACAATTCTTTTCTCATGGCTATTTCATGAACCTACCAACGTTTTTTTTAGTTACAGTGGAGAACCTCTTCAGTTTTCATACTTAATCCAAATTACTATTGAGGAATGCTGTGATTTTTTTTCTCTAGTCTGCATGAATGGGTTTCTTAGTTAAACTGATATAGAAGATGAGTTAGGGCTGGCACACACTTATGTTTCCCCTCATCTCATTAGAGATGAATTCCAACACATGTGGGAGCTGTGAACTCACTGCCTATAAGATAGGCAGACCCACAGTGCCCAGTCAGGGGAAAAAAAATGAAATTTTGGGCTGAGCTTTAGAGAGGGTTTTGAGATCTCAGCTACTGTGTAAGAAAATAAAGCCAGCCAAAAATCTGTTTTGTACGTAAATTCAGGCCAAGCTGGTTTTCTTTTAGTTTTTGTTTTAGTCTATTTTTTTCTGTCATTCATAATTATTGTTAGGGGCTTATTGTTGTTGTATTAAAATAGTTACCTTAAAACATGTTAATGATACCTGGAATCTGCTATATTGTCTTTGACATTGGCTGGAATTTGAACTAATGAGAAATCCAGGACTAGATCAACACATACAATTTATGATGAATTAATTTTTTGATATTTTATTACTTTGATTTTCACAGCTACAGTTTCTGTGTATCTTTTGCAATTTATTCTGTTTTAAGAAGCTGCCAAAATTCTAATTGAGAATGTAACAATCTAATCCTTTGTCCTATTTGCCATGCCATCTCACCCAGAGCTGATAATGTGGTTTTGCAAAAGAGAAGAGCAAGGAGCCACACTCCAGGAGAAAGGTCAGTGATATGAATGCAGATTTGAGATAGGAGAATGTCTAGAAACCCTGAAAACATGCTCTTGGAAGCACTGCCATTTCTTCCCCGACAAGCACACTTCCTGCTCATTTGTCCACCCTGTTTTCAGTGTTACTCGTGCTCTATATTAAGGGATGTTCATCATGACATGAAACCCAAACAGATACTGTGTATATCTAGTAAGACAGAGAGAAAAGCCCTGTATATGGGTGTTTACATGTTTGTTCATGTGTGTATGTGCAAAGGATGTACCAAGGCCCTTATTAACTAATTTACTGTCCATGGATTCCACTAAGGGGTAAGATGTGTAGGGCATAAATTCCTCAATGTGCTATATCTCAGACATCTATGGTACATGATGGTAACCTGGAATTCTGAATGAGCCATTGTATATTTTTTATGTCCTGCATTGACTTGTATTTCTTTAGTGTGTTTATACATGTCTATCTCTGCTGTTATATTTATCCTTTCTCTCCGACCCCATATTTTAAAGAGTTTGTTTTTTTTTGTTGGACTACTTTTCCTTCAGTCTTAGATGATATAACTGAGTGTGTCTCTGACATTACTTCAAAAATTTCAGTTCTTGTATACTTTCTCTCATCTGGGTTTGGTGGTTTTAATGTTGTGGAGTTTTTGGGAGGGGGTTGTTATTTTTTTGTTTAGATTTTTCTTTTGTGTGTTTTTATGGTGGTGGTAAGATTTTGGAGGGGTTTTTAACTTTAGGGTTTTTTTGGTGGTATTTTGGGGACTTTTTTTGTTTGTTTGAGTTTTGCTCAGTTGTGGAGTTGTTAGGTTTTCATGCTTTCCAGAAGTGCCACCTGCAGAAAACATTTAAAGACATGAAATTGCAACCATGTACTCCATTAGGAGTAAAACTGTTTGTTTAAAACCTACCGTAAAAAAGAAGAGGTTGATTTTCCTGAAAGAGTATTTTTCTGTGTCAAACATTAATCTTACAGTGATTCAAATGAAAGGAAAGGATTGCAGTTGAATGCATTTAAATAAATCTTCCAGACTTTCAATCTGCTAATATCTGTAAAACACAAGCAGATTGAGTTTCCACAATATGAGCTTTATCACTACAGGTCAAACCTACAATGTTCTGGACAAAGAAGGATTGTGGTATTTTTTTTTTTTTCTGGTATCAGCAGGAAAATGGAAAACTACTTGGAAAACATAATAGCAGCTTTTAGCTTTTATTACTTAAGACACAGAAACTGCAGCAGGACTATAGAATGTTCAATGGCAAATGTAGGATTTAACCAAAAGGGCTTGGTTTATTTCATTGGTGATTTTGCCTGCTGTGTCATAACTATCATCCTTGTTCCCAGTGTAAAAGCAGAGACATCCTTTAGCTTCTTTTGAAAACCATTTTAATGTTCTAATCCTATTCAGTTTTACATTTGGTATTAAAGATCGTTACTGTCCTTCAGTCATGAGATGATGTTTCATCAGGCCGTACACTGAAAAAAAATTATTTTCATTGTTATAATAGTCATAATGTCATTTGAAATCTATTAGTCAACCTGCTTCAAGTGTTTTCTAATAGTTTCAAGTCTGTAGATAAAGCTGAAAGTAATGGCCTCAGTGATCAGACAGTAGAAAAAAAAATATTTAAGACATGGTGAGTATAAGAATATGATGATGTCTAGGAGCACATAGGTTAATCTGAAAACCATGGGGTTAATTTGTGTTGGCAGCAATACTAGTGTTAATTAAAATTATTTCAAAATATCAGATTTTGAATTATATCAAAATTATATCAAAATATCAAATTTACTGATGGTTGAAATTGACAAAGCTCTGTTTTCCCTGTCTGTTTTAGGGCATTCCCATCTTCCCCTGCAGAATTATTCAATTGATACTAGGGTTTTCCAATTGCTCCTTCATCAGATTCATAACAGATATAGCTCTGATCTATGCCTGGCTTTTTATGACTCCAAAAATGTTGCTCACACCCCAGAAGGGAAAGTTAGGTGCACTTCAGCCACTTTATCCATTCCCTGGGAGCACTATGCTCTGTACCTTAGTCAGAGCCCCTATGAACTGTAGTTCCTTAAGTGTGAAATTACCTGTATACTGAGGTTAAATTCAGCAAACCATTTCCATAGACTAAATGGAGAAAGCAAATGAAATACCTGCAACATTATTGAATTGTTGCCAGGTGCCCCCACAGCTGCTCTGTTGCTCCCCTTCTCAGCTGGACAGGGGAGACAAAACATAAAAAATGAGGCTTATGGATCTAGATAAGGAGAAGGAGACATAACTGTTATGGAAAAAACAGATTTGACCTGTGGAAATTAATTTCATTTATTACCAATCAATCAGAGTAATGAGAAATCAAAGCAAATCTTTAAAAAGACCTTCCACCCACACCTCCCTTCTCCTTGACCTCAACTTCACTCACTATTTTATCTGCTTTCTCCCTCCCAGCACCACAGGGGAACAGGGAATGGGGCCTGTGAACAGTTCATCACATATTGTCTCTGCCGCTCCTTCCTCCTTTCTGGAAGGACTCCTCAAACTCTCTCCCTGGTCCACTATAGGATTCATCCCATGGGAGACAGTCCTCCATTAACTTCTCCAGTAGAGATCCTTCCAATAGTCTGCATTTGTTCATGAACTGATCCGGTGTGGTTCTGTCCTCAGACTGCAGTCCTTCAGAAACAGACTTCTCCAGCACAGTCTCCATCCTCCATGTGTCCTGCTAGGAGCCTGCTCATGGAATCACAGCCTCCTTCAGGCATCCACCTGCTCCAGCATGGGGTCCTTCAAAAGCTGCTGGTGGATCTCTGCTCCATCATGGACCTCCATGGGCTGCAGGGCACAGCTGCCTGAACATGGTCTGCACCACGGGCTGCAGGGGAAACTCTGCTCCAGCACCTGGAGTATTCCTCTTGCTTCTTCCTCACTGACCTAGGTGGGTGCATACGTGTTTATCTCACATATTCTCACTCCTCTCTCCACTGCTGTTACTCCAAGTAGTTTTTTCCCTCCTCTTAAATGCATTATTCCAGAGGTGCTATCGCTGTCAGATGGTCTCAGCCAGTGGCTGGTCCATCTTGGAGTCGGCTGGCATTGGCTCTGTCAGACGTGGAGGAAGCTTCCAGCAGCTTCTCACAGAAACCACCCTTGTAGCTTCCTCTCCACATCCCCAGCTTGCCTCATAAGCCAAATACAATTATATTTTTATGCTTTTAGAAAAAATATTATATATACTGAAAGACAATTGATCTCCCTGTAAAAATAAGTTTTAAAACTGTGTATATTCTTACGCATAATTTCCATCTGCCTGATGCACAGCGGAGGTTTGTCCTGAGATCTCCTATGTCTTGAGATTTTTCTTCCCAAGGCAGCTCCAGGGCTTAATTTTTTTTTTTTTTTCAGTCATTCCTATTAATTTTTCTCTACCTTCTTTAAAAGAGTTTGCACAACAAAATAGCATTAAATTTTGGCAACTTAAACATTGTCTTTGTTACCTGGTGAATATTTTCTATCTGCCAAAGGACTCAGAGGAAGAGAAAATCTTCTTAGATGAGCAGAAATTGTTATCTGGGCTCCCAAACTGAATCCCTCACACAGACATAGGTAGGTGTACAGAACATAGGAGCTGTAGGCAATGACTGACCAGAAAGGGGATCATGTACAACAATGCATGACAGCATGCAAGTGCACTCAATGGGCTGGCACAGAAAGTGCATACTGGTTAATGTGCAAAAGAAACATCTGATCAGTGTTTTGTGTCAGCAGTCTTAAAGGGCTCCCACGCCCAGATCACTTAAGGTAACTTTACAACTAGAGATGAATGTGATGAAAAAGAAATACTTGACTTCTGTATACATGCACAGCTTGCATTCTGAAATGTTGCATGCATATGGACTTCTGAGTGGCCAAGAGATCATCCTAATTATTCTTTCCAAAGCTGAACACTTCCTAATATATTAAGGCTGTTGGAATTTGTGTATGTGTTGTGAATAGGATGATGTGGGTGTAAATAAGTCCCTGCCTTTAGCCCAGGCCTCCAGGATCAGGCAGTATGTTTATTGAGGTGGCCAGCACCCCAAGGATCCACTCTCATTCATAACTTCTTTAATAATGGCTGATTCAGTCTATTATAAAATGAATTATTTATTTAATAGACACAAAACTAACAGACATAAAACTTAAACTATTACTACACGGGAATAAGACAAAAAGAGGCAACTAGTATTTCACACACGGGGTTAAAGGTACCATTAATTTTACTGCTAGCAAAGAAATAAAATAACTTAGGAGCCAGTGTTTCTTACCATCCAATTCCTGATGGAGCACACATCGAAATCATTTCCCTCAGTTCCCAGGAAAGTAACCACAGAATCTGCATCCAGGCTCTGGGAAGAAGTCTCACATACTTTCAGGGTGTGTGGGTAGAAGGCTTCTGTCTGTGTGATAATTGTGTGGGCTTTTATAGATATAGGAACCATGTCTTTTGGTCAATAATATTTATTTTTCTTTCATCTCTTCCCATATTTGCTTTCCAGACTAAGATGTTGATTCTTAACTGGGGGCCTGAGCCCTTTTGGCACCAGAGGTGACTCTGTGACCCACCTGGGTTATCTCTTGCATGTGCACCAACCATCTGTGGTAGAGAGGGGTAGACACGTCCTGCCACAATATGTCAGTGCCACCTAGTGAGATCTGAAACGCAGAGCTAGACCTACTCATGAACATGGTCAGTACAATGCTGACCTTTCCTCCTTCTAACTTCTCCCTGTTTTTCCTCAGAGTGAATTTTTCAAAAATTCAGATATCCTCAGATTTATCAATGGATAACTGTATGCTTAAGGGACTAAAAAAACCATGATTTTATAAGAACTTAAGAGTTAGACAGGGCTTAAACTTGGAGGGTTTTTTAAGCAAACCAGTCTTTACTATAATAAACGAAACTTTCAGGAGGGTTTCAGTAGATAATAAATTCCTGAACTATATTGTGTTTTTATTAGTTTATTGTAGCATATTGATTTGAACATTGCATTGAAGATTCAAATTCAAAATCTAAATTTTTTTCTGTTTTTCTTTGTTTTCCTGTAGTCAGCAGGGCTCCTCAACAAGCGTCTCATAGCTTGTGGATGCACTTACCAGTACATAGCGACACGAAGGGCTAAAGCTTCTGCTTTTACTGGCATACATGTGAATTTTCTTGGAATTATATGTATTTCTTTTATTACTGTCCCAAAGTAATTCATTCTTCAGCATATGCATCTTGTTTACAACAGATAAATCAATTTGAAAAGAAAACCCAGTCATCTGCTTTTGATCTAAATTATAATTCCATGGTGTAGTGCAAAACAATTTCATTTTACACAGCATTCTTTTATTACTATCACAAAACACTTTAAGGGCTAAGTCAATCACCAGCTAAAGAAAAGAAGGTATTAGGGTGAGATTTAGAAGAGAAAATGTGCAAATGGATCAGGGAATCAGCACTGCAGACATGTAAAAACAATTCATGTACCTTTTGCTGCAGAGTAAGTTGGAAGACAATAGCTATTCCAGCTTGAGAAAAAAAGCAGGGTAGAGAGAGTTTATTTGCTGTAAGCTCATTCATATGGTTCACATCACTATAATTTTCCATGCCTCCTTAGGCCCACACAATATATAATATTTCTTCTTTTTGTCTTCCTTTTGTTCCAATGTAATTTATTACACATTGTCCTTGTTACATGTTTCTCTTGTAGGAAAATGAGGGTCAAAGATTTGGCCTTTTAAGTTTTCACAGAAGATAATGAGGTTGTCATCAACTGGTCATGTTCAGGAATGAGCTGTAAATTCATGGGCTGCTTACTGGGGAAGTCATATCCCTGGATTTTGAGAGCCTGGTATGGCTGACAAATCCATCAGACTTCCTTCTCAGGTAGGAAGCTCTTAAATAATTTTTCCTTGGGAAGGCACAGGGTGTGGTAGGAAGCCCGAGAGAAAAAGAACGAAAATTTAAATTTGACTAAGTTCTGTCTTCAGAACAAGTAGCCAATAGACCTGTGAGCAGTAGTGCCCTGCCCTCTCCCTTACCTGGTTGATAGATGGTAGCTTCTAACAAGGCTGGCAGTTTAATAACCTAGGATATGCACTCAGTTTATCCCCAGAATCACATGGACCTTTTATCTCTTTCTGCTTGCTTGATGTAGCTTGTAAGCTAGGACACAAAATTATGTATTTGCAAAGGGCCATGGACATCTCTGTTGGTCAGATATCCTGGCTCTATGAAGAGAAATTTCTCAACCCACTGTAGCTTAAACCGATACCCAAGAATATTTTGGAACACACCAAAGTCAGGATGAAACTTTTCATAGCCTTCAATAATGCATGACTACTTTAATTCTTAAACAAGTTTTATTCTAGAATTCTGAACCAGAATTCAAACAGCTTTTTTGATATGAAAATTTACTTTCTCACACAAGTTTTTTTTTTTTTTCTTGAATCAGTAGATTCTAAAACTATTTGAGTTCTACATGTTAATTATATGTTGTTTAAACATATCTTTATTTTACAATTTGAGTTTCTTCTAGTTCCAGCACATGTTCCTTATGTTTGCAATATACAGAATGAAAAGGAGAATTCTGTTCCTTTTCCATATATTTTATAATTTCACAAATAACCTGTTATCATGCTTCCTATTAATTGTTTCTGTAAATAATACAGCTCTTATATGTTCAAATCTTTTTCCATATCAAAGTTTTAATTGTTCATCTCCTAACTTCAAATTAGCTTCATTTTTTGCTGTTTCTGCTCTGTATTTCTGGAGGCAGAATGACCAGAATCAAATATACAGCTCAAGACAAGTGTGTTCACTTGTCTTGAGCAACAATGACAGAACTATTGCAACAATGACAGAACTATTCTTTACTCTCCACTTGTTGCAAGGACAACTTCTTATGATTGTTCTGAGAACAAGTGTGCTAGCAATATTCAATAGACTAAATCTGTCTTCCTGGTAGTTGGAGTGAAACCTGAGGGGAAAATGTTCACCATCTAAAAAGGTAGCTGAATGTAAATTTGTAAGAGAATTGAAAGAAGACTGCAGGGCTTAGCAGAGAACGACCTCTAACTAGAATAT